>LZPO01096791.1:391138-403881 GCA_001675575.1 Neotoma lepida
TTCTATATTCTGGGGCCTAAACTGAAGAAGGCAGTGGAGATGTAACCAGGAAGAGAAAAAATGTTGGAGCCAAACAGTTGTTTTTTGTTGCTCTTGATGGTCGTTTTTGTTGTGGGGATTTGTTTGGTTTTGGTAGGTGTTGGAGATCAAACATGGGGCCTTGAATATGTCAGACAAGCATTCCACCACTGAGCTATTGTCCTCGCTGCCCCACCACACCCATGCACACATGTATGTATGCACACGCACACCAGTGGTTCTTAGAGCTTCTTGAATGATACATGTCTCTTATACTAACATTCCACAGCCAAGACATCAGTGGGTGGGAAATAAGTTCCCATAGGACAGAGGTTCTCAACCTCCCTAATGCTGCAACCCTTTAATATAATTCCTCTTGTTGTGGTGACCCCAACCATAAAATTATTTTCTTGCTACATAAGTGTAATTTCTCTACTGTTATNAATCGTAATGTAAATATCTGTGATTTCCAGTGGTCTTAGGTGACCCCTGTGAAAGGGTCGTTCGACCCTCCCCCCCAAAAAGGGGTCACAACCCGCAGGTTAGGAGCTGCTGCCATAGGCAGAAGTCTTTTAGGTATGGGATAGTAACATTTCTGAACAAATAACATTACCTACTGCAGTGGGATAGTATCCAGTTCATGTGCAGAGTGCTTGTTAACACAGCAGTTGAGCCTTTGAGAGCAGAGACCCTGGGTTGGTACAACTGATCTTCAGTTTGTGGTTGGGCTGCTGCTATTGGTAGTTGGTTATGTTCAGAAAGAAAATGACTTTGAGTGAGAGGAAAAGNAAGGAAGTTTATTCTGCCTTGTTACATAACCTATGTTTGTTCCTTCTCCGTTCCTACACCCAGTGCCTTATCTAAGTTGAGAGGGATTACTCTCACTATTTTTGAAAACCCCAAACTTAGTTTTCTGGGGAACACTCAGCTCCTGCCTGTGTATCCCTCAAATAACATNGTAATAATGGGCTGCCATTGTAATGCCCAGTTCTTTGTTAGCTGAGCGAGTGAATGTATTTATGTTAAGTCTTTGGTCTTTCACAGTGACTTGTGATTGGGGAAGAAAGTCTTTAAGGATGTGATTCTAAGCTAAACAATTAAAGAGGTGTATATGTCAGCCTTGGGAAGTTTCTGGATTATTCTGTACTAGATTAAGATTTTTACAGTTTTCTTTCTGCCAGGCATTGGATGTTTTCAGTTTGATACTTCCTACTTCGGATTCCTTTCTCTGTTGCACAGGTTGTAAACGTAGTCAGTACACTCTGTATTTGAAACAAGACTTGAAGGAGTGAGGCAGACTACACAGGAGAAGACTGAGACAAGAGATGAAGGGTGAAAGATGAGGTAGTGAGATCTGAGTAAGATAAAGACAGCTGTGTCAGGANACAGCCTGCAAGCATTTGTCTTCCAATGTCTCAAACCACAGCTGTATTTTCCTGATAGATTCTTAGAATCAAGTCTCTAGATTGACAGTATAACTTTTTTTGACCTAACTTAGGTTTATACTCTTGATGTACCAGACGCGTTCTATTACTGTTACAGTCCAGACCCTAGTAATGCCAGCAGGAAAGAAGCAGTCATGGAGGCAATGGCTGAACAGATAGTGACAGTGTGTGCCGCTCTGGATGAGAACCCTGGAGTGAGGTATAAGAGGTAAGGCCCGGCAATGTGTGTATTGTTCATTTGTGATAAGACCTAAAGCACCATACCTCTACTTTTTTGTATCGCTTTGCAGAGTAACCAGNAGCCTCTGTTACTGAATTCCAGAAGTAAATTTGGTTTTATTTATTTAGAGAAAGTTTTGTTTGTTTCATCAGTTTATGCTTCGAGGGCCGTTTTATTGGCTGTAGTCTTGGCGTGTAATAATTTATCATTACATTTCCACCAAATTTAAATGGCTATATTATCTGGACACTTGTTACAGTATCTAAGCATTTCTAGTATTTGATCCCAGTGGGCATTTTAAATAAATTTTAGAATTTTACATACCTTTTTTACTTGTTTCTTTATAAAAAACAAAGTTTACTGTAAGTGCATTCACTTTATGTATAAGGTTTGTTAGTTCATTCCAATATGAACAGTAGCCACTTGACCTTCCTGTGAAAAACAGCATCTGCAGTGTCACACAGGCCCCCTGATTCCTCCTGGTCACCTCCCCTTTCCCTCCCCAGAGCAAACTGCTGCTCACCTTTGACATGTGACTTAGTTTTGCCTGATTTTGAGCTGCTATAGATGAGATCCTAGGATTTTGTTTGTTTCATAGTTTTTTGTTCAATGTAACTTTGTAAGGACTGTGTGAGGTCAGTCTCTTTGGGCTTTAATCCCGGCTCTGCTACCGGCTGTGTTTAATCTGGTCTTAGAATTATAATTATAAAACAGAATGATGATAATAGCTTTCTCACGGGGTTGTTGAAATGAAAGGTGTTCATCTGTAAATTACTAAGAAAGAGGGTGACTACACTACTGCTACCTATAGTGAGTGTATCATTGACTTTTCCTTGAGCACGCTCTTTATCTGAGTATTGGTGAACCATTTCACTGCAAATTTATGTATTACTGTACGCTTCATCACTCTTAATGTAGGCATTTTAAAGTCCGCTGTTGGGAGCTGGCAGGATGGCTCAGCAGGTAAAGGGGCTTGCTCCCCAGGGTCTGGTACCCTGAGCTTGAGCTCAGGACNTCCATGGAGGAAGAGAATCGGTTATCACAAGCTGTCCTTTGACCTCTGTACCTGCACTACTCCATGCTAGTGTCCACAAATAAATAAATGTAGAAAACAGTAACATCTACTGTTAATTATTAAAGCAATATAGTCTCTAACTCAGGCATCACCAAACAAGCTTTTTACCTTGGGAATTAGAAAACTTGTAAATAATATGCTAACTGTGATCTGGCTTAGTGGAGCTGAGCTAAGTGGTTTGCCTCTTGCTGGAGTTTAGTGTCTTTTAAGCTTCCACTACTTATGTTTGGTTATGCTCAGAAAAGTGAATATAAACCATTTTATAACCTAATAGTTTGTGTACAGACATTTTTATTTGCTAAAAAAAAATGAAACTATAGCCATAGCTTTAAACATTCTGGGGCTGGGAGATGGCTCCATTGGTAAAATACTTGCTGTGCAAGCATGAGGATCTGAGTTCAAATCCCCAGCCATCACAAAAGCTGGCTGTAGCTGTACACATGTACATATGTCTGCCACACCAGCACTCAGGAAGTAGCCAACCAGTCTAGCTAGAAGGGTAAGCTCCAGGTTCAGTGAGAGACCCTGTCCCAAACAAACAAGGTGAAGCGTGACAGAGGAAAACCCCGATGTTAACCTCCGGCCTCCACAGACACACAGATGGGCTCACCCATATACACACACATACCACATGCATCATGAATACACAACAAGTTCTACCTGTTTATGACAGAATACTCCTTTATGCTGTATAAACTTTTAAATTAAATTCTAAAATAAAATTACTTCTTTTTCANTTTTCCACAAAAAATATAAAAATCACTCTTTGTAGGTGTGCCTTTATTTTTAAAATATAGAACCAAAAGATTCTTAAACACTTTAAAAGCTTTATATGAGTACCCTTCCTTCCCTAGTGTGCTAGTTGAAGAGCATTTCCTAACATTTTTCTTGTAGGTTTAGAAAATATACTAATACCACTGATCATGAAGTTACAATTTAAAGTATGATGGCTACCATTCTTATTTTTTATTATTAAATATTTACTTTTATTTATATATATGTGTTTGTGCCTGCATGAATTTATGTGCACATGTATGCAGTTGCCCCGGAGGCCAGAAGAGGAACTGTGAGTTACAGGCAGTTAGCTGCCTCATGTGGGTTCTAGGAAAAAAACCCAGGTCCCCTGCAAGAACAGTAAACACTTTAAAGCACTGAGCTGTATCTCTACCAGACAGAGCATACAAGATTTTAATCAGTAGCTATATTGGAAGACGGGGCAAAAGAGAGTTTGTGAGGAAATACCACACTGCTACAGGAGGTATAATTGTCACTTCATTTGGAAAACAAAGTTGAGCCTGCATATAGCCTGACTCAGGACTCATCCCTTCTTATGCAGTGTACCTAGAGAAGTGTGTGCATGAGAAATGTGCCAAGCATATTTTTTCCATGTTGTTTATAATGGTAATGAAATTGAGAATGATTTTGGTGTCCNTCTACTTTCAGGAGAATTAATCTATAGAATCCAATGTAATGATGGAGGGAGGGGATATGGGAATGGCAACTTTATATGTAATATTTTATTCCTTTGTATTAAATTATCTAAAGCACATGCTGAAGCTATGGCCATTATGTGATATATTTGATATCTGAAGTTTTCCATATTTGTAAAGTTTTGCATTTATAAACATAAAGTTGCAAAGTCTTATTTTAGAATTTAACTTTTACAATATTGTGAAGTGTGTCCTGAAAGATAATTGTTAAAACATTTTTTCTGTTTATAGTAAACCTCTAGATAATGCCAGTAAGCTTGCACAACTGGTTGAAAAAAAACTTGAAGACTACTACAAAATGGATGAAAATGGCCTAATAAAGGTAATTTATAAATGGCAAATAATGACTACACAAAATCTGTATTTCTTTTATAAATCAAAGCAACCTGTGTTCATTCTTTTTCTAGTATTGATTTGGGGATCATTAAGATGGACTTGCAGTTCTGATTTGAGAGTCCTTAAGCAGAAACCTTAGTAGATAGTGTGATTTGATAGTACAGTCTAGGAGGAGGCTGGAGGCTTTGAAGTCAACATCTTGGCTCTGCCATTTAATGAATAATTATGTTAATTAAGGCATCTTCTTTGAACTAAATTTTTGTCTCTATAAAGTGGAAATAATAATGTCTATTTTTAAGCTAATGAAAGGATTAAGTGAGTTAACGTGTATAGAGTCTTCAGCATAATGGCTTCNACTATGTTAACATTTAATAAATGCTGGGATTCCTACTATTATTAGCTCTGCAACCTTGAGTTATTTCTCATCTCTGAAATGAATGAGATAATGTGTGCCTTGCTTGGTTGGTATGAGAATTAGGTGAGGTAACATTTAAGTATTTTGTACATATAAGAGTAATAAATAGCAACCTTTGTTATTGTCTTCTAAAAATAATATAATGTAATCAAAGACTAAGGTTGGGACCTGGGGAATGCCAGCATGTAGGTGTGGCTGGAGAAGGAAGAGCTGAGGAAGGAGATAGACAAGTGNTGTTGGCGGCTGAGAGGCTGTATCACAATAGCTAGAGCGTAAAGGCAGGAACTGCCCTAGTTCAGAAGAGGAGATGGCCAAGGAAACCACTGATTGGCAGGGCTGTGTGGTTAGCGGCTTAAGAGGAATGCACAGAATACAATGGCAACACAGGCTGGGGCTTATCTTACTCTAAACCAGTCTTAGAAGGCATCCTGCAGGAAGAAGGACTATAGCACAGTAAAGATGATAATATGAGAATATCTCATATTGCAAGAATTAACAGTTCTTTGGGTAGAGACATAAGAACGTAAAATTCAGTGTTAAGCAGCATGAATGGAAGATGTCAGTTTAGAAGTTCTGCTGGGTACTTGAAAAGTTAGTGACCTTTGGCTTGGAGGTCTAGTAAAAGCTGTCATTCTGTTACGAAGGTAGAGTGGCTTAATAAACATAGTAGGCAGTGAATAAAAATACTTGTTAAATCAAGGAATTTTAGTAAATGTCTCTTTAGTCCTGTACAGTTTCAATGGAAAAAAGCAAAATGCTCTCGATCTCTCTCCCTCCCTCTCCTTTTTATTCTTTCTCCTGGGAAATGACATGTCCTTCAATTGATACCTTTCTTATTCAAGCACCTGATGAAGGTCTTACCTTTTTTCGAAGCCTTTACTGACTCTTCAAGCCAAGTGCTACCATGGTCTCTCATATCCCAAGCTTTTCTGTAAATGCCCAGGACTGCCTTTTCATTGGTGTTTTTCTGCAGACTCAGCTCATGGATGTGTGTTTCATGGTAATTCATTTAACCTTGACAACAGTCTCACAAGGGAGAGACCCTGTCATTTTATATCATTTTTACCAAGCAAATACTAATGTAAGAAAAGTTGAGCAACTTAGCCGAGGTCATACAACAAGAAACCAACCATGACTGAACTCGAACCCAGATTTGATTCCAAAGTCTTTATCACTGTACCTTCCTGCTTCCCCTTTATTAGGAGAGGTGGTAATTCAGACGTATTTTAAAGGTCTTAGCTTATGTGATTTACCTCTGTCTGCTAAGTGTCAAGTCATAGGAAATGTTGTCTGAATTGTAGTTAGTTACCTCTTCTTTGATTAATAAGCTAAAGAGTTAGCTACTTTTAAGAGTGAATTGTGAACCGGGATTGGTACCACAGGCCTGTAATCCTAGTTACTGTGGAGGCTGAGGAAGGAGGATGACAAGTTCAGGGCCTGCCTGGGGTACAAAGGGAGCTCAAGGCTAGCCTATCTCAAAATCAAAAGTGAATAATAGCTTAGTGGTAGAGCATCTGCCTGGGTTTGATTCCNACTACCACCACCCCCTTCACCCATGAAAAGAACTGGAGGAGATTCACACATTAGCAGTAGTGTTTCCAAACACTGCTACTCACNCCTGTTTAGTGGTTGGTGTTGGTTTTGAATTAATGTTAATAGGGTTTTTATTATGATTTATAATCTTAGTTGTCATTAATATAATCTCTATTTTTTGTTTGTTTGTTTTGGTTTGATTTTTAGAGACAGAGTTTCTCTGTGTAATAGCCCCTGGCTGTCCTGGAACTCATTCTATAGACCAGGCTGGCCTTGACCTTACAGAGATCCACTTGCCTCTGCATCCCGAGTGCTGGGATTAAAGTCATGTGCCACCACTGCTTGGCTAATATAATCTCTACTCTTAAAATAGTATAATATCAAAGTACAAGCATTGGAATAGAGCTGACTTAATGTTAAGCTTTAATAGCCTCTTTGTCGTGTGGATATGATAATGTCTGTCTCAAGGGGTGCTGTAAGAACTGTGAGGCAGTACCTCTGTGAAACAAATATGTCTTTGTTGACTAGCAAATGTCTAACACAAACAACTCAACTAGTAGCTACTATTCATAATTTATGTCAGCCTTATTATTTGTGGAACTGAATGGACAAGAAGATAACTTTGGCCAGGCGTAGTAGTAGTGTCTGTAGGCCCAGCATGTTCTCACTGAGCGAAGGACGGTGAGACCAAAGCCAGCCTGGGTTAGCTACATAGCNAGGTCCTGTCCTGGAAAAAGAAAAAAAGAAAAAAAGAATATTTAGGGAAAGCTAGATGTTACTTCTTCAAAGAAAATCAGGGAATATTATATTGATATATATAGCCTCTTAATCTAATTATGAAAATGTTAGTTGTGTAGTCTTGTTTTTCACTGCTATGCCACTCATGTTTTTGTTTGTTTTAATATAATTTCACATCTTAAGGCAGTTAACCATTTGTTTTATTGTGTGTTTTTGTTGAGGGAAAGGATTAAACTTACTTTATTATTAAATATTAAAATTATTATTAAAAATTTAAAATATTAAAAATATGTTCACAAAGATACTGAAATTTCTTAAGATAATTTTATCTTGTTATTCTAGGGTAAAACTCATTCCCAGCTCTTAATAATTGATCGTGGCTTTGATCCTGTGTCCACTGTCCTGCATGAACTGACCTTTCAGGCAATGGCATATGATCTACTACCAATTGAGAATGATACATACAAGCAAGTATAACTTGAAGGGCATATAGAGGGCTTGTAGACAGACTCTCTAACGACTTACGATGGCAGCAGAAATCTAAAAGACCTGTTTATTCAGAGACCTCTCCCTCCCTCTCTCTCTCTCTCTCTCTCTGTCTCTCTCTGTCTCCTGTGACTGTAACCCTGACAAAATGTTCACTCTGTAAGCTAATGGGCAGCTTGCTTCAGAGCTTTTAAGTGCATTTCCCTCCTTAACTATTCCACAACAGAGGTGCATTTGAACAAGTTGAGTTAGGACTTTTCACTTACATTCAGAGTAAATGTCAGGCCCATTATTATATTTCTTTTTTTTAAATTTATTTTTATTTTATGTGCATTTATGTTTTTCCTACATGTGTGTCTGTGTGAGGATGTCGGATCCCCTGGATCCGACAGTTGTAAGCTGCCATGTGGGTGCTAGGAATGAATGCAGGTCCTCTGGGAGAATAGCCAGTACTCTTAATCACTGAGCCATCTTTCCAGCCCCCCATTATTATATTTCATATATATTATAGTCAAAATGATTAGACTGTGTTTATTTTAAATCNTATCCCAAAGTGTCTTGTCAATGCAATTTATTTTAAAAAGACACCAAAAATACAGTACAACGGCTACTGAGAATAGGCACAATTTTACTATTTTCATAGTTACTGATGTAATCTTTAAGTAAGGGTATTACTTTTAAATAAGGGCAAGTAAGTGAAGTGAGATAGCTTTTCTTAAGAACCATCTTAATTATCATCATTTAATTTACACATACATACTCACTATGCTTTTTGACATCATAATCTCTAAATCCAAATAGTCATTTTACAGCCAAGATTTGCTCTTTGAAGCCAGGCATACAGCACACCTCTGTAATTCCAGCATTTGGAAACATTTAGCAGAAGAATCATGAATTTGATGTCAGCCTGGGCTACATGGCAGGATTTAAGCCAGATTTACCACTTGAACACAATATAAAAATGAGTATTAGTTTTATGAAATTTTGTTTATATTAATTTAGTAGAGCTGGGTCCAGTGGTTCAGACCATAATTCCAGCTACTTGGGAGGCTTAGGGAGGTATGGGTGGGCAAGAGGATCACAAGTTCAAGGTTAGTCTGTGCAATTTAGTAAGACCCTAACTCAAAAAAATTTTTTTTACATTTAAATAAATGAATAAAAAGAAGGCTTAGTTGTAGTGTACTTGCCTAGTATGTATGAGGCTTTACATTAAATCCATTGTACCACAAAATAACCTAATTAATTAATAGTAGTTTATTAAATACAATCAAAATAATTTTGATAATTATGATACTTTGCAATTTTTCTTAAATTGTGGTTTTGGTGTTTTGTTTTTATTTACATTCCAGTTAAATATTGATTTTTTTTTAAATTCTTCTGTATTGTTTGTATCAATATTAGCCAGGAAATCAATAGAGCCATTTTTCTACTGTAAAAATGGTTTTCAGCAGTTTGTTTGGAATTTTCAGAAGTCGTATCTACATCCCTGTGACCCTATAGGTCTTCAAGCTGCATTGTTCAGTAGGTTTTGAAAAGAATCTGGTATCAGACAATAGAGAATTTGCTTCTAGACTTGCCAGAAGTTTTAGACAGTACTGACCTAGTATTAAAATGTGTTCTCTCCAGGTTTAATTGCTTGAGAATAAGGAAGGTAGTTAATTCTTAAAAAGACAGCAATACTCTCTTTCATCAAGTCACCAAAGTTCAGAGAGAAGACTGATGTAGGAGTATAAACTCCCTGTGCTCCATCAGTTCTACGTTTTTACATAGGACATGACTTCTTATTAAAAATAGTATTGTGGTATTTTTGCCGTGTGTGTGTGTGTGTGTGTGTGTGTGTGTGTGTGTGTGTGTGTGCGCGCGCGTGCGCGCGCATGCGAGTGTACACGTGCACATATGCCTTGCCATGCATGTGGAGTTCTGACGACAATTATGCAGAGTGGGTTCTCTCCTTCCTCCATGGATCCCAGTGGTTGAAACCAATAATCCAGTCTGTCATCCTTGTACTGCGAGTGCTTTCATCCACTGAGCCAGCCAGAAAGTCTACCTCTGTGTTGCTAAATCCAAAAGTCTGGTCTTACTGGTTCCTTCTTAATCCCTGCTGCTTAGGGTTGGAATGCTGTTCTAGTGTTCAGTTTGGGGACTCTTTATATACTTTCTGAAGCACACTTAGTCTCAAGGTTTGTCTGCCATTGGCTCACTGAGCTTTCTGCCTTCAGATTCCTGTCAACTCCCTAGTGAATATCTTCATTTGAAATGTCTGGTGAGCATCTTAAACTTGTGTGTCCACCTGAGTTGCTGGTGGCCCCCATCAAAGCATACAGTGCTCCCCATAGTAAATGCACCTCCTATCTCGTAGTTACCTACTCGGGCCAAAATTTCAGTCATGGCCAATCAAGTTCAAAAACACTCAATTCAGTAGTAAATCTTTAGGCCTACATTTTAAAGACCTAGTTTTCCAACTGGTTTACAACAGCAGCCTTAGCCTCAAGCTCATGATGTTGCCCACACTCATTGTCTTCCTGCAGACATCTAACTGATCGCTGAAACACTGCTTCTGTCTTTGGGCCCCACCCCCTCAGTTTTTCCCCAACTCTGGAGAGAAAGAAAATCTTAGTAAGATCCAAATCAATGCCTATCACTTCACTCAGAACCTTTAAATGACTTCCCATTTTCCTCAGAGAAAAAAAGCAAAGTAGATACAATAGTCCCCATGTAGACGAAAGTTTGTCCGGTTTCCCCGCCCGGCTCCCACGGCCCGCTTAGACCCAAATAAACACACAGAGGCTTATATCATTTTTAAACTATGGCCCTGGCAGGCTTTTCGCTAGCTAGCTCTTACATCTTAAATTAACCCATTTTATAAATCTATGTTGCCACGTGTTCCACGTGGCTTTACCTGTGTGCCGTTACATGCTGTTGCTTTCTGGGCGGCAGAATGGCGTCTGCCCCTGCTCTGCTTTCGGCTTCTCTTCCCCTAGTTCAAATGTCCCGCCTAACCTTATTCTGCCTCACCATTGGCCAAACAGCTTTATTTATCAACCAATCAGAGAAACACATTTTTAGAAAGACATTCCCATCATCCCCAAGTCTCACATCACCTGTGTTTTCCCATTTTAGTTTGATTTGGTTGTCTGCTCTTCACCCCTATGTTCTGCACACTGTAGTGGGGCTCACCTCCCTGCTAATCTCCATCACATACATCTTCCCAGGGGCTCACTGTGTAGCCCTGGCTGGTCTAGAATTCACTATGTAGACCAGGCTGGCCTTGAACTCACAGAGATCCACCAGCCTCTGCCTCCCGAGTGCTGTAATTAAAGGTGTGTGCCACCCTGCCTGGCCTCCATCATAAGTTTTGCTGGAAATTCCTATTTCTGCTTATTCAGACTGTACTTCCATCGTGAGGACCTCTTTAAATGTGGGATCTTGTTACCTTGGAGTGTTGCCCTCATGCTACTGGTTTGCTTATAAGCCACTTAAATGGCAAAGGTAGTAAGTCCACACTGTTATTTTGCATGACAAAGGGCTTCCATCCTTAGGTCAGCCTTCTAATTAAACACAGCCATTTTATCTTTGGGTATCTTAGACCACACAGGAAGATTGTTTTGTAAATGAAGCCTATAATTTTGAGGTTATAGAAATTACTGCATTCATATAACAGAAAATGGACATGTATTGTCCATAGTTCAGAACTAAGAAAATGCTATATAGTCCTAATCTGCCTCAGGAAATTGACATTGCCAAGGACAGTTGAGTCTTTCCTACCTGCACAAATGGAGGAAGGGTGTCTGTATTAAAAAAAGAAATAGCATTGAGGAAATCAGTTAAAAGCCCATTTCAGGGGTTCCGTGAACCTCGAATTGCTGCTTACTCCAGTAGAACTTGGTAAAGGTATCACGGTATTTTTTCATTTCTTCCTATTCTTTAAGGGAGGTGTGATTATAGGGTCGGTTAGGAGTAAAGCCTCAGGTGATGTGTGGTGACTTTTGTACCAGACACTCTCAGCAGGCTGACTGACTGGAGCCATAGCTCCTAAGATGGTCGTTAGCATATCACAATCGTCTTAGGCGATTAAAGACACAGCTGCTTGTACATTCAGCTTTGTTGTTGCNTGATTAGTCTTTGTAGTCTTTGTATTTGAGACAGGCTGACCCTGAACACTGTTGTTGGGATGACCTTCACTCTGGTCCTTCTAACCTCTGCCTTCCAAGTGCTGCTGCACCTAGCTACTTTTATTCTTAAAGCTCACTGTGGGATGTTGAATTTTTGCTTTGTAAGATGACATTCTGCCAAGATTATAAAACTAACATCNGAGAGGAAAAAGATATTTTCCTAAATTCCTAATAGAAAGGTTCTAATCTGCTTTGGGTTTTGACCCCCTCAAGTGGCAGACTGAGTATGTACTCTTCAGTTTGTTTTTCAGAATTGTTGTTTAGAATAATGTTTCTTCTACTTTCTGAGGAAGAGAATCCCAGACTGTTCTCCTTGATCTGTTTAGGTACAGAACAGATGGAAAGGACAAGGAAGCGGTCCTTGAAGAAGATGATGACCTGTGGGTCCGGGTCCGGCACCGGCACATCGCGGTTGTCTTGGAGTATGTGAGCCTGTTCTAATTTATTCTGTAGTTTTTATGTACTAAATTATTAAAGTATATTTTATAACTTTAAAATAGTTTTGTAAAAAACTAACTTAGAAATTTTTCTCACATATCTGACAGGGAAATTCCAAAACTTATGAAAGAAATTTCATCAACAAAGAAAGCTACAGAGGGGAAGGTAAGAGTCTTTCAGAGTGATAGCAGAGGTACATTTTCACTTTTAAAGACAAAGTCTCGTGAGGCTGACCTCAAGTTGATGTCAGTCCCACTGTGTAGCTGAGGATGACCTTGAGCAGGAGTTCCTACCTCCATCACTCAGGTGCTAGGAGTGCAGCTGTGTACTGTACAGGTTATTTAATAATCGTGGTGTGTGTGTGTGTGTGTGTGTGT
>LZPO01096791.1:465441-480550 GCA_001675575.1 Neotoma lepida
ACCCTGCCTACCTGCCTGCCTGTTGCCATGCTTCCCACCATGATGGTCACAGACTCAGCCCCTGAAACTAAGCAAGCCCCGAATGAAATGCCTTCTTTTGTAAGGTGCCTTGATCATGGTGTCTCTTCATGGCCATAGAACAGTAACTAAGACACCAATAATAAGCTGGGCCCTTCTACATCAATTATCAGTCATGAAAACACACCACAGACTTGCCCATAGGGCAACCTANCAGGGGCATTTTCTCAATTGAGGTTCCCTCTTCCAAAACAACTCCAGCTTTTATTAAGTTGACATAAAACTAGACAGTACATCCTGTCTCCACCCCCTTTGGGGAGGATTACAAGTTGTGGGATTACAAGTGTGCCTTGTCATGACGTGACACAGATGCTGGGGATGGAATCCTGGGGTTCATGGATACTCAGTTAACGCTTTATTGATAAAGCTTCAACCTGAACCCTCATTTCATTTTTTGAGACGGGGTCTCGGTAAGTTGCCCAGCTGGCCTGGGAGTCATTTTATAGCCTACAACCATTTTGAGTTTGTGATCCTCCTGTTCAACCTCCCTCACAGTTGGAAATATGGCCCTATACCACCAGATGTAGTTCCCTAGCCATCTTTTGATCTCAGTGCCCCCCATGCCCCGCTCTGTGAGCCAGGGAAGATGTCTGTGACCCAGCTGTGGGAGAGAAAGCCAGAATAACTTCTTAAACCTCATCTCCCTCTTCCCCTCCTCATAAGGTACCCATCTGCTCAGCCACTTCCCCCTCATGATCCTAAACCCACTTCTGAGATCAATGACAGTAAGAGGTAACTATTAGAGGCAGTGATGGAACCCCCCCCTCAACGCTTTCTTATACTGTCAGTTAGAACATGACTGACTTAGAATCAGGAGTCTCGAGGACCTGTTCCATCAGATTTTGTTCAGCGCAATGTAACANGTTGCCCCGTCCCCAGACAAAGTGACAGTCACCACTGTAGGTGAAACAAGGATGACAGCAAAAGAAGCTCACCTGCATCTTGGGGTCCCAACATCACACGGTGAAGAGTCTTGCAATGCAGATGAGCCAGCCTTTAACTCGAAATCATATGTTATTTCTTTCACTCACCAGAAGTTGGTGGCGATTGAATGACAGAACAAAAGCAGCCCTTCAAAACTGTGGTGTGTCGCTTCTCCTGGTTCCTTTTAAGCAAGGGATTGCTCTGAGAAGCCACAGGGAACTTCTGATACAATCTGAACTTTTTGTCTGTTTTAAGAGTAGTCAGAAAAACACGTGGCTTCACTCTTAATCTTTATGTTCTCTGCCTTTATTTCTAGCTGTGGATTTTTGTTTATCCATGAGGGAAAAAAAAGTCAGCTGGTTCAAAATAAGTCCCAAGCCACACCCAGGGGTCAGATAGTCAGAGATTTTTGTATCCAGTCTATGGTGTTTCTAGATTAAAATATTTGCAGAGTAATGTGATGAGACCGCCTCTGTGAGGGCTGCATTGGATTCCGGGCTGGTAATCCGATCAGCTAACTGGCTCTCAGCCCCATGCGCTGCCCACAAACNCGGTGTCTGTGACTGTAACCGTATCTCGTTCTGTGTGGTGGCCCAGCTTCATCTTGTCATTGTGGAGTGACAGCAGGGAGACTGGGATGGAGTAACAGATCAATCCAATCCTCCCTCGAGAGCCAGGTGGATGCATTATTTATAGTCAGGCTTAGGGCCATGGTTCTTCCTTGAGTGGGTATGAACNTGGTGACCAGCTGCTAGAGAGTGTTTGTCTAGAGACTATTTTGAAAGTCTTTGAAACTGAGCAAACCAGCATTTGGAGAGACACCTTCTCTTCACTGTCTTTTTATCCAGTTTTCCTGCTCATGTAGCCCTGTTGCCAACATAGAAGGTTTAACCTGCACCATGCATACGTAANCCATGGACCTTGACCATGCTCAAGGAACACTTGGAAAGCAATTGATCTTCTGAAAAATAATTCTGACCATAGACTTATGTGTTTATGGGGTGTGTATACACTCACGTGAGGGGATGTGCATGGGAGTGCAGGTGTGTGTGTGAAAGAGGACAACCTCAAGTTGTCCTTGAGACACAGTCTGTCACTGGCCTGGCACTTCACCACACAGGCCAGGCTCTACTTCCCACCTCACCGTCACTGGGGTCAGACGTGTGGGCCATTGTGCTTGGCTTTTCTCATGGGTTCTGGGGATCTGAATTTAGGTCCTCACACTCGCAAAGGAAAANCTTTTACAGACTCATCATCTCTTCAGCCTTCATAAGATTTTAAACACACTAGATTTTAAAGAAGTAGTATACTAATAACTTCTGGGCCAGTAAGATGGTTCGGCAGGTAAAGGCACTTTCCACAGAAGCCTGGAGACTTGAATTTGGCTCCTGAGACCTACTGCAGGTTTGACACAAGCACCTTTACCTGCTGAGCCATCTCAGNGGCCCAAGAAATGGACATATGAACAATGCCAGCACTTAGGAGGCAGAGGCCAAGGGTCACAGGTTGGAAACCAGCCTATTCCACATAGCAAGTTCCAGGCCAGCCAGGGCTACATAGAGAAATCCCATATGTGCTAGGGGTATTGGTAGAGTGCTTGCCTAGCATGCCTGAAGCCCCAGGTTTGATCCTCAGCATAAAATGAGCAAGGTGGCATGCACCTGTAGTGTCAACATCCAAGAAGTTGAAGCCAAGAGGATCAAGAGTTTAAGATTATCCTGGGCTGTATATAGAGTGACTTCAGGTCAGCCTGGGGCACATTGGACCCCATCTAAACAAACAAAAAATCAACCAACCAAACAAACCAAATCTCTTACCATATCGCCATGTGCCTGATACTGTTGTAATCAGTTTGCAAATATCCATTATTACATGTGATGCTTAGAATATTGTATATTACTGTGAATGGTGGNGAGTGCTGTGGGGAACAGGTTAGAAAAAAACTACTGAGAAAAACAAGATTAGAAAGAGAAAAAAGGTTTTCACGTGAATGGTGAGGCAGGAAAGAGTTCTCAGAGGACAAGCATTTCAGACTGGAGTCTGAGGGACTGGAGGGACCCAAGTCAGCTATGCAAAGAGACAGAATGCTCTGGGCTAAGGTGACAAGTATACAAGGCCTGAAAGTGAGAAAGAGCTTTGAGTATTGGCAAGTTGAAAGCCAGCATGGCAGCAGCAGTGAGGCCTAAAGAAGTACATTTCAATGCATATGAAGTAACTTGGGGAGAAACTGAATGAGTGCATGTGTGCAATACATAAGAAATAATTTGGGGAGAAACTGAACAAGTGTATGTGTGCAATACACATGAAATAATTTGGGGAGAATCTCAACAGGCACTGGCAATGTGCTTGGGAGAGTGTATGAGAAAAACGGAAACCAAACCCTGCTTCCTTGGCCACACCTGCTATTTTCTAGTATTATACAATAGATATCACACCAATCAATATGAAAATGACCCCAAAGGGCAAAAGGTGTGGAATAACAGAAAGAGAAATACATGGGGCACACAGCCCCAGGAAAAGATTATCTTCGTGTTCACTTTTGTTAGAATGTTCTGTCTCAGGTGCTGGATACACTCGTGGTCAACCAAGGTTTACTTTTTAAAATTAAAATTATAAATTGTAAATTGTTTTGAGGCAGGGTTTCATGTGTCCCAGGTTGGTCTTAAACTCACTATGTAACGGAGGATGCCTTGAATTTTTGATCCTCCTGCAACACCAGCAGAGTGCTGGGATTACAGGCACTAGGAATCAAACCCAGGACTTTGTGCACACTAAGCAAGCACACTGTCAACTGAGCCCACATCTGCAGCCCTANACTAGCACAGAAATATAAAGAGCAAAGAGTGGATGACTTTTTAGACACAGCGAACCTCCCATTAAAAAAAAGTTGTCTCAGTGACCTAAATGAAGCTGCATCTTTGTTTTGTTTTGTTTTGTTTTTGTTTTGTTTTGTTTTGTTTTTCAAAACAGGGTCTCACTATGTAGCTCTGGCTATCCTGGAACTTACTATGTAGACCAGACTGGCCTCAGAGATCTGTATGCCTCCGCCTCCTGCGTGTTGAGAATAAAGGTGTGACCCACTATGTCCAGCCTGAAGCTCTACCTTAACTTAAAAAAAATTCATTATTGCTTTATTATATGTGTATGGATGTTTTGCCTGCATGTATGTCTGTGTACCAGGTACATGTCTGGTGCCTGTGGGGGTCAGAAGAGGGTGCTGGCTCCCTTGGAACTGAAGTTACAAATGATTGTGAGCTGTCTCTTATACACATCTAGATGTGTATAAGAGACAGGTGTGTGTGTGTGTGTGTGTGTGTGAGTGTGTGTGTACCTGGGTGTGTGTACCTGCATGCAGTGCCATTGGAAGCCAGAAAAAGATATCAGGTCCCTGGAACTGGAGTTAACAAGCAGTTGTGACCCACCTGATGTGGCTGCTGGGAATAGAACCTGGGTCCCCTGGAAGAGCAGCAAATGCTCTTAACCTTGGAACCAGCTCTCCAGCCCTGAAGCTGTATCTTATTCATACACATGGAGTCTGAATGAAAGCGAATCTGCTTTTTGGGATCACAATGGGATCAAAAAAGATAAAAAAAAAAAAAGGAGGGGTCCCTTTGCATGGTACTAAGAAATGGACAGCCACCCTGAAGTCTTGAAGCGAGAACAATACATGCATGGTCTTCACCCTCGCCTGACCTACCTTGAGCCGACCAAGTGTCTGTCTTTATGTTTGCACACCAGTTTTCCACAGGAGCCACAGAAGAGTGTCTCAGGTTTTTGTTTTGATTTGTCTTTTGTCTCAGATCTTTATACCTGGAAGAAGAGAGTCTCGCCTGAGAGGCTCCGCTGCCTTGCTTACAGGAGTGAAAGGAGCCTGACCATGTCTTGGCTTCAGTCACTGTACATATCAACTTAAGATCGAGTCTCCCTTACTCAAGACATCACAACTGCCAGGAACACTGTGCAAGAAAGACAGGCTCTGGGGACATCCAGACAAGGGTCTGAATCCTGCTACTAACACTTTCTAGTTTTACAATTTGGCACAATTAAATTCTCTGATTTTTATTTTTCTACTTTGTAAAATGGTGGTTACAGCTGAACTTCAAGAGATTCTTGGCTGGGTCCTGGAAACCAGACTGAGGTGACACAGGAATGAAGGACAGACACACAGACATGTGTACAGAGAAGCTGCGATTAGGTGGGTTGTGCCTGCTCTGATGGAGCGCCACCTACTACATAGCAACCAGGAATGCCATCGTGTTGATTACGTGCAGCACAGGAGGGCTAGCTCGTCTCAGAATCTTTGCAGAAGACAGTCTCAGGCTGTGAACATCTGGAGGAAGAAGCTGCAGGCCACGCTTTCTGGGCACTCTGTCAGCATTGACACACACACCAGAGGAAGGCTTTACCAATTCCCTGCCCTGACCTGGGGGAAAGCTTTACCAGTTCCTATGGGTCTGAGGCATTGGGGTATTTGTCCATTTTACACATTCACTGGGGGTTTCCTCTGTTCCCCGCAATTCCTCTAAGAATAAAAGAAAATGTGTTTACTTTGTATACTATTATCATACATNAGAATGGAAGCCATTACACTGCAGGACCAAAGTCAGGGGCCTTACTAATCCTTCTCCACCCTCACCCCAGCATGAGCCATCTGAAACCAGCTACATATTCGGAACATTGTAAACAAATAAAAGCAGTGCATTAGGGTTGGACTGTGTCTATTTTAGCTTTAACACANGCATAGAATTTAGAGCAATGTGCTTGCCATATAATATCTCATAAATACTAGCTTTAAAGCAATACTAACTGAAGCCAGTGGGATGGTCCAGCAGATGAAGGCACTGGCTGCCAAGCCTGACAACCTGAGCTTGATCCCACATAGTGAAAGGAGAGAACAGACTCCCCAAAGCTGTCTTCTGGCCTTCACACAGGTGTCATTGCACAGGGGTGCCCACCAATTCAGTGTACACACACAGAATAAAATGAATTAAACTGTGTAAGAAAATATTAAAAGGGCTGGGTGTAGCTCAGGAGTAGAGCACTTGTCTAGCATCTCAATGACCCCAAATTTAATCCCTACCATTGTCAGGGAAAAAAAACCATAAAGCTATTACATAGGAATCTTAGCCTTTCAATCAATCTTTATCATTTTAAAAGCTAAGGACTTGAAATGCAAACCTGTTATAAAATAGAAAAATGTCAGTTATCAGTACTCCCATAACCCTTGTAAACAAACAAACCTACATAGCTCTTTAGAATAAATTAGAAACTCACATGATTATGAAGAAAATATTAGCTCAGCTGATGCTGAAATACCAACTTTTATTGGACAATATCAGCTTCTGTATTACATACCAGAAGTGGAAGTGACGCCCATACTTTAGGTAAGNGATCCACATTTAGCTTTTTAAGATAGGCTTGAGTAGGCTTAATAGGCATTAATTAGTTAACTCCTAGGTGAGGTATTTTTTTCCTCTCTCAAGCAATGCCATCATTGGTGGAAACAGTATGACGCTGAACGATTTTGTACCAGAAACAAGGATCTACTCAGAGCATAGCAGCACTCTGTACCTAAAACACACTTTCAGGTGCATCCAGTCACATCACAAACCTAATTAAACACTAGGTGATGTAATGGCATCTCCATTTACATCCATGGGCTGTTCAAGGGAGAACAANACATTTAGCTAAAATTATGCCTCGGTCAAGAGCCCTTAGTGCCCTGAAATCAAACCTTTGTTGGGGAGTGAAGAAAGGAGTACTTATTGGAGGCCTAGTACCACTTTGTAGGTATCATCTCAATACCTCCCACAGCTCTTAAGGAGCCGCCTGGCTTCCTTTCCTGTTATACCACGTGTCACAAGGAAGAAGAAACAGAATCAGACCCAGAGTTCTGCTTCTTGCTCTCCCTTCCCCAAGACTGGTTATTTATTAGTTTACTATTGCTACTGTAACAAATTGCTAAACAAAAATCTCAATGAATTCCATTTAAAAATGTGTGATGGTTACTCTCAGTTGTCAACTTGACTAGACTTGGAATGGCCTAGGAGACAAGCCTCTNAAAGGGCATTTTCAGAAAGGTTTCATGGGGATGAGGTTGGGGTAGGAAGACTCACCCTGAATGTGGTGGTACTCTTCCATGGTGTGGTGTCCAGGACTGAATCAAATGAGAAAAAGCAAGCTGAGGACTAGTGTTCATCTTTCTCTGTGTCCTGGTTGCAGATGTGTGACCAGCTGCCTCGTGTTCCCCACCTCGATGGACTGTACCCTGGAACTGTGAGCTAGAACCCTTCCTTTCTTACACTGTCTTTAGTGGGCATTTTGTCACAACCATGAAAACGTAACTAACAGAAACTCTAGCTAGCTCTTGTTGGGGCTTATGAACTGGGACTTCAGAATAGGAAGTTTCTCCTGTGAGCTGGAATGGAGCACCAGGCTTTCCAGACAGAAAAGACTGGAGAGAGCAGAAACATGAAGGGAAAACAGGCCACTTGTTTCAAGGCCCCCACTTACGGTTATAGCNGAGAGGGCTTCCTCCCCACGCCCATTCATACTGACTGGACCCCTTTGGATTGGTGCCTGCCGGTCTCTCAGATGGTTTCCAGGCTCATTTTGATTACCTGACACCTAGCAAGAATGAAAACATCCTGGTTTGGTGTGGCCTGCTGAGGCTTAAGGCAAGAGTTTAATACAAGATAATGACCTTCCATAAATCTTACATAAAATTATTACAAAGTTAGTGACACAGTACAGAACAAATTGGTTATCTTTCAGTACTTGAAGCTGGAAGTCGGACAGTAGATTCATGGGTCAAAAGTCAAAGCACTGAATTGNTACATTCCCTCTGGGGGCTTCTAGGGATTATCTTCATCCTGTGACCCTGACCCCTTTCTCCATCTCCAATGACATCACAGCATCCTCAATCCTGCTGCCTCTGACATTCTTGCATCCCTCTATCGATTATCAGGATCCCTGTGGTTATCTTGGACATACCCAGATAACCCAAAATAATGTCTCCTTCTGGAGACCCTTAGTCATGCCTGCACAATAATCCCCTTTGACTTGGAGGGTAACAGATTTGTAAATCTGTTGGGAGATTAGCGTGTGGACATCTTTGAGGACTGTTTGATTTACTACCGTGCTCTTTTGTGTTTTAGAAAATGACTATCTAATCTTTTCCTTTCATCCCCAAACAGCATCCTTTGTGTCTCCAGAAGACACTTCAACCTTCAGTGCCCATTCTGATGTGGGGCTTTGTTNCCCCATGGAACCACTGGAATTTGTTGAGGTGTAGTANACACAATAGGAGGGCATATCTCAAAAATGGAAGTTTAAAATCAAATTTTAATTAAACTTTTGATACATGCAAATACAAGGGTGAATCTTAATTATGCTACTTGGATTTTTTAAAGGCTNTATNTCACATTCTATTTATATAAAATTTCAGATAATACAAACTAGTAACTACAGGAAGTAGATGATTGGGAATGGAGGTTAGGGAGCAGAAAGAGGGATTTCCAAAAGGCAGGAGGAAATTTTAGAGGTGCTAGATAAATCAGTTGTAGTGATGGTTTCATTGGTCTGTCTCTTCAAGACCTTGCCTCACATGTATGTATGTATGCCAGAACTTGCCAAGTTGTACCTTTAAATGTATACTATTGTATGCTGGCTAGAGTTTCAGGAAGCTGTTAAAGAATAACACAGTGTGGGCTGGGATGTGGTTCCATTGGTAGTGTGCTTGTCCAGCGTGCACAAAGCCCTGGATTCAGGGCTGGAGGAAAGATGCCTTAAAGGTTAAGAGGAGGTTGTATTGCTCTTGCAGAGGATCTAAGTTCGGTTCTTAGCTTCCATGCNAGGTAGCTCTCAACCATCTGTCACTCCAACTCCAGGGAGATCTGATGCCTCCGGCCTCTGAGGGAACTTTCATATGTGAACATACCCCCAACTCTCTCACATACCCACATAATTAAAATACCCCCCCAAGTTCTGGATTCAATCCCCAGGACTACGTAAACTGGGCATGGTGGCACACGCCTGTAATCCTGGCACTTAGGAGACAGGGCAAGAAGATCAGGAGTTTAAGGTTATCCTGAGCTACATGACTTGTTTAAGGCCAGTTTGGGCTTCATGAAATACTCCTCAAAAAAAAAGGTATGGAGGGGGCTGTAGTTGTACCTCAGTGGTAGAGTATAAATGCCTTGCAAGCGTAATACCCTAAATTCAATTCCTAGTTCCCCCACACAAACAAAGCCCTACAACATTAAAATCCTCCAAGGCACACAGGAANCTCATAAATGAGAACATGTATNGCACCAGAGTAACCTAATCTATAAAGCTCAAATACCACATTCAGATACTGGTGTTTCAAGAAGAGTGAGNAGTTGAGAGTTTATTTCCCACGTAGACAAAGCTCTCGAAAAGCCAATAGCAGCTGCTTTGTGGCCTGAGGCTGCTAAGCCCGCCCACCTGCCCTCTGGCCACACCCACTGGACAGTCAGGCTTCAGCAATCCTGAGCCTCCCATAGGTTCCCAAGCTCACCTGGTGCTTTATACACCCTTATGTCTTTGAATACGTTGCTGGAAGGTCTTCACCTCTGGCCTCTTTAGTTAGGTGAGTGGTCCTTGCTCCCACTGGTCACCTCCACCTCCTATCTGAGCTTCCTCCCCATCTTATAACTAAGTCTTTTCCTCTGTCCCTGTCACTATTATGTTTGTTCTGCCAACCTAGGCACGTAGTGGAGATTCGACACTTATTTTATGGAGTTGGAATTGGTAAACGCTGGAACCATCAATGTGTCCATATGTGAAGGAGCTCTAGTAAAGAGGAGTTCAAAGGTCACTGGATGAGGGGACAAAACTACTTATAAATGTTGTTTTATAAGTTGTCAGTGGAGGCAGTGACTAGAAGTCGAGGTACTCAGGTGTTTTTATTGTTTTTAAAAGAACAAATATTGCCTTCATAATCCCAACTATGCACATTGGCATAATTGTCTATTCCAGGACCCCTGGGGATGCCAGAGTCCACCTAAGTCCCTTACATAAAATGATGCAGTATTTGCATGCAACCCTCACTCTCTTCCTGTATATTTTGAATCATTTCTAGGTTATAGTACTCAACTGTGATGATCAGTTTTAATTGTCAACTTGACACACATAAACTCATTTGTAGAGAGAGTCTCAATCAGGTATTGTTTAGGTCAGGTTGGCACATCTGTGGGGGGATTGTCTTGATGGCCTTAATGACTGGGAAGAATCAGCCTGCAAGTGGGTGATAGAATCCCCTGGGTTTGGGTCCTGTGCTGTGTGAGAGTAACAAAGCTAGCTGAGCAATAAACACTTATGCATTCTCTCTGCTCTTGACTGTGGTCTGGTGTGACTAGTTCCTTCAAGTTCGTGCACTGACTTCCTCAAAATGGTAGCATGTAAGCTGGAATTGTGAGTAGTTGCTTTTTGGCAGAGTATTTTATCACAGCCCCAGAAATGAAATTAACAGATTAATATATCACGAATGGCCTGACTTAGTACTTTTCTATTGTGAAAAGACACCAGAACCAAGGCAGCTCATAGAAGAAAGCGTTAAATGGGGCTCACAGTCATGGGGGGAGCGTGGCAGCAAGCAGGTGGAAGCATGAAGCAGTAGCTGAGAGCTTACAGATAGAGACAACAACCATGAGGCAGAGACAGGGGAGGGGAGAGAGGGAGGGAGGGAGGGAGAGAAAGAGAGAGAGCACACAGTAGGTAGTGCCAACTGGGAATGACATGGGACTTGGAAACCTCAAAGCCCACCTTCAGTGACACACCTCCTCCAACAAGGCCACACCTCCTAATCCTTCCCAAACACTTCCACTAACTGGGGACCAAGTATTCAACTATATAAGCTTATGGGGGCAATTCTCATTCAAACCACCACATGGTCCACAAGCAGTTGTTACACTGTACTTCTTGGGAAATAATTACAAGTCTGAATATGTATAGTACCTTAATACACAATGGGTTGAATCTGTAATATAGAACGCATCAATTTGGAGGCCAAGAGTATCTGTAGCACGACTGGACTTGGCTTCTTGAGAAGTGAGATTTATCTCTTAAAAGTGACTTCCAGCAGGGCACAAAGGCTTATCCTTGCAACCCAAGCACTCAGGAGACATGAGGACTTGCCGTGATTTTAAAGTCAGCCTGCTGTACATAGCCAGTGCCAGCCCAGCCAGAGCGACACATAGCAAGACCTTGTCCTTAAAAAAAAAAGTTACTTAGTTCTTTATATCTCGGAGCTAAAGGTCCTACAGGGGTCATGCTGGTTAAAAAGCCAATGTCCAGGAAGCATCTGTAACGAATAATTGAGGGGGAGTGTAACCATTAAGAGTAAAAAGAATTCCATATGACGATAATTTAGGTTGCTAGGATATGCTGTCGAAAGGAACCTCTGGGCACATTTGCAATCCCATAATTAAGGCTGATAATAGCATCATAAAACAGAGGAATTATCTTCAGAGGAGAACATCTGAGCAAGAACAGAGAACCAACTCTTTAAAGTTAGGCTCAGGACAGTCCTAGAGACTCCTGCCTCTCTTCTCTGCGANTTACCCTACCCAGTGGTCCTTTGAGCAACAGGGTAACTCGTTTGCACACGGCACACATGGATCAAAAGTGCTTGGCCTCATCCGCTGCCTGGCAGCCTCCAGGTCATCCCACGGCTGTTTCGTTTGCATTATTCAAAAGCTGGTAAAGAGGTTCCCGTGAAGTCACGTTATGGCCACTAGAATTCCCACTGCCAAGCACTGGTCCTGCCCTGTGCTTCTCTCTGGGGTTGTTGCATTTATTTATATTAGATCACTTAATTCCCTAATAGTTCTTTACACACTAAATATTTAGTATTGATCCTTTGTCAGTCACATACGGCTCTACTTGTGACTTCGTTTTGAATTAGCAAGGGGCATAAAGGGAGATATCAAAAGCATAGCCTTGAGACAGATCGCTTCTGCCATTTACTGGGCAAGTGGATACACTTCGGTGTTATTTAGCTTTCTGTCACTGTGATAAATACCTGAGATAATAATCAACTTAATAAAGAGATGAAAAGTGCTGGCACTAAAAGCACGCACCACTATGCCCTGCAAAATTTTATATATGTGGTGTTGGGAATTACAAAGGGTCGTACATGTGCCAGGCAAGCACTGTGCCACTGAGCTATATTCCCAGCCTTCATCTTTGAATTAAACTTTTTTAGATCATTTTATGAGTGTTTTGCTTGAATGTGTGTGTACCATATGCCTGGTGCCCAACGAAGTCAGAAGAGGGCATCAGATCCCCTGGATTTGAGTTATGAATGGTTGTAAAGCCACCACGTCGGTGCTGAGCCATCTCTCCAGCCCTATCATCTTAGATTTTGACTAGATGTGTGTTGGACCATCTTCTTCTATTCTTCACGTTTCTTTTTTATTTGAAAACATTTTGCCGGGTAGTAGTGGCATACTCCTTTAATCCCAGCACTCGGGAGGCAGAAACAGAGAGATTTCTATGGATTTGGAGCCAGCCAACAGAGCGAGTTCCAGGCCAGGCAAGGCTACACACAAAAATTCTATCTAGAAAAACAAAAACAAAACAAAAATTTCTTGAGTTGTACCTCCCGGCTCACCAGCTCTCCTTTCATCTGTCTCTTAGTTTGTCAAACCTGAGCACTGAATTTTAAATTTCAGTTGTTTGCCTATTTTATTTGTTTTGTTCCCTATCCCCTACATTTCAGTTGTTTCCCTAGAAGTTTTATTGGATTCTTTTTAAAACCTGCTTGTTTTTTGTTTTTTGTTTTTATAGTCCTTGAGTCATGCTTCTATTTCTTTAAATAAACATTCTTATTTTATGGTCTATGTCATATTTCAGTTTCAAAGTCTGTGTGGTGAGACTCTGCTGCCTTTTTGTCCTCCATGGACATATTTCTTTGTGTAAATTCTGATTTGATTAAGAGTTCCCACTTCTTGGAACTTTTTCTGTATAATTTTTTGGGTTCAATTTGGCTTCTCTAAAGGTAATTTGGTTTACCTAANTGGTTGGGAATACCATCAAACCAAAATCAGGTTAAAGCAAAACGCTCCAGGCTTGTTTGTTTGTTTGTTTTTGACAAGCTTTAATTTAAGAGGCAGGACTGGAGAGATGGCCTAAGTCTTCTAGAGGACCAAGTTTGGTTCCTAGCACCCACATCAGGTGGCTTACAACTGCCTGTGACTCCAGCTCCAGGGGATCCCAATGGCCTCTTCTGGCTCCCATATGGCATCATTCACATACACACACACATATGTATGAATAAAAATAAACTTAAATCTTTACAAGCAATTTAAAAGTAAAAAGCATTCTCATAGGATAGAGTTTTCTATCTTCTCAGAGATGTCTCCACCAGCACTCTCGAGCAACTGAAACATGGCGTTTTCCATATATATATGTATATATTTTGTGGTCCTTCATTCATTATATTTTTCATGTTTTTATTTCTTTAAATATTTAAACATTATTTTATGATCTATGTCATGTTTCAGTTTCAAAGTCTGTGTGGTATGTATATATATATATATTGCACTTATTAAAAAGTATATATATGTAAATATATATATTCTGTTTTTTAAAGATAAGATCTCACTATGGAGCCCTGGCTGTCTTGGCACTCACTCTGTAGCCCAGGCTGGCCTCGAACTCACAGAGATCCCCCTGCCTCCGCCTCCCAAGAGCTGGGATTAAAGGTGAGTGAGACAATACCCAGCTCTTGTTACTTTTTTTATTTTTATTTTTGACCATTAAATGTTTTCAAGTAGAATAATGCAGTCTGATGTATGTATGCTTTTGGAAAGATGTCTTGCAAGACCCTTCAGCCTGAGTGACTAGGAAAGGAAGATGTACATAACTGATAGCAGAGATAGAAAGTCAAATCTGCATAGAAGAGATGCAGGAAAGAGATGGTTCACTTTGGCTACTATGAATTTGAAATACTTCCACTGTGGTTTATTATATCAGTACCCAACAAGAAATTATGAGTATGGAAGAATTATAATACCTACCTCTGAAATAGTACAAGCAGGTAATTCAGTTGTTTCTAAGAAGCTGGTATTAAGGGAGCTAGCTGGCTGATAATAACAATAAGGGTACCATTTATTGAGCAGCTTCGATGTGTCAGCAGCGGTGTTAACCATTTCATAAACTTTACCTCCTGAAGCATCATAACAAACCTTATTAGAGGAGAGCTATGTTTTACAAGTAGGAAGCATAGGCTATAGAGGACGCCTGACTTGCTCAAGGTCAGTCAGTCGGAAGGGGCCCGAGCTGAAACTCAAACCCAGGTCTAGTTGCTGCCAGCACTATCTCTAAACAATTTTCCATGACACGCACCTAAGGGGAAAAGTTCCTTGGAACAGTGGTCATGGCCATTACCAGAGAGTTACTGAAACCAGGATTTCTCTAACACGTGTCCAACCCAATAAAACATTAAAATTTCATCTCAGCGGAAAAATAACCAATGGCTATATAATGTAACTGACATCATCAACTTCACACCAGAGAGACTCTAGTATTTTATGAAGAACAAACTAAGATCTATTTTTTGGTGAACTTGATATGAAGACACGAATAGAATGGGAAGGTAGCTGCAGAAGCTGATTCAGCTCGCCACTCTGTTTTTCCTGGGAACCAGCGCGCCTGCCATCAAAGAGAAGTTTGCTTTTCCAACAGCTGGAAACGCCAGAATTGTGACACAGCCTCTAGAACTGAGGCTCCTTGTTCAGTCTTTCACACGGGACCCTCTGTTCCTTTCACACAGGCCTCTTTCTTTCTCACATCTGCCTCTTGGACGACTTTCCCGGGGCGGGACTGAGCCTGCAGGGAAAGAGGCACTGGATTGGGGCTCCAGCGTTCAAAGTCTGAACTAGACCCGACCTGAACTCTGATGTTTATTGTTCCACTTTTCGGCGTCTGAAGGAGAAATTCGAGAACAATAAGCTTCTAGTTGGTGGCGGAGGATCGGTCGGAAGCACAGCAGGACCAAGCCGCACAGCCTGGGAGGCAAGCTAGCAGGTCTTTAGAAAGAGGGAACCCCCGCTCACTTAGCCCCGCCCCTCGCTCGCCTAGC
>LZPO01096791.1:517558-531868 GCA_001675575.1 Neotoma lepida
AACTCACTCGGTAGCCCAGGCTGGCCTCGAACTCACAGAGATACGCCTGCCTCTGCCTCCCGAGTGCTGGGATTAAAGGCGTGCGCCACCACCACCCGGCTAGATACTAATTTTTAATTAAAAATTCTACTTATACTCACAAGTTTCTAGCTGTAATGGATTTTTATATAATTTACATCCAGAATAATACTTTGTCTTCTTCTGTGACCATTCAAAATGTATTTTTAAAGAATTTCTTACTCTTAGGCTCATAAAAGCATTCACAGTCTGCATTTGATACATGCTGTTGAATTTGTTGAATGGATTCATTAAATGACATTTGTGAGTCTGAGGCAGAAGGTTCACAGGGCCAAAGTGAGTTCCAGTACGACTACATAATGAGACCCTTTGTGTAAAATCAAAACATACGATAACAACAAAAAAGCCACCCAAAGGTCTCTGATTCTGCCACGCTCATGGTGAGTAACTGTGAAAGTGGGGTTTTCATGCCTTGCTTTCCACTTACAATTTATAGGTACCGAATTGGAACAGTGAAATTCTCGCTAAACAAAAGCCTCTTCTTGCCAAACCTTCTGCAAAGCTCCTGTTTGTCAACAGACTGAAGGGGAAGAAGTACAAAAGCAGCTCCTCCACTAAAGTGCTTCACGATGCCAGCAACTCCATCGACCACCGTGNTNCAAACCCTCCAAAGGTATTAGATCTTCAGTGCCCAGTTATAATACTTTAGTTTTCTNGTATTCATCCCAGATCGAGATAAACAAGTAATATATGTACTAGTCAAAGGATGTGTCTCTTTCAGTCTTTTCTAGCTCTCAGCTGGGACCTGCTGTGGTCATAGTAAATTGCTCCATTGTTTTGGACAGCAATTATTACTCTTTTAAGTCACTGTTGCAAAAATACTGTTTATTTTACTGTTGTTTGCTAGTAAGACTAACTCATGTTTGAAGTCAGAACAAACTGAATTCAGATATTTAAGGGTTTTATTTTTTAATAAATTAGTTTTACAGCACTAGACTTAGTAGAACCGAAGCCGGTAGATTTTTATCTTCATGGATTTTTAAATAGACACTAGTTTAGACAGAAAGTAGCATCTTTGGTAACATCAGCTTTTATTTCATTGTATTACTGAAAGCATAACCACATTTTTATTAAGAAAGTATACCAGTTTACTGAATTTAACTTACTCTAGAATAGACACTTTGGGTTTATTGATCAGTATCAGAGAGCTCTCAGATAGCTACTCTATGTTCTGATAGAGGATCAGGACATTCTTGACCAACTCCCATTTTCAGTCATTGAAGGTCTTTTTAAAAAAAAGTTTTTTGTTTTTTGTTTTTTTTTATCAAACTTGCACTAATGACCGTATACCCTTGCAGTATCTTTTCTTTGGTTTTGGGGGCTGTGTATAAATGGTCCAGGGATGCAGCAGAACTAGGGCTCCGGGCAGTCTTCAAGTGTACACCTTGAACTGAGCTGAAATCTCTGTACTTTTAAAACATATTGTGGTTTGTTTTGTTTTGGGGCTTCTTGAAACAAGGTCTTCCTCAACTGTAGACCAGGCTGACTAGAATTACAGGTATGG
Source organism: Neotoma lepida (assembly GCA_001675575.1). Lineage (NCBI taxonomy): Eukaryota > Metazoa > Chordata > Mammalia > Rodentia > Cricetidae > Neotoma > Neotoma lepida. The sequence continues at coordinate 519,141 of LZPO01096791.1, forward strand.
TCCACCATGCCCAGCCCTCATGCTGTTTTTGATGTTCAGAATTATAAATTACAGGCCTTTTGCACCTAGAACAAGGTCTTAGTGATAACGTGNGACTGTGGTTTATTAGCACCTCATTTGCAAACATCAGATTCAGCTTAACTCCTGTCTTATTTCTAGGGTGCCCTGTGCTCTGTCCCCACCCAGAAAGCTAGGTGTTAACTCCAGATTCCCTTTCCTGTTAACCACACCTGATCATTTTGTTCTTTGCATNTGTATGTCTCACTTCTAGAAAATTCTCTCCTCCCAAGTCTTCATCTAATACTTACTTAACTCTTATCTAGACTTGTAGATTAGACACCTGACTTGACCTCCCGCTTTTGTTTTTGCTGCCTGGATCCATTTGAGGGATCTGTATAGAACTGCCTAACACTGGCTGTACTGCCACTGACGTTCAGAACTGTATTGTGCCTACAAAGGAATAATTAAGCATACTTCATTTTCTTTGTTTTAGAAAATCNGTACAGATACTATTGGAGATGAAGGATTCTTTGACTTACTAAGGCGGTTTCAAAGCAACAGGATGGATGACCAGAGGTGCTCCTTACAAGGACACTGTCACANAGCGTCCACAGCAGCTTCCTCTACTACCCCCAAGATGATGAAAGGTAAGCCATCTTCACTGTTCCTTCAATTTTAGTTCATCTTGTTTATTTGAGGCATAGCCAAGGCTGGCTTTGAATTCCTGACCCTCCTGCTTCCCTCCCAAGTGCCGGGATTGCAGACAACCATCATGCATTGCTTTTCCCCAATTTCATAGTTGTTTTTGGTACTGTCATTTCAGTAAAAGATCCCATAATCCTAGCATGTGGCACTGAGACAGGAGTATTAAAGTGAATTCAAAGCCAGCCGGGCTATTAGATAAGGAAACCCTGACTCAAGAAAAAAAGGCCACTGCTAAGTGGTAGAGCATTTGTCTAGCAAATAGTAGGCCCTTTGTCTGCAGCACCACANACAAATACAAGGTAGTTATTTATGTTACATACAAATAATAAGGCCTATATTTCATATCTGAAATTTAGAAGTCTAAAATACACCACTTNTATTTCTCTACTAAAAGTTGATTAATACCATAGATTAAGATTGGCCAGTCTCAGCTGGGCGGTGGTGGTGTACCCGTTGGTCCCAGCACTTGGGAGGCAGAAGGCAGCAAATCTCTGAGTTCAAGGCCAGCCTGATTTACAGAATGAATTTCAGGATAGCCAGGGCTACACAGAAACCCTGTCTCAGGAAGGGGGAAAAAAAAAAAGATTGGCTGGTCTTTTAACTCTTTAGTTCACTAAATGATTCCCATCCAGACATGGAAGGAAACAAAACAAGAAACATTAGATGAAACTATATAAGGAAAGAAGAACAACCCTGTTTGTTCACCTTCTGAAATCCAGCCCCATACCTCAGTTATTTTGGGGGAACACTATATAAATACAGGAAGAGAGATCTGAGGACATCTGAAGCACTTTGGAGCCCATCCTTCCCACCCTTCTGGGAAAGGTCACAGGAGAAGAGCTGTGTGCATACAGATGTTTCAGTATTTTAACTTTTCCACGGTTTTTCTTTCCCATCCGTCCACAGCACCATCTGTCTCTGTGGTGTCCCCCAACACAGATGAGTTTTTAGATCTTCTTGCCAGCTCACAGAGCCGCCGTCTGGATGACCAGAGGGCCAGTTTCAGTAATTTGCCAGGGCTCCGTCTGACAAAAACTAACAATCATTCTGTACTTGAGCGCCTGATGACAAATGACAAGAGCGAGCCTGATGAAGACTTCTTCGACATCCTTGTGAAGTGTCAGGTAAGTGTCCACACACATTCCATCTGTAGACTACTCAGGCAGCCTTCAAATTCTTGTGAAGGGCTCACTGTGGATCAGGCCATTCTTACTTGCTTGCNGACATTCAGAACACCATTGACCACCACCGATGTTATGGGTGCAAACTGGGATATCAAGGATGGTCTTGCTTTGGCAGACCTGCATTTTAGTGGGAAGACAGAGGGCAAGTGTGTATATTGTACCAGAGACAGACAGACAGTGGTCCTTGCTGCGAAGAAGAGTTAAGGATGAAGGGCAGTGGGTGGTCAGGATGGAGAGTGACTAGGGGAACATCTGTTTTGTCTTCCGTTGGTTAGAAAAACCCTCCTGGATTGCNATTTAGACTATTTGTGCAAAGAGCTTCAAAAGTAGGCACAAAAATATATTTCAAAAAATGTAATCTAGTGATTAGAGTTTGTTGGGCCCTGGCCTAGGTCATTCTAGAAATGTTATATACAAACCCTGTAAAGACGGGGCAGTTATTACTGATAATTCATACTTGGAGAGTTGCCCTTGCACTTCAGTGTCAGATGACTTGTGACCAATTGTAATGTATACATATGAGGCCCATTTCTACATAATACTATATATTCTCATTCTATCAAGTTTCTGAAAAAGGCCAGAAGAAATGCTTACAGATCTAACTTGTGACTGACAGACATTACAGCTTGGCACTGTCCTCCCTGGTCATTATGTTTTAATTTCTCTCTGTCTTTAGGGGTCCAGATTAGATGATCAAAGATGTGCTCCCCCACCTGCTGCCACAAAAGGGCCAACTGTCCCCGATGAAGACTTTTTTAGCCTCATTTTACGCTCTCAAGCTAAAAGAATGGATGAACAAAGAGTTCTTTTGCAGAGAGATCCAAACAGAGACACTGAGTTTGGACTAAAGGAACTTTTGCAAAATAATGCTTTGTTGGAATTTAGGCATTCAGGAAAGTAACTAACAAACCACTAGAGGCTGTGGTATTTCCTACTAAAGAAGACTAGTTCCCTTCGGAACACTGCAGGGAAATTCAACCTTTTTCCAAAGGAGGAAACTATACACCACTGTAGTTACCATGTTTTTAGGGTGTGAATGCTGAAGTACTCAGGGACTGACATTCTTGTAGACACTTGTTTCGGGGCAGAATGTCCTGTAGGTGCTCCAGCAACAAGGAACCATTAGATTCCTTGACTAGCGTTTGTAAACTAGGAATTTAAATGAACCCCACATTATAATTCAGTCCTCTTACTGAGGTCATTTTTAAGGATCTAGTTGACAATGACTTTTTTATACTTACCCTTGAATATAGTGAATTGCATTGTTTATTAAAATAATGTAAATGTCCTNTGTAAAGATGATGAAAAATAGTCACAAAGTCATAAAATTCTAGTTTCTTTAAGAAAACTATATTCAATATATTTTTAGGCAAAGCCAGTGGGGGAGATAAGAAATAAACTACTTTTAGCATGCTTTAGGCTATTTGTCTCTTTCATTACATATTACTGCTATATAAGACTTACTGTTGGAAAAACCAGAAAATCGTGTGGTTTGTTTGGTCAGAAACGCAAACTATCTAAGCCGAGACCACATGAAAATTCACGTGAGTGTGCAGGCATTGGTTAGGCCCTCAGCCTTCATTAGACCTCGCCTTCATCCAATCTACTAACGTGTTTACAAGACAGTGCTCTTCTGGCCTGCATTTGGGGCAGACNTTTTTCTTACAAGAAAATTCATTTAAGAAAGCAAAGACTACACACCAGATCAAAATAATGTAAAAATAAGTGTTTATTTTGTGTTTACAGTGGTTAAGACCCTGTAAGCATTCAACATTATTCCATTTTAAAAAGTGCTTTTAACAGCTACCTACCCTGTTCTTACTTTCTTAAAAGCCAGTTACAATATGCTTTAACCTCAATGACAAACACTTGCTAGTCAACAAGCCTCTCTTTCCTGCAATAAACCGGCCTTGGTATGTTCACCCGGCTTTAATCAAGTCTTCCCTGAATTGCTGTAATCATTCAAGAACAGCATGTTGCTTTGCTAGCTGTCAAAGTAGATTCCATTCCCAAATGGGTATCTGTAATGAAAAATACAAAGATGAATTGTAAATATTTTTAAAAGTGCTCAGTTTTGGATTAAAAGCAATCAGTAGTGCCAAGGGTACTGCCTTTCCTCTCAGGAACATCTATTACAGGAGGTATTTTTCTTTAGACTCATACCAGAGCTCAAAGGACAGTTCCCACCTTGGGAGTGCATTTACCAGTAAGGGTGAATGGGTCCAGTCCACAGAGATCTAACTGCTTTTATGCACAGATGTTCAGAGTCTAAATAAACTGCATGCATCCTTTCATCCCTTCAGCACATGTCTGCTATAGTACTGTCTCAATGCAAAATCCTTCTGTTTTGGAGGGGAGTATTTTTACCTTCCTGATGAAATACTAAAGACATTTACAATGATAAACAAGAAAGTAATACTGGCAAAATAAGTTTTTTAGATACCCAAGTATAAAAAATGGGGGAATAGCATACATTTGTGTAAAGAAATCAAAGTCAACTGTTCTGAATGTCCTTGCTGAAACAGCCTGCCTGATAATTTCAAGACTTACTACTTGAATGGTATCATTGTTTGGAAAGCAGCTGAATAAAATGTGCAGTGTGGATATGATTACAACAAAGGACACCCAAGTGCATAGAAAGACTGCTAACTAGGGACTTGTACAAAATATATAAATTGCTTTTTTTAAAGGTTTAAAATGGAGAATATGATTACAACAAAGGACACCCAAGTGCATAGAAAGACTGCTAACTAGGGACTTGTACAAAATATATAAATTGTTTTTTTAAAGGTTTAAAATGGAGAATGCATCTTAAAATCACAAACAAAATACTGATTTAAAAGATGTTGATTGACAATCTGTCCACAGTTCATACATCTTGTTCTCTATCTATAGCTCTCTAAAAACCAGAATTGCATTTAGCCAAGGCAATATGGTTTGCCATAATAAAAACTGAATAGCATCAATTGCTTGGTTCTGAACATGGAAACTGGGTCTGNATAAAACCGGCACCTCGTGGTAGAGAATAAAGCCATTCTCAGAGTCACCGATGAAGTGTGAAACTGAAATATTGATAGAACTAGGCCATCCTCAGGGTTGTCCTAGTGAGATCTAACAAAATGTATGACAAGGAAGCAGGCCTGGAATCTAGACAATCACATGGTTCTGCAGGTGGCCTACCTAAAACATAACTGGATTGACATCGGTGATATGTACTCTGGGGCTGCAGCAGTTGCCAGCCTGCATTAAACACCCTGTGCAATGGAAACACTGAATCTAAATCAAAACCAACCAACAACTCTGTTAGGAAACTGGGTTTTATAGGACCTGCCACCAGCTAACATACACTTTGATTAGTTGATTCTTCTAGATGCCTGTTAACAAAATTACTTATACACTGTAATTAAGGCGACTGAATGACAGTGATGATTTCCCATAGCATTCATCTGAAAACATACAAAACCCTATTCTAAAATTATGAGATACATCTTAAGAGCTAAGAAATTCTGATGGTCTGTAAAATTATTAATGTAAAGTTGGCAGCTTTGTAGTAAAATTCAACATATTTTTAGGGAAGGATGAAGAGTTAATACTTTACAGACTTCAAAGATGACTTCATGTTCCTTAGNCACATGGGCTGCTGACAGGATCAGCCCCACGTGCTGCAGCTCCTGGGCTGTGTGTGGCACCTCCCTGTGGGCTGCATGCAGAGTCTAGCTTCAGCGGGGCCTTCTCTGCTGGGGGTGAGCCTTCCCCAGTCTCTGCAGCTTGGGCAGACATGGCCTTGGCAGGCTGGCTGTGTNCTGTTGAGGTGCTTTCTCCTGGGAGTCCACCAATCTCTTTGAGGTTTGTATTCACGATGGATGATTTATGCTTTAAAATATAGAACTATATTTAACTATTGAATAAAATGTAAAGGTTTCATTGCCAGTTCTCATCCCAGTCTATCGTTGTGTGCTCAAACATTTTAAAATCCTGGTTCTAGAGCTGCAGCATATTTAAAGCACTAAGCCTCACAGAACTGTATGGAGGAACAGGGACACTTAAGGTATTGTAGGTAGTCTACTGACCCTGCTTAGGAGAGGTCAAGAGGACTGGCTATCAGTAATGCTGCCTCTTCCTGCTGGTGAGAATAATCATTTCTTAAGTATTTATTAAGCCTGTTTTAAGTTCTAGATGCTGGGAATATAGAAGGAGCAAAACACAAAAACTGTTCCCATAGGAACCACACTTCAGTGTGGGAATGAATCAGACGGGGTACAAGAGTATTACATTGAAGTACAGGCGACATAGAAAACAAAGGTAGTTTCTAGATAGATTATGATCAGATGGCAGACTCACTTAAGATGATGTGAGTGAAGGTGCATGCGTGCACATGCATGCTTCTAGATAGATTATGATCAGATGGCAGACTCACTTAAGATGATGTGAGTGAAGGTGCATGCGTGCACATGCATGCACACAGCATTTTAAACAGTGAACAACAGATGCCCCTGTCACCAAGGTAGAATGAGCCTGGAGAGCAAGAGGTGATCAGGAAGGTGGCTTATGTGGGCATGGCAGAGGGAGTTCTCAGGGCCACTGTGAGGTGGCTTTCCCTGCCAGTTGAGAAGTCACTAGAGGGTTTCAGAATGAGTGGCAGGTGATCAACAGCTATCCAAGCTGGAAGGAACGGTCTCAGGTTATCTATCTAGTACATTAACATCCATAGAAGAACCCATAGCCAGATTCCTATCATTTCTAGTCTCTTGTGACGCTACAAAATGTAATTCAGTGGCCTAGCATGTGTGAGACTCCCAAGTTCAATGCCCAGGACTGCTGATAAACAAAAATCAATACTGAAGAACTCATCATCNTGCAGGTAAAAAGTCCAGTCCAGCCAACCATGCTATTGCTTTCTTCTAGACTGCAGAACCGATAGAGATTCTNCTAGGAGAAAGGGAAAGCAGAGCTTCTGCTCCCTGCCCAACCCCATCTTCCAGGCCTGGCCATCGGAGCTCTGCAGCCAGTCCCCTAGCACTCCTAGGCCCTCAGGGAGGCCTTCTCTCTATCTTGTCAAAAGCAGAAATTTCAGTCAGACTCACTTGTTGGCTTCCTGTTTGTTTTCATAGAAAATACTACCACCTGTTGTAAAGAATACAGTTAAATGGTATTTAACATAAAAAGTAAATCTCATTTTCTGAGGACGCTGGACTGGTGACAAAAATGAGAGAGGATAACTAATTATACCACTGGTGACTTATTTGACAAGAGGGTAAAGAATAAACACAAATCTCTCTTAAGAAGCTCTTGGGCCTAGAGTGAACAGGCATCAAAATAAATGGTTGCTGACTTACGCTGGGTACCACTTCTGGATGCTCTGGTGCCTCTGTGTCAGGTAAATCAAATGCCCGGAGCACTTCAGGGCTCTTGTTGCCAGTGTGAAATCTATCAACGTCTCTCTGTCTCAAAACATCTCTTTTATACGCATGCATTTTGTCATAAGGGCCTTGCTCGATGGAGCCAGCGTGGCCCCTGTAAGAGAAGTCTGCGTCACCTGCTCCACCACGGGGTCCACAGTCAGGTTCCTTCTGCCATCGTCTGTCATCTGGCTCAAGTGCCCGGGGAGGTTCTCTTTCAGGACCACCCAAGTGTCTCAGCATGGGAACTGACCTTCCAGCACCATAGCAGAAGCTCTGTAAAGAAAAGAAATATGTTCTGAGAACTTCATGACAGACAGGTAATGAAGTAGGAGCTATTTTATTCAGGATTTAACAAAACCACCTTAGTATTTGTGGATATAAAATGTTAATTTCACTCTTTAATTAAAAACTTCTTCTTTAGACTAATACAGGCCAAAGTAGCCAATAAAATGTACTAAACTCAATATTAAGTAAACATTTCAGTCAGCCTGACATACTTTGAATACATAACAAAAGTATTCTTAGACCTAGAAATTTAAATCAGANTTCTAGAAATTTAAATTTGAAAGCCTGGTCATTGCTCGTGTTTCTATTCATACTCATATAGGGCAAATGATGAAAATTATTAACCACTGACTTTCATAATCAATCATGCACCAAGACAAAACCCAAAAGAGAATAATTCAGTCAGTGCACACAGCATTGTAATTCCAAATCCCCGGGGAGTCTTCATCTTTGATTCAAACAGCAAGTGCTTTGNGAAGGTCATGGCCACAAACAAGATGCTGAACCCACTGTGGGAAACTATGAGCAGTATCTTTACTAAGTACCTATTCTTGGCCCAGCCTCCCAGACTGCTTTTCAGTGCACACACCACTCCTCCCACATCCCTTTCTGCTCTGTTCTGTGCTGCAAAACTCAGACTGGAATAAAGCCTCATTTCTCTACAGAGGAATCAATCAACCAATTTCCGGAGTATTCAAGTTAAAGCTAAAAATTATTCTAAATCATTGCTATGGTGCCTACAAACACAAGAACTACTNATTAGAGGGATATATAAAGTCTCAACTCATTAAAAAATCACCTTATACCTCTGAGCACAGTATTATTAATCCAAAGAAATATAATGTTTTTAAAACTGCCTTCTTATAAATCACAGTCTTGTTCATTATCAGCAGTTAGGCTCATGTACTAACCAGGACAGCCAATGCTATAATTACCAGCACCGGAATCTGCAGTAACACTGGGATCTCCTTCATGAGTGCTTTAATGAATTCTCCAGTTCCTTTTCCAATGTGCTTTAACGGTTCTGTTACAAAGTTAGTGAAGGTAACGGCCAGAGCCTAAAACCAAAGACCAGAACAACTTAACTTCTTCAAAAGACTGAGACATCCANATGCCAAACTTCACTGTGTACTAAAGCTCCAATGACACAAATTAGGATGCACATTTGTGTGTATATATATGTGTGTTCTGAGAGTGGGTCTCTCATACAGCTCAAACTAGAACCTAGCCAGGCCTTGAACTCCATCCTCCCACCTNTGCCTCCCAAGTGCTACAGTGTAGGTATGCCACCTACATTTGAAAANCCATGTTTAATGGAAATGTTTTTTTCATAGGACAAAGGTTTATTATTAACCCTGTCAATCCTTTATAAAGGCAAAGAACTTGGGATACTGTTATTATTACAAAATATATTCTATACCTTTGTTGGTGGAACCAACCAAATAGGGTTGATTAATAAGAGCTCATAGTACTTTTGGCATGGGTCATCCTTATAGGTCCATGAACTTCTAAACCATTCTATGGAGAGAAATAGACAAAGCAATTAAGGAAAAACAAAGTTGCATTTCTTTCACAAGTAAGATTACTTTGGTTTTGACCATCCTTGCCCACCCACTAGTAAATTTTGAGTTGTTGTATATTTAAATAAGACTCTCTGTAATGTTAATTATTTCATATCAAGTCCAAAATCATATTTTCAAACTCCATTCAAATTCGACAAATTTTATGGAGACAAAAAAATGTCTACTTTATAAATTTCCAAAGGGTAATTAGTTTTTTATACACACAAATAAACATAAGTAAAACTGAGACATGTGAATAAGACTAGTAGGTCAGTTAATATCCTGGCTCAATAGTGTGTGTATTGTTGTAGCTGTGTAAAACGTCGTAACTGGGGGAAATAGCTACTAATCTCTAATTATCTCGATAAAATTTCACTTTAAAAAGTTAACTCTGACAAAGTTTTTAAGACAGAACAGTCACCTAATTGTTCTAAAGCAGCCTTATGCACGTTTGGAAACTGACCTGCACTAGAGGAGGCACGTTGTCCCCTGAAGCCAAGCTGAACTGGTTTAATCCCACAACTTAAAAAAAGGAGCAACAGGGGGCTGTAGCGGGCTCAGTGGTTAAGAGTACTTGTAGCTCTTGCATAGTACCAGATGCAGGTCTCAGCGCCCACATGGTGGCTCACAATCATCCATAACTCCAGTTCCAGGGGATGTGATGCCTTCTTCTGAACTCCTTGGGCACCAGGCACACATGTGGTACACAAAAATACATGCAGGCAAAATACTAAACACATTAAAAAAAAAATCTAAAAAAAATTTTTTTAATGGGGACCTACTTGTAGAATCTACTGAGAATCTGCCTGTGTCAGTCACTACAGACTTGTGTTTATAAAGTGCCTTTGAACAGTAAACCATTCCAGTCTAGATTTNNACAGTTACAGTGGTTAATACTAGTGAAAAATCTTACAAAATCTGAAAGGATAAAAAACAAACTTTCACTTAGTTAAAAAACAAAACTAAACTATAGGAAAGCTATAAAATAATAGTTTTTACGTCAATCTAAGGAGATTAAAGCTAAAATAGCTCCTATTTTATCTATACCTTCATTCACTTTTAGTAANCTTCTGCTAAGGACCTAGAAAATGCTATGGGCTAAGTGATGAAAAGGGAGCCTAGGACTTCAGACTAATGCAGGAGACTGAAAACATCCAAACCACACATACACAGCTGCTGTCTTTCCTGTGACTTTAGATGCATTCATAAGTCACTACTTTTTAAACTTAAGACTGTATGTTTGCTTTGTTTTTGTTTTTTGTTTTTGTTTTTGAAAAAGGAATAAAACCCAGGGTATTTCACAAGATGGGCAAAATTCTAACACAGAATTACATCCTATCCCTTTTATCTTGAGATAGGGTCTTGCTAAGTTGCTGAAGCTTGCCTTAACTTGTGAGCCTCTGGAGTAGCTGGATTACTGCCATTCCCTCCTCATCCCTACCACATGCACCCTGTCCATGTTCTTCTCAGACCAAAGACAGTCATGGGAAGCCTCGTCTGCCATTCCATCATTTTGTTATTACTGGTGGGTTTTGGTTTTTTCCCCTCATTCTCAGAAATTCTACTTATAAATAAAAAATAAAAATGACAAATAAATGACTTATAAATGACAAATAAAAAGCACCTTACCCCAGAGATTTCCAGTCCAATCCATCTTCTCAACACATACATTATCGATTGGCGACATCTTGGCAACGTTAGCCTGATGCTGAGCAAAAGCTACCTGACCAGAACGAAGGGAGGCAATAAAGAAAGCTTACAGTGAAGGCCTGGCTTGCAAATCCAACAAAATTTATTCCAACATTTTCTCTATCATTTATCCAAGTAAGAATTTAATTTTTTTTTAAAGCTTTTTGAGACCAGTCTCACTGCCTGGCCTGAAACTGAACTCTGTAGACCAAGCTGTCCTCCTGCCTCTGCCTCACTAATGCGGGGATTAATGACACACACCACTATATCCAGCCTAAATTAAGAAAAACATTTTTTTTAAAGATTTATTTATTATGTATACAGAAGAGGGCGCCAGATCTCATTACAGATGGTTGTGAGCCACTGTGTGGTTGCTGGGAATTGAACTCAGGACCTCTGGAAGAACAGTCAGTGCTCTTAACCTCTGAGCCAACCCTCCAGCCCCCNAAAAACAACATTTTTAAAGACTAGTTATTTTCAGCTCATGGAAAAGAACACTTTTTCCCCCTTTTTTTGGAGACAAGGGCTTTTATAAACCAGGATGGCCTTACTATGGTAGCTGAAGATAACCTTCAACTCCTGATCCTCTTGCTTCTACCCCCGCAAGCACTGGGATTACAGGTGTGCATTACCACATCCAGCTAGAAAAGCAGTCTTTTTTCTTTTTAAAGATTTATTTATTATGTATAGTGTTCTGCCTGCATGTATGCTTGGATGCCAGAAGAGGGCACCAGATCTCATTACAGATGGTTGTGAGCCACCATGTGGTTGCTGGGAATTGAACTCAGGACCTCTGGAAGAGCAGTCAGTGCTCTTAACCTCTGAGCTGCCTCTCCAGCCCCGAAAAAGTCTTCATGAAATAAAACGGTTAAAAAAAATAACTATAACACCTCATACTATCTTCGTACATAATTATGATGAAGAAAAACTTTTTTAATGAGACTTTTTGTTGTTGCTGTTTTTCCAGACAGGGTTTCTGTGTAGCCCTGGCTGTCCTGAAACTCACTCGGTAGCCCAGGCTGGCCTCTATTTCACAGAGATCCGCCTGCCTCTGCCTCCCAATGCCTCCCAAGTGATTAAAAAGCATATGCCACCACTGCCTGACAAGACTATTTTTGAAAAGGAATTCACATATAGTTCATGCTATGACTGAAAATGCAAACAATTCAAGTTCTTTTATAGTTCAGGATAAAATGGTGCTTTGCTCTGGGTGGGTTTAACATAAATGATTTCTATCCAATAACTGGCTGAAAAAACTGAAAAGGTATTAATCATGTCCAGCTATTTCCCCAGCACTTATAGGCATAAGGGACCCACAGATGATTTCAGGTACTGAGAGGCTACACATAGCTTATACGCAAGTGCTATCTGTGAGGAGGAGTTTCCAGACCCAAGCCTCCTTTTCGTCTTGGGGCAGGGGTACAGTTTTCATGAAACCACTTTCCCAGGGGAACTCACTAAAGTAACGAATACTCCACCAAGACCTATGTGCTGATGTAAGAGATCTGTTTCAGGACCACAGGACCAGAGCAAAGGGTAAAGGAAATGGAGCCCCGACTTCACCAGAACTCACTGTCAGCAAGACTGAAATGCAAATATCCCTTCAGGGATTATACTAGTCTTTTAACAGTAGTCCTTTTACATTTCTACAATCTTACTATAATTTTGAAAGATAATTAAGATGTCAGAAAAAATCTGGAAAAAATACACCTCAAAAATGTCAGATGTATGTGGTGACATATGCCTTTAATCCCAGCACCTACAAGGCAGGCAGAGCTCAGAGTTCAAGGCTAGCCTAGTCTACATATAGAGACCCTCTCTCAAAAAAGTAAAAATGGATAAAAATTCAACAATGATTATTCTTAGGTACTAAGATTATAAGTGAGGTTTTTTTTGTTGGT
>LZPO01096791.1:556204-580373 GCA_001675575.1 Neotoma lepida
GATAGGGCCTCACTATGTAGTCCTGGCTGTCCTGAAACTCATTCTGTAGACCAGGCTGGCCTCGAACTCACAGAGATCTGCATGCCTCTGCCTCCTGAGTTCTGGGATTAAAGGTGTGCACCACCACATCCAGCCTTTAAACATCTGAATTAAAACACCCTTGAATTCAGCTACTTCTTCCACCCCCACTTCACACCTCATTCCAGACACTACCCTCCTTAGGCCACTCCAGCAGCACCTTCTCTGATTCTGCATTTCTATTCCTGCCCTACTGACAACACACACACAGGTAAGAACTCGGTTTACTTTAAGAATGTAATTAGATCATATTACTTCTTGGTTAATGATCGTCCAAAGGATTCATGTTGTAAGTTTTTAAATGCTGGCAGCTCATCAATGACAAATGTACTATCTGGTGGGAAGCTGACAATGGAGAGGGTGCATGTGAAGGACAGATAGTACATGGGAAATTAATCTTCCTCTTGATTTTTCTATTAACTTAAAACTGCTTTTAAAAACAGACCTTTTATGCCAATAAACTTGGCCTCAGAATTAGACTTTTGTGTCTCTTCCCTAGGCTTCCTGCAGTGTCATGACCACTTCAAGTCTGCCCCTGCCTCAGCATCCTTATCTCTGCTATGGTCTTCACGAGGATCTTTGTGTAGCCTGTTCCTCCTCATGATGATTCAGGCCTCCATGCAAATGGCATCTCCCCATCTAACACAGCCATCCCCTAACTTCAGTTACTATCTCCTACCAGCTAACTTTTTAATAGCACTGGCCGGTATCTAAAGAATTACATCATTTGTAATTCACTGGCCTCTAAAATACAAGCTCCATTAAAATGGGAATTAATTGTTTAATTCATCTGTTCTTAGTTGGTATACAGCAAACATTTAGTTAATGAATGTTTAAAGATAAAACTAGACACTGAAGGACTAATTATATAAACTATACAATATTTTTAAGGATGCTAAAGGGTATATAAATCCATCACTTACATCACAGAATAAGTCACTATGGTAAATAACTGAATAAAATGTGTTTTATTAAATAAAATTTCACTCCATTTACTTAATAATTTACTACAAGAAATCTTAATTCAGTCTTCTCAATAACTATAAAATTAAAGCTTAAAAAACGTTAGTCAATCATATCAGACTAGAAAAAAAGACCCAAATAGACTAGGAGACTAAAAACAAAGGGAAGCCAATCTCATCACCTTGTAGGTCTGTCACCTTTATTTTCATATCGTAAGAGCCTGTTAGTAAGTAGTGGGCTCCAGGAGAGAAGCGAACAGAGCGCACATCACTGGAGTGAGGGTGGTAACTCTGGACCATTCTGCCTCCTCTTATGTCATATAGCATGCAGCTAGAGTCTTCTTGACCTGTGGCTAAGAGACGACCACTGGGATCCACAGCCACAGAGGCCACCGCACTGCCTATCGTGGAGAAATGAAAATCGCAACACAGAAAATTAATACACTTATGACACAATGTAGCTAGCTACTTATGTTCACTGAGCCACACACTAATAATGTGATGTAGCTTATCAATACTGTTATATTGATTTGATAAGGAATGTATTGCATAAGGAAAAATCCAAACTAACCAATAACCATTGTTATCTTTTTTAGAAGCAAGGATAAAACAACATCTGTAAGAAATGAGAACCTATTTCTTGTGAGTTGAAAAACCTCCAGCATAACACTGTGAAACAGTGCTAGAAAAAGCACTTCTACCCCAGTGAGTTCATTACTAGACAAGTCCTAAAATATACCTCTATACTCAGCTTAGAGTATCTAGCTGAGGGAACAAGAAAACTCACTAACAAATTTTACTGTAAAGCAACAGTGTAGGAAATATCCCAAGGCAACCTATGATTTATTAACAACAGAAATTAAGTTCTGAGTCTGAAGGACACAGCCCTAACTTTACCATGTATTTTCAATGAAGGTATTTATAACTCCAAGCAAACATAGAAAGATGGTTAAAAAATTAAATGCTATGATAGTTTGTGGACCTGCCAAAACTCAACTGTATCTAAGAAAATTTTATTACTTAGAATTTAGTTTTTCTTAGTAGGAAAATGATTTGATTTTTCTTCTAAAAGGAGATCAATCATGAAAATAAGATTGAAGAGTTGGGCTCAATACCCAAGTAGTTCAAGTAGTCTGTGGAAACATCACAGGAGAAAAGGATATAAAGTATATCTTGAAAANAGTAAACAGTATAAATAGTGGTACCTATGTGTACTATATATATATAGTATATATACTATGTATACCTATACAAATGTAAACACCTATGTAAACTAAGATAATCTTTCCTTGAAACTTTGACGAGAAAAAAGGAACATTATGGTCTGGAAAAATTACATAAGAAAACATGAAATAAAAGTCTATAAAAGCTGAAATGTTCATTGTAAAGGCAGACATGAAAGGCAGTGGGGGCCATACTGCAGAGCACCTTGAATTCTAACCTCCAGGGTTTGAAGGTGAAGCATTCTCTGCACATTTGTAAACAAGAGGACTACATGATCGAGATTAATCTAAGTGAAAATGTGTAAACCAGTAAATAGATTCTAAAAGACAAGGCAGAATAATCAAACAATGAGGGACTCAGGGCTGACGTAAAAAATAAAGAATCAACAATATTGACAGATAACTGTTTTGGTGGGTCTAAAATCAAGTACAAATGAGTCCCAGAGGTCAAATAATCAGCCTTCTCCACACTAGCGTCCAGTCATTTAACATCTCATTTGAATGCCTGGTAGTCATCGAAGTTGCATGAGGAAAAAAAATTATCAGAATGAGTCATTATAGTAAATAAGTTATCAAAATCAAAAAAGATGGTACCAGCATAGCACAGCAGGTAAAAGTACTTGTTACCTGGTGATCCAAGTTTGATTCCTGGAACCCACATAGTGAAAAGAGAGAACTGACTCTCTCTAAAGTTGTCCTAAGACCTCCAGGAGAGCACCATAACACATGGGTACCCCCCACACACACACACACAAAGTAAATGCAATTATTATGTTTTCATTAGAGAAGCTGAGGACTGAGGATATGACTCAGTGGGAAAAGTGAAAGACCCGAGTTCAGAACCTGGGTGCCCATGGGAATGGTAGGCCAGGCATGCATGTCTGTAATCTCAGGGCTGATAGTGAAGACAGGCTCACTGGCCAGCTAGGCTGGCACATGTGGCAAGCTCCAGAATCAGTGAGAGACTCTCAAAAAATTAATAAAAAGGTAGAGAGAAATAGATGAAGGCACCTGATGCCAACTGACCTTTGGTCTCCATGTGCACATACAGTGAGTGCATCTGCACACACGTGAACACACATGTACTACAAATACAAAAATACACACAAAAATAGGGGAAATGAGAACAGCTGGCACATAGGAGAATATCATGGAATATTAGTTTAAGATGTGTTACATTTGTTTATGCTGTGGAATATTTGTTTAACGATACAAAGATNTGTTGTATTCTTTTATGTTGCATTTGTTTAACTCTATGAAGCTGTGTTACTNTGCCTGTCTAAAACACCTGATTGGTCTAATAAAGAGCTGAACGGCAAATAACAAGGCAGGAGAAAGGATAGGCAGGGCTGGCAGGCAAAGAGAGAACAAATAGGAGAAAACTTGGAGGAGAGGATCAAGGAACAAGAAAAGGAGGAGAGGAGGACGCTAGGGGCCAGCCACCCAGCCACCCAGCCACCCAGCCACCCAGCCACCCAGCCAGCCATGGACTAAGAGTGAAAGTAAGATACACAGAAGTAAGAAAAGGAAAAAGCCTAGAGGCAAAAGATAGATGGGATANTTTAAGAAAAGCTGGCTAGAAATAAGCCAAGCTAAGGCCGGGCATTCACAGAAATATAAGCCTCCAGGTGTTTTATTTGAGAGCTAGGTGGCAGGTCCCCCAAAACAGTAAGAGTAAAAACAACCAACAACNGGAGAACTATACAGAGTTGAGTTTAAAGATATGAAGATTACTATGCTAAGAGAAATCTCAGTTCATTTCTTTAAAAAGGTGATTATTAATTCAGTTGTCTCGGGCTAGTCACTTTACAGTAGGTGGTTCATCTACTCTGGAACATGAAACAATCTCTATTAGAGGAGATAAGCAATAAATAAGCAAAAATGTTATTTTAAACAGGCATTAAGAGTTCAGCGACAGAAAACAGTGATGAGTTTGGAATTAGGGCCGTAAAAGAAGGCTTCTCATAATGTAAGGTAACGCTGAATGAAACCTAAAGATAAGAAAAGCCTGGACTGGAGAAATGGTTCAGAGGTTAGGAGCACTGGCTGCTTTTTCAGAGGTCCTGAGTTCAATTCCCAGCAACCACATGGTGGCTCACAACCATCTATAACAAGATCTGGTACTGTCTTCTGGAGCACAGACATACTGTATACATAATAAATAAATCTTTTTTTTAAAGCCTGATAAAGAGAAGACAAGAGGAAGACACCTCAGACTGCAGAAACAACATGAGTTCACAGAAAATCTTGGCAAGTTACATAAAAGGAAAAGAAATGTTTTGAACTGAGACTATAAGGATGCANGATACCAGATCAGGTTTGAATCTGAAATTACCCCCTACAGCTTCATATTTAAATACTTTTCCCCCAACGCAGGAAGGGGTTTGGGGAGGCTATGAAATATTTAGGAGGTAGGTCCTGGCAGGCAGAAGTAGATCACTAGCATCAGGCCTTTGAAGGTCAAGAGAAATAAAGAATGTAGCTACATATTTTAAAAGTTAACAAATCAACAAGAAGATATATACCAATTTTTCAAAAGACAAATACCAATGGCTTTTTTAAAGTTTAGATACATCTTGATAGAATAATAGTGTGTGATTTCAATACTGTACTCATCTCTAGACAGATCATTCAAATAAGAAGTCAAAGAACATTAGAGTTGAACTGTAGGGGTGGCTGTCTGTGCTTTACCCTGGAGCACTGCCCCTAGTAGGCAGCAGGTAACTGCTAGGTACTTGCCCCACTCCCCGGGGCGTGGCCGAGGGGGGACCCCTTAAGACCTGGGATGCCTANGTGCTTGCTCTCTTGGCTACCTGGTGGTCTTGGATGCTGGATGCTGGTGCTGTGGATCAAGGCAGAGTTCTCCAGAGAACCATGTGGGACTGTGCCTCACCCCTCCTGGATCCTGCGACCAACTCCTTTATACTTGTTGTGAGTTAACCCAGAATAAATCCCTTTGATTATCAGACAGACTCCATGGAATTTCCTCATTATTGAACTATCCCATAGGGAAGTGGTTATCAACTTGTTGGTCACGGCCCCTACAGGGGTCACATATCAGATATCCTGCATATAAGATATTTTTACATCATGATTCATAACAACAGCAAAATTACTTTATGAAGTAGCAACAAAATAATTTTATGGTTGGGGGTCAGCACAACTTGCGGAACTGTATTAAAGGGTCACAGAATTAGGAAGGCTGAGAACCACTGCCAAAGAGTAAATGGACTTAGCAGATATCTCAGAATATTCCATTTAACCAAAACAGCCCCGTGAACCCACATGAGATAAGAACACTGTTGAGGAAGAGACACAGCTGGTTCATAAAAAGGAGCCGGCACATGGACATTCTTCAGGAAATGAGGTTTATTAGAAGAAAAGGCCTCAGGCCAGAACCTGGCCTTAAGGTCAGAAAGCATTAGAAAGAAGAAGTACAATGTATTAAAACAGCACAGCAGAGCCCCAAAGGAAAGAAGAGGCTTTCCTTTAAAACCCGGAGCTGGGAGGTTCAGTAAGAAAGAAAATAAGAGAGACAGGGAGAGGGGCTGGAGAGATGGCTCAGCGGTTAAGAGCACTGGCTGCTCTTCCAGAGGTTCTGAGTTCAATTCCCAGCAACCACATGGTGGCTCCCAACCATCTATAATAAGATCTGATGCCCTCTTCTGGTGTGCAGGTGTACATGCAGCACATTAATACATAAACTATAAACAAAATAAAATTAAAAAGCTAAGTGGCATTCATTTAAAAAATAAGAAAAAAGAAAATGAGGGTTTGATTCCCAGCTCCCACATGGTAGCTTCACACCCTTCTGTAACTGCAGTTTCAGGGGATCTGACATCCTCTCCTGGCCTCCACAGACAATGCACGCACATGGTGCACAGACAATGTATGCACACGGTGCACAGACATACAGGCAGGCAAAACATCCATGCACATAAAATAAAAATAAATCTTTAAAAAATAATTTTATAAGATCTGGAGTTCTTTGGAGCCAGTGGGATGGTCCAAATGGCACTTGTTGCCAAGCCTGATGACCTGGGGTCAATCTTCATGATCCAGATGGTAAAAGGACAGAATGTCTCTCACAAGCTATCCATTGACCTCCATGTGAACATGTGCCCTTACATAAATAAGTTAATTAAATAAAAACTGTTAAGTATCTGAGATCTGGGTGGGGGGGCATGGCTCAGCAGTTAAAGGCACTGCAGCCAAGTCTGGAACTCAGGCCAATCTCCAGAGGCCCTGGAGGAAGAAAAGACCGGTCTTCCAGTTGTTTCCTGCCTCCACAATCACAATGCACACTGTTGGGTGTATACACTCACATACAGTATATATATAATAAATAAACAAATCAATATATATATTCTAAAATTGCCCTAAGAGGCCAATTTGGAACACAATATTTAATCTAATATTGGTTTACAAATATGGTAACATATGAATGAATTGTAAAAGAATTCAAACTAATCGATAAAATACAAAGTCAGTCTCCTCCTCAACCCTCACCCCACCCCGATATCCTTTCCTTTTTTCTTGTAGCCCAGGCTGACNTGGTTTATTTAGTACTAAGAATTAAACTCAGAGCTTCACACAGACTAGCCCAGCACTCTATCAGCTGAGCTACATTCCCAGCTCTAGTTCTCTTTGTCACCTGAAGATGGGGTAGAGAAGCAGACACTAGTGTAATTTATAAGTTCCTTTCTCACAGAACTTCATTCACATCTATGGAAAACCTACCAGTTCCATGGAATGTTGTGCCAACCACACGAACACAGCTTGGTACTCGAAGATCCCAGAATCTAACAGTCTTATCCTGGGAACCAGATGCAATCATCCAGCCACTCCAGGTATAAAGTGCTAAAATATGCCCTATAAAAGACCATACATACAGTTACTGCNGTGGGAAAGAGCCTTCCCACAGCATGTCCAAAAGCAAGTTCTTCTCATGACTGGTTAACCAAATATGTCATATCATAGAGATTTTACATACTATCAAATAGATTAATCTTTTTAATTCATGAAAACCACTCTGAACAAATTCAATCTTTCTTTGGTGACTCCATTAGTAGAATAAGTCATTTCTGTATTTTAAGATTTAATAATTAGTACACACAAAAATTTGTCACTTGAAATAATGGCAGCTTTTTCATGAAGATAATGTAGGCAGTTATTCTGTGGAGTTAGATTACTAGCTCTGAANGAAATGGATATAGAATCCTATCTTAGATCTGTCACTTCCTGGTTTACTCTTTCTGCCTCACTGTCTTCATACATAAAGAGGGATAAAACTTCCTAAATCATACAATGTCTGTGAAGATCAAATAAAGGAACTCTGTGAGGAATAAATGGATAATAATACCATTATTATTTCTCTGCTATCCAAAACTCATAATGAAAGTTTTTGAAATAAAAATCTGTCTCAAAAAATCCATTATGAACAGATCTATTCCACAATGAAAACAGAGCACACAGCACAGGTTGAACAAAAGAAAGAGTACACAGAGTGATCCTTACGTACCAGTGTGTCCACTCAAAGCATGAAGACCCTGTCCTCTTTGACAATCTGTTGTGTAAATGTTACAGTCTCCTGCCCCAGCACTTATTAAAATAGCTCCACCACTTTCCGGGCCTTCCATAAATGCCAAATCTCGGATTGTCCCATCATGCATGCTAAATTCCAGATCTGGTCCTGAAACAGCAGTAAGAATTAAAAAAAAAAAATGCCGCTCAACTTCCTGTGTGAAGAGGATGCTAAGGTGCCTGAGCACCGGCAAGGAGAATGTCCAGTGTTAGAGCAAAGCGTATGCACTAGTGTTAGAGCAAAGCATAATGACATACCCACGGGAAAACATCACAGTGAAACCCATTATCTTGTATGTTATAATTAAAAAATTAATTTAAAAAATAGTGCAGTANTATGGTTTATTTTTACTTAGGGATTGACATAAGCAAATCATGTACTGAACACAAAACCTCAAGAAATCAAAATACTGATTCAGTTATTACTGTCCTTAAAACAGCTACACAAAGTTCACTGCCTCCCTGTCCTTTATTTCAAACAAAAAAAACAGATAAACTCTAGAAAATATCCACTAATTCAATTATGGTAGTTATTTAAAAGGTTCTCTCTGTCTCTATTTCTGTCTGTCTCTTGTCTATATGTGTGTGTATGTGTGCCTGTGTGTGTGTGCATGTGTGTGTGTATGCCTGTGTGTGTGTTTGTGTGCCTGTGTGTCTGTAAATGTGTGTGCCTATGTGTGTGTCTGTGTGTGCCTGTGTGTGTGTGTGCCTGTGTGTGTNCGGGTGTGCACGCATGTGCATGGTTATGCACACTCTGCAAGTGGTCTGTCTATCATTCAGCTACATCCCTAGTCCATAAAAAGTATATTCACCTTGATGTTTTTCTAAAATTCATATACCATTTGGCTACATGTAAGACTTTTATTTAAAAGAATAATACCTCATTGGAGTGGAATAATCAGAACAAAAATAAATAAATTCCTTAAGCTGATGTTCTGAGATTGCATTAATGACAACAGAAAGACACAGCAGGGTAAACGTACAGGTACACAGGCATGTCAGCTACTGCTGCATACTTGGGCCCTACCTGTTGCGTTACAAGTCTCTGCATTGAAGGGCAGCACTTTTACATATTTGTCATTTGATCCAGTTGCTAATAACTGTCCACAAGGACTCCAAGCCACACAATAAATGGATCCTTTATGATGTTTGTTTCTTTTAAATCGTACCACTGGCTGCTTAGGCATGTCATGTGCACTGAAAAGAAAAAGTACACGAAGATATTTCAATTTCTCGATTTTTAAAATTAGTTAACATGAAATTCTCTATTATAAGGGAAGGAAGAGAAGACTATCCAGCAGCAAGGTTGGATTTCCTGGCTTCTTGAGATACAGTCTACAAAGCCAAGGACAACTCTGAACTCAATAATCCTCCTGTCTCAGCCTCCAGAATGCTTATGTTAAATGTGAAAATCACCATATCCAATGACAGTAGATTGTCTTATTTCTAAAATCAATAAAATAATAAAAACCATACTTTAAACCAAACAGTAAAATTATAACTATTATATGAATCTCTCATTTCAGATCACGTAACAAACAGGATGTTTTTTAAATCTCCATTTATCTTATTTTTTCATAATTTTTTTGAGAAAAAAATAAAAGAAAGCTAATACAAACTAGGAAAGTGCAATAAATATTTATTAACAAGTCATAAANAATGTGCCTGAGTTTAAGAGATGGGGAAAATGAATTTAAAAAAAAGACAAGATCTCTTTCCAGAGTTTAAAAATCTAGTTGGGGTAGATAATGTCATGACCACTACATGTAAGTCCTTATGGGAAAGTATAAAGTTTTGAGCTCTAAAAGATGGGAAGTTTTTTTTTCCAAGAAGATAAAAGTCAGAGAATAGCTGCAGGGAAAAGAATCTATGGATGGAAAGTGCTTGCTCAGGATGTGGCATGGATTTCAAGCTCAACGCCAGCCTTAAAACAAAAACCATCACGTTAACTCTACACATACAAGTCTTTGGCTGCATCACCATCACTACTATTTTCCACTCCCTGATCTAAAATTTGGCTTTCTCCTTTTCAAATATTTCTATTTAGTAATATAGGGCTGGGCAGATAGTCCAATGGTTCTGAGTATTTGCTGCTCTTGCGGTGCACCTGGGTTCAGTTCCCAGCACCCATGTGACTGCTTACAACTGTCTGTGACTGCAGTTCCGGAATCTGACATCCTTTTTGGCCTCTGTGGGCACTGCATCATGTGTTGTATTTATAAACATACAAGAGCACGTATCCACTCTATTTACTCATACAATTAGTAACAAAAAGTTGTAATGCTATGAACTAAAAGAGGTTCTATGATTCCTTTCCCTAGTCTTTATTTTTTGATTTATGGGTATATGTATGTGTGTATCTGTATGCCTATGTGAATTTCAGGCACCCTTGGAGGCAAGAACAAGGTATTGAACCCCTGACACTGGACTTAACAGATGGTTGTGAATCACCTGATGTGAGTACCAGGAACTGAACGCTGGTCCTCTGAATGAAAGAGCATCAGTACCGGAACTGAATGCTGGTCCTCTGAAAGAGCATCAGTACCAGAACTGAATGCTGGTCCTCTGAAAGAGTATCAAGTGCTCTCAAGCACTGAACTATCTCTACACCTCTTATCTAAGTCTTTAAATGCTTTCACAGGGCAAAAGTCAAAATTATTATTCAGATATAGAGATAATAAAAATACTATAAAAAACTCCATCAATTCTATTCTGTCAGGGTTATAATAAGTCTTTAAATGTTCTTTAAAAATTAGTACTGTTGCCAGGTAGTGGTGGCACACATCTTTAATCCCAGCACTCAGGAGGCAGAGGCAGGTAAATCTCTGAGTCTGGGGCCAGCCTGGTCTATACATCGAGTTCTAGGACAGCCAAGGCTACACAGAGAAACCTGTCTTGAAAAAATATTAAACTGCTCAAAAACTTATTATAAGGGGAGATCATAGGCCTGGGGGTAACCTACTATTGCTTATTTGCTAAATATTCATGCTGTCAAACTGTCCTCTAAATATTTATGTTTATACCCATAGATCTGTGCTGCTCTCAGCCTTAGCGAAAGAAGCTTCTTTTTGCAGTGGGCAACAGTTAAGACAGAAATGAAAAACTGGTCAAAGTGCTAAGATTTAGAGATTGCCAGTGCTCGGCTCTAAATGAGACAACTGTACCAACCAGCAGACCATTAGGAAGGAAAGTGTGCTGTGAAATGCTGCCTTCGGTACATGACATGGCCATTGCACTCATGGACTCACAGCAGCTGGGGTTACCTATACTAGACCTGCAAAAGGTTAAGCCCGTCAAAATTCCAGCAGTGGACCAGAGAGGGGCTTATGGAACCCCACTGCTAGTTGAGGAGCTACTGGCAGTTAGCAGAGAAAGTCAATTTTCTTTGGGGGGTGTGGGCACTGCTAGGTTACTCACGCGCCAGTGGATGGCCCCATACTCAAATGTATATGGAAAATACAAACTAGATTCAGTGTGTATTTAACTTAAAAAAAAAAGGGCAGTGGTGGTGCACACTTTTAATGCCAGCACTCAGGAGACAGAGGCAGGTGGATCTCTGTGAGTTCAAGGCCAGCCTGGTCTACAGAGTGAGTTCCAGGACAGCCAGCACTATGCAAAAGAAATCCTGTCTCGAAAAACAAAACAAAAAACAAAAGCGTATGAAGTTGAGAGAGGGATGCATGTATGTTTGTGGGGGGTCTAGGAGGAGTTAAAGGGGGAGGAGTGGATATGATCCAAGTACATTATATGCATGTATGAAATTCCCAGGTAATAAGTACATTAAAAATTTGCTTTAAAAATCCAAAACAATATACCTCATAATACTTGTAATAATTAAAACTTTTAAAGCTTTATATAGCTTGTTTGGGTATCTTGCTTTTGATATGAAAACTAATTTTTCCTAGGTAGGCACATACCCTCAGAGTTTTTTCATTTGAGTCAACAGCATAAAACTATTATTTGAATGAAAAGCCACTGTTCTAAAAGCTTGTGTGACTTCCAGAGTATTAATACAGTTTTATTTCCCTCACCACAAAAATCTACCAAATATCTCATAATCTTTATAAAACTCATTTTTTTATTTTATGTGTATGAAGTTTTTGACTGTATGTATGTCTGTGCTTTATATCTGTGTCTGGTGTCCCAGGATATTGGTTCTCCTGGAGTTACAGATGGTTGTGAGCCAACATGTGGGTCTTGGTACTCAACCCAGGTCCTCTGGAAGAGAAGCCAGTGCTCTTAACTGCTAAGCCATCTCCTCACCCGATAATGCCAGTTACCTCATAGCAGACATTTTAACCAAAAAACCTGACAAAAACAGTACCTTATCAAAAAGTTCCAATCTAGATTCCTGTGAAGTTATATCTAAAACAAAAACTATTTTTCTGCAGTGCTGAGGACTGAACCCAGTTCAGTGCCTTGTACATCACAGGCA
Organism: Neotoma lepida; assembly: GCA_001675575.1. NCBI lineage: Eukaryota > Metazoa > Chordata > Mammalia > Rodentia > Cricetidae > Neotoma > Neotoma lepida. The sequence goes on from LZPO01096791.1 coordinate 568,486, forward strand.
AATACTATACCACCACAAAGCCATAAATAATGTATATTAGCATATCTTTTAGAATATATACCTGGTTTTCAAATTCTACAATTTGCTAGAACAAGAGGGTAAAAATCATTGTTAGGTTAACCACATGAAAATTTAATTTTTGTAGGTTTAAAATGGCCAAATACCAGCAATTACTATATTTTACTCTAAACTCCTCTGAAACTATAGGGAAAGTAACACAGAGTATGGTGGCAGGTGCCTGCAAAGGAGAAAGAGGCAGAAGGATCTGGAGCTCAAGGACAACCTAGGCTATACGTGAAATGCTGCCTCAATAGAAAAAAAAGTATCTATTTTCTCAATCTGTAATGAGCTATAACCTAGTTTTGTTTTGCATCATTAAATGGAATATAAGAACTCTGCAGATATAAAAATGTCATGGAAATAAGACTTACTGATGCAAAATGGCATAATCAAAAATATTTTATGGAGAAANGAATAAATTAATAATTGTAGATGTACTTCCTAAGCACGGGTTAATAAAGCTTAACAGAAGGAAGAACTGAAACATTAGTTAACGACAAATAGGAAAAAGCAACCAAGACAGCTACTGAAAACAATGCAAANCAACTATTCTTACCTTGGATCAATTTTTTCAGGATAGGCACATACTCTCAGAGTTTTTGAATTTGAACCAACTGCATATAAACTACCACTTGGATGAAAAGCCACTGCTCTCACAGCTTGTGTGTCTTCTAGAGTATTAATACAAACAAACTGTTTTTTCGATTTGTCATCCTGTGGAAAGAATAAATATAAAAGTCATTATATGGAAAAAACAAGCTTGAGTCACCTTCATCCACTTCAAATTCATTTCAACCACATTATTCTGGCTTGATCATTTCATAGTAACTACCAGTAATCTTTTAAGCGACAAACCAAATTAACCTAATGTTTCTAATGTTGGCTAATCATTACTAAACCAAAGTCAGACAGACTAAAACAAAACACAGGGTCTGAAGAGATAGCTCAGCAGTTAGGAGCACTTGTTGCTCTTGTAGAGGACCCAGGTTCAGTTCCTAGCACCCACATGGCAGCAGGTCAGCATCATGCATAACTCCAGTTCAGGGGGAACGGATGCCCTCTTCTGACCTCCTCAGGCACCAGGCATGTATGTAATGTACTTACATACATGCAGATACACAAAGTGCTGCCTTGAAAGAAAGAAATAGATTCTCAATCTGTAATGAGTCTTACTGTTTTAGTCTTGCATAACTGGAATATAAGAATTTTACAGATAAAATATAGTACNTCACAGAAATAAGATTGTACTGAATGCAAAAACACTCATAAACTAACAAATAAAATCTTTAAAAATTAAAAAAAAAGAGCCTAGAGTGCTAACTCAGCAGGTAAGAGCATGGCTGCTCTTACAGAGGACCTGGGTTCAATTCCCATCAACCACATGGTGACTCATAGCCATGTATAACTCCAGCTCCAGGAAAACTGATACCCTCTACTGGCTTCTGAGGGAACCTGGCACACACATGTGCACATATATATATGCAGGCAAAACACCCAGGCACATAAGTAGACAATTAAAATTAAAACAAATTATAACATTAGAATATATGTTCCCATATTAANCTCTCTTTAACTGTCAAAGGGGAAACTCACATATACTGTTCTAGTTCAAAACAACAGAGCATCATTTGTGTTCTAACAGGAAATTCATGAGCTGCTAGTTGAGAAGCTGAGACAGGAGAAGCAGTTCTAGACCAGAGCAGGCAACACAATCAGATTACTCTCTCAGAAAGAAAAGAAGAAATATAAAAGGCTATTATTAATTTAACCCACTTACAGTTAAAAACAGAAGCTTACTATTATCTCTGGCAATTAATATTTCAGCATTTCAAACTGAAACTGTAGAATGGCCTTTTAAAACTATGAAAATGATTTTAGCCGGGCGGTGGTGGTGCACGCCTTTAATCCCAGCACTCGGGAGGCAGAGGCAGGTGGATCTCTGTGAGTTCGAGGCCAGCCTGGGCTACCAAGTGAGTTCCAGGAAAGGCACAAAGCTACACAGAGAAACCCTGTCTTGAAAAACCAAAAAAAAAAAGAAAATGATTTTAATCAAAATAGATGAAATTTGTGTATATTTTAAGTGTCAGTCTCTGTCCACAGCACTCTCCATAGAGGCGAGTTGAAACAGTTCTATACAGAGATGTCGATAGCTCCTGGTATTGTCCTCTGAAACAGCGCTGCTACTTTGAGCAGGACTGACTGGACCAGGAACAGGGATCTCCAGATGGCATGGCTGACAGCCTTAATGTAATCTTGTCTTTGGGAAATATCAGCATCACGTACACAAAAAAGCAAATCACTTCAGCTATGGTCATAGCCTATGAACTCAAGAACACAATGACCAGTGAAGGGACTTTCCCTCGTACTACCCAAGCTTTCGTGCATTCAAACAATGCGCCCTCCTTAGGGAAGCAAAGGCAAAGCTAACGCACATATATTTTTCTTATCTAACTGAATTCTGTTATTGATATGGACTTTAGTCCAGCACAGGAAATGGACATGTAAATGAGCAGTATGGGGGAGATAAGAGAAAGAGGAGAGGGGTGGTTNACTAGCACCCTTCTAAACATTATTATTAGGAGTTTCTTTATAGCAGAAGTAACATAAGTTGATTTTATTTGTGCCACAATGTGTCTTAAATTTTTTAAAAATACAGCAATATGCATAATAAGAGACTTCATATAAAAATACAGATGCTAGCTTTTCTTGAGGTCAAAGAAACTGGAAATACTGGTATTGTTCATTTCTTTGTGCAAGGAACAAATATTCCTGAGTACTTATCATGAAAATGGTAGACACTATTCATTTGTTTCCTGTTTGACCCCTACAGGCATTTGAAAAAATACTTTATTTATGAGGTTAAATTCTGAGCTAGGAAAAAAAAGAATAGTAAGAAAAGGATCCCTGATGCCAAAGCACAAAACACACTGACATGAAAGGCCCAGCAGGAATACCAGTAACAGCCGAACAAAGCCATCATAAAGTTCAGAGAGTAGCACACTCTCAGTGAGAAAATTCAAGGTCACCACCAGGCCATTAATATGAATACTTACAAATGTGTTCTCATTTTTAAATTAATTGTTGGTGTGTGGGAGTGCGCATATGGATGTCAGAAGACAACTTCCAGCAGTCAGTTCTCTGTTTGNACCATGTAGTCCTGGGGACTAGACTCAGCTTTCAGACTTGGTGATAAGCACTGAGCCAACCATCCCTTTGGACCCCCAAATGTGCTTTCTAAGGCAAACTCTCCATTTAGTTCAGTGACATCTATCCCACTACTTTGAGGTAATGACCATTTCTATAGTTTTCTTTGAATTAAGAATCTTTTGCGGCAGGGCATGATGGCACACACCTTTAATCCCAGCACTCAGGAAGCAAAGGCAGGCGGATTTCTGTGGGTTTGAGGCCAGCTTGGCCTACATAGCAATTTCCAGGTCAGCCAGAGCTATACAGCGAGACCCTGTCTCAGGAGAAAAAACAAAAATCTTTGCAACACATACACACACAGAAAGAAACTTCTCTAAAACATTACCTCTTCCCCTTTAGATCTTGATAGATTCCCTGAAGAATCCCCAAGAGATGGCTTAATGGCAGAATGTTCTGATGAGCTGTGGGAACAGAAGTTCAATAAAGTTTACTTTGAAATTCAAAACAGAAACTAAGTTAATTTAACCTTTCAATCTTTATTTTTTCTTCTAGCAAACGATCCTCAGTGACTCTGTTCAAAGCTACTATATGGAGACATCAGGGACTCGGGTTTGGTAAGACCAAGAAGAGTTGTGGAGAAAAGGTGAGATGCCGTTCTGGAAGGAAGGTTAAGTCTCTACACTGTATAGTGAAGGGTTGAGAACCTCTCCTCTGCTTGCCCCACAGTCCTTCTGCNATGCTTAATTCTACCCCAAGCACAANCCTAGAGACTGCTTTTTAGGAAAATTATCTGGCCTTGGAGAAAAAAATAAGAAAATGAAAAATAACTGAAACTGACAGTTACCCCTTCCTAGAACAGTATTTCCAATTAATCCTTGTTTTGTAAGGCCAAAGACAGATGAATCACCAACACATGCAGTTCTTTTCTAAGAAGCTGAAGGAAACCCTCAGGAATATAGTCAGAGGCTTCCAAATCCTCAAAGAAGCCCTCCTTGTGAAAGTAAGACACTGAAGCAGGTGAGCAAAGAGAAACACCGCAAAGAACAAAGTCCCAAGACTAAAAACATAATCACTCTTTACAGACAAGAGGATTTCATCTCAGAAAAAAAACGCAGTACTTTTTTAAAGTAAATTTTTAGAGAATGAGAACTCTTAATCAAAACATCACAGCAGGGGAAAAAAATCAACAGAAATGGAGAAGAGGAAATTACCTAGCACCTTTAACTTCCTAAATCTTAAGTTCCTAGTTTTAAAAGGCCCAGGGGGATTCGACAGAATGAAATTAGAGAACATCGGGAAAGAAAAGGACCTAAAAATTCCAGGGTGGAGAAAGCAACAGGCCTTCCACAGAGGACTGAGAGCCAAAGGCACATCAGACTCCNTCATAAGANCACTGAAACTGGAAGGTCATGTCACAGGCTGTGAATACTGAGAAACAGTTACCATNGCAAATTCTACACCAACACTGCGAAATACAGTAAACAAGGGCAGATATTTTACTTCTGACATATATTCCTTTTCAAAGAACTCTGTGAGATCCTTCAAACAGGGATCCAACACAGGGAAAAGAAAAAGAACATCCCAGGAAGATAAGGAAGAAAGTCCCAGGATTCTCTAGACCTGTTCTTTTAAATAATGGCTTAAAGGCAGTAAATACAAGCAAGAACGATCCTGGAGTCATGTCCCAGAGAGAAGAGAAACAACAAATTATTTGGTGCTTGTTACTCTAATGAATCGGTTTTGTTTCCTACATTTATTTATGGTGTGTGCTCGAGTGTGTGCCATGCTTCATGCATGTGGGGGTCAGGGTGTTAGCTTGCTGTCGTCTCAGATCTCAGGTCCTCTGAATAAAGCATAAATTTAAGATTTAATTCCTGTCTCTACTCATGGACAGCCTGGGATCCAGTAGCCCAGTTACAAAAGTAGAATATGACATTAATTACAAGGCTAACTCCTACAAGTACTCAAGTGTCAAAAGGAAGTTATACATTTCTAAATTAACCTACCTGAGAAGTGTTTTATGGTAATGCAAGGAATGCCCCTTGACTATTCTCACCGCATAAATTAACACTTGCTTACTAGTGACAGGAAGATAAAAATGTTCTAACTGGTCAAAATGCACATATGCAAAGTCTTTAGCTGCTATAATTTTCTTCACAGTTGCCAAAATTGTCTTTCTATAATCACTCTAACATGTTGTAAAAACATCCTCGTACCCTAAAAGTCTGTGAGATTATCTGTTGAAAAATGTCAAAGACAAGGGGGAAAGATGAAGATAAAGCCTAAAACTACAGACTCTCTGACTAAGATGGTTTATAACAAACAGAACGGTCTTAACNGTCTTGCTGCTGTCAAAGAAGCAAAAGGAAAACAGAGTGGGAAGGAGACTAGAGAAGGATNCGAAGACAAAGNAAGGCAGGCCAGAGAGAAATCGGGAGCTAGTACACTCTCAGCTCTCGTGTAAGGCTCCAAAGAGAAGCTCAAGCTTACGTTCCTATCACTACAGTAGAAGTTAATAGTCCAGGTTTTATAGTCAAGCACTTACTTCTGGCTTCCACAAGGTGATTCTTCAAGAAAGGGGATGTGATTTGTTGATCCAGGATTACGAGGAGTGCTTGTGTGAATATTTGAAGTGTCGTGTATTAACCTCTGACTGGAATCTTGGGGTGGCGTACTAAAACTAGTCACAGAAGAACTAGTTGATCCATTGTGTTTGCTCCCAGTGCACTGTTGGTTGAGCACTGGCACCTCATTACCAAGACTATTATCCATTCCAATATTTAATTCACCAAGCTTTTGAATAGACCTGTTTGAATAACAACACAAATAGTTTATAATAAAAATGTAGTTTAAAACATTCCTAATATGTCCAAGGCTAAAAGCCTGAAAAGACAAACACATGCACATATATAATCTAGGGGAAACTATTTCAAATATGATCTCCATCAATTTAAGACATAACCAAGATACTAAAAAAGATAATCCAATGCCTTTAATCTCAGCACTCAGGAGGCAGAGGCAAGAGGATCTCTGAGTTTGACGCCAGCCTAGCTTATAGAGTGAGTTCCAGGACAGGCAGCTACATGGAGAAACCATGTCTTGAAAAACCAAAAAAAAAAAAAAAAAGATAATCCAAATTTTCCCAGAGCATCACATTGTAAAGGAGACAAGCCTGGTGGTAGAATGTGTGCTTAACATATGTGATACTTCAGATTTAAAAATAAATAACAGCTTAATTTCCAAATATTGTCAATAATGTACAAATTTTCCTCTAACAAAATAAGCTATTTTCATTTCATTTATCTCTAGTAACATCCCATCACCTATGACATGACTGATTACAGCAGATCACAAATGTCAAGCAGTGCCTCTATCATTCAGATCTGCATTCGTTCACTCATCCTGTAACTAACGTCTGCCAGACTCTGACTGGGGCACTGGAGAGAGAAAATGGGCGCTAAACAATGGGGCCTCAGTACTGCTCTCTCTAACAATCTTCCCATCTGCATAGCCTGACTCCTTTAGGGCTCAGGCTTATGAAAGGCACAAAGAGGAAGGTACCAGGCTCTCTTAGATCTAGGAAGCTTTGGTGGCATATATCTGTAATCCCATCACAAGATATGTTAATGTACAAAGATAAGGTCAGCCTGACCTACATAGTGACACCCTCAAAAAAGCTTAGGTCCAGAACTGCCCCAGGATCACCCTTTCAGCCAAGAGTCACTAGGAGAGAAGACTAACACAATAGGTGTGATTACTGAAGTATGGTAGTTCACAGCCAAGAGTCACTAGGAGAGAAGACTAACACAATAGGTGTGATTATTGAAGTATGGTAGTTCACAGCCAAGAGTCACTAGGAGAGAAGACTAACACAATAGGTGTGATTATTGAAGTGTGGTAGTTCATTGTGCTTTATTTCCCTTTCCTAACCATATATGTGTGTTTGGATTTTGAAGAAGTCTTTTATAAAAGGCAGGCATATACATACACAAATGCCTATAATCATCCCAGTACTTGCAATGTTAGGCTGCCCTGAATTACACAGAGAGACACCATCAACTCAAAAAACAAAACAAAAATATAATAACAAAAACAGGAAAAACTCAGTATTTATTAGGTACAAATTAAATTAGGCAGAATTTCCCAGACTATGTTTTTGTGAAACATTAATCCTGTGATATGCTCCCCTCAAAAAGGACCTAAGTAAATATGGACATTAAGTGTAAAGAGACTTCAAAATGCTCATATTACTCTGTCATTTTGGGCTTTCTTTCTTTTTGAGTCAGGGTCTCATTTTATAGCCCAGTCTCTTTAAAGTAGGGTAGAATGAAGACAGGACAGACTATGCCTATATTAAGTGTCCAATCAGTGATGCCAATTATAATACTGATCAAACAATCAAGAGTATAAAGTTATGGGGTAGCACTATTAAGAGAATGACAGAAAATTGATATATAAGTCATTTGCAAAAACACAGGGTAAGCACACAATTATAGACTTGACTATCCTATGGACTTAAAAATTAATCAATTAATGGGGGGGGGAGTGCATGTGCCACAGCTTGCTTGTAGAGGTCAGAGGACAACTTGTAGGAGTTGGTTCTCTCCTTCCACCACGTGGTTCTTGGGGACCGAAGTGAGGTCATCAGATCTGGCAGCTGGAGCTTTTGCCCTTCTGAGCCATCTCACTGGCCCTATGTCCTATGGATTTCTATAGCATACTCAGTCTTTAATGTAATTTAAACTCTATTTTTTTAACCTCCAATTACCAAAGAAATTGAAAACAACTGTTGAACAACAAATACACTCTACCCAGACCTGGTGGCTCAAGCCCATGATTCCAGCAGTTGGAAGACAGACAACTGACTGCTGTGCATTTAATGCTAGCCTGGTCTACATGACAAGGTCTAGGCCAGCCAAGGTTACAGGCTAAACCCTGTCTCAAAAAAAAGTAAAACCACAAAAAGCAAACACTAACAACAACAAAACATAAATGTCCTCTAAACTGAAACTAAATTACTTTATTTCTATTTTTGATTGTGTTTACAGGATGAACACCCTTGACTAGTCTATTTTCCAAGGCAGCACATCTAAGTCACTATTGGGGATCACAAACCCATTTTGATATTTTATCTTCTTCTAATTCATTGCAGGGTATCTTCTTTGGAAAGTCAAATAGCAATTACGAAGAAGATATCCTAAACCAGCAAGTGTCAATTCATCAGATCAGGAAAATTCTGACAAGCAATAGCTTTATCCAAGATATTAAGAAAACACTCCCCAGGACTGGAGAGTTGGCTCAGTAGTTAAGAGCACTGACTGTTCTTTCAGAAGACCTAGGTTCAATTCCCAGGACCCATATAACAACTCAACTATCTATACTCCAGTTCTAAGGGATCCTATGCCCTCTTCTGACATGCCTGGGCACCAGGCATGCATGTAGTATATATACACATGCATGTGACAAAACATTCATACACNTAAAATAAAAAGAAATGTTTAAAAAACAAACAAACAAATAAATAAAGCACTCCCCAGTGTGAATATTCAGAAGCCTACTCAGATTGTTAGATCATCATCATAAATATTCCCTGTGTGAAGATTTGATGATAGGATCAGTCTCAGGGTCAAATGATATATACACCACTCAGAGTGTCAAGCACATATTACCTCTAACCCTGATGAACATGAAGAACTAAGAGTCATTACTGTAGCTGCCTAAACATAATTATGACAGTTAAAGCGTATTTCCTACATGCTAGAACTGGTCTAAGTACATATGCAGATGTATTAGGCACATACATGCAATCTCACATATGCATACATATTCAATCATTAAGGACANTATAGTTAATAGTGTAAGAAGAAATTTTAAGAAGGAATCATTTTAATATACTGAATCCAAAAGAATCTACAGGTTGCTTTTTTTTTTTATTTAAAGATAGTCTCATTTTGTTGGCCAGGCTGTTCCAACCTTAACTCAAATGAGTATCCCACCTTGGCCTCTCAAACAGCTAGAACTATAAATACATGTCACTATGCCTGGCTGAATCTGAAGATTTAAAACTAATAACTAAAAATTACAACCAGTGAGTATAGTGCTCACAGCATGCCACATACTGCTCTAAGCACATAAACAGATTAACTCATTTACTCTATGGCACCTGGAGAAAGTGGATGAGCAGATAGAAACTACTAATTATGGACTGGAGAGATGGCTCAGCAGTTAAGAGCACTGACTGCTCTTCCAGAGGGTCTGGGTTCAATTCCCAGCACCCACATGGTAGCTCACACCTGTCTGTAGCTCCAGTTCCAGGGGATCTGATGACTTCCTCTGGCCTCTGTGAGCACCAGGCATGCACATGGTGCACAGACATACACAGAGACAAAACACTAGTACACATAAAACATTAAAGTTTAAAAACAAAAGAAACAAAGTAACTTCTATATCCTCATCTACTTTGGGTAAAATGAGATCCACCTAACCAACAAGCTCCTAGCCCATGGGCTGAACCACCACACTGCAGCTGTAGTTACTTGGGGAAGAAAGACAAAACTAGATTTTGTAACTGAAAGACGTTATGTAATTCTATATTACATAAAACATTTTTAAAATCTTGAAAATTCCAAACTACATAGAAAGTAGCAGTTACTGCAAGTTTTTTAAAGGATTTATTTTATGGGTTTGTCTGCATGTATGCATGTGCACCGTGTATGTATCTGGTGCCCACATAGGCCAGAAGAAGAAAGAGTTAAAGTTGGTGGGAAGCCTTGGGAGTCACCACATGGGTGCTGGGCACTGGAGCTGGCTCTTGTAAGCAGCACCATGTGCTCTTAATTGTGAGCCANCCCTCCAGCCCCAGCAGTTACTGTGTGCTTTAAATGGCTCTATATGAATCTCTTATTAACAGTGAGGATCAACAGACCTATTAAGGAATTGTTCCGTGAGATTCTGCTGCTGATCAGGACCGTCCTCTTGGTTCACGCCTCCTTCAAGTAACATCTGCTGGTATATCTGCCGCTGTTGCTCCTTCTGTTCTAAATGCTGCTGATATCGTAATCTTTGTCTATAATATTCTTGAAATTGTTCAGTAGAATCTCGAAGCTTAAAAATGTTAGAAAAACATATGAACAGATCATTACTGAATTACGTTTTTACAATACCATCTATAAATGCTGAAAAAATTACAACTACAACAATTTAAAGATTACGTTGCTCTTTGAAAAATAACATAGCATCTGTGTCTTAATAGTCACAGATTATCAGCTCCCTTCCTCAATAACAACGGACTGAAATGACTGGTTACTGTGTGTTCCTGACTAGCCCAAAGTAAACATGCAAAACTGATGGTTATAACAGGCACACAGAGACTATGCATGGAGATAAGGATAAATTTGGTATTTCTTAAATTAAATGTCTTGAAAGACTGTATTACTATTTAGTAAAAATATTATTANCCTTATCAAACTTATTTAATACTAAACATGCAATAGTTTTCTATAGACAGAAGCACGTATTTGCCTAAAAACTAGGTTCCAGATGTTCTTTCATGAGTAAAAACTGGTTTTAAATTCAGCAATCTCAGTATTTCCCATTCACCATCCTAAACAATGGTGTAGGGGCTAGAGAGATGGGTAAAGATGCCCACCATCCAAGCCTGACAACCTGAGTTTGATTCTGGAGAGAACTAACTCCCACAAAATTCTCCTCTAACCTACACACATGCACCGCGTGCACGCACACACACACACACACACACCCCAATAATTAAAATTTTTTTTAAAGAAAAAGAAAAACTACACTTAATACCTCTTCTAATTGGAATAGTATATAAATCTATATTCTATGTCATAATACAATTTCCTATCAGAAACACATAAAAAATGGAACCTTAGATTTAGATAAAAGTATTACTCTATATTATACATTTAAAATTTTTCATTAAATATAATAAATAAAATATAGAATGTATGCCTTTAAAATAAAAAGTAACCACATGTAATGTAAATTCAATTATTTAAGTCATGAAATATGTGGCATTTTAGATTTTTAATAAATTCCTCTACTTATGAAATACATGATGACAACTAAACATACTATAAATTCTTTGGGGAGAAGCCAGAAAATGAGCCAATAATCAGAATATCTAAAATCTTTGTACTACCCCCAAATATAAAAGTCTTCTACATTTTATATAAGAAATCCTATTAGCTTTTACAAATTGAGTAACTCTGAGGCACATCACATTCGGTAAATATTACCTCATTTTTTTCTTGTTTAGCTGGTACTGGATTCTGTGCTCCATTTGCAGGCTCTTTTTCAAAACCTGAACCCTGGCATGTGGGCTCACTGCTGACAGGTTGCTGGGCCTCAACAGGTGTATCACTTCTTCCAACAGAATAGAAAAAGCAGAGACGAGGTGAAAAATGCATTTTAGAGGAAGTTTTCTTGCATTAAAAAGGGAGTATTAAGTAATTAGTCTTATCAACTATATAAAAATATGTGTCTTTTCTTAACTACATAAAATGTTTTCAAAATATAGAACATGCTTAGAGAGGAGGCGTCTGTTTTTGAGACAGGGTCTTACTGTGTGGTCTCAAACTTCTAAGCTCAAGAGAGCCTCAGTTTCCCACATACCGAGGCTGCAGATGTGTACTGTCATGGTCCTCAGCTCTCACACA
>LZPO01096791.1:583966-603542 GCA_001675575.1 Neotoma lepida
TCTCTGTGTAACAGTCCTAGCTGTCCTGGAACTCACTCTGTAGTCCAGGCTGGCCTCGAACTCACAGAGATCCGCCTGCCTCTGCCTCCTGAGTGCTGGGATTAAAGGTGTGCGCCACAACTGTCCAGAAGGAGGAAGGTATCTTAAGGAAGGGGAGAAGAGAGAGGGAAATGGAACACATGAAAATATAAAGGGGTCTATCTGAGGGAAGAAGAGGAACCAGTCAGAAGTGGGCAGGGAAGGAGGGAGCACAGTGAAGGAGAGAAATCAGAACAAAATAATAATGACATGTATATATAAAAATGTGTGCCACCATGAAACCCATTACTGTATAAGCTAACTTTAAAAATAAACTTAAAATTCTTAAAACTATAAAATGCTGAACACCAAGAGCATTTGCATGCACACACTACAGACTACTTAGAACTGACAATTTCCTAATTCTTATGAGCAAATGCCTACCGTTCAGGAGATTCTTCATAGATACTGTGACATTCTGTATTCTCAAGCATGAGACTTCTGCTAAGGTTTTGTACTCCTGGATAATGGAAGTTAGCAAAGGAGTGTGACATTGGAGAAGTTTTGTTCCCAAGATCTGAGATTCTCTTATCATGACTGGTTAATCCACATGTGAGGCCATCTAAAGCAGGATTCAGGGATCGAGTCATATAGGCATCGGCTGATTGAGGTCTTCTCATTGGTGATGATGGGTAGGGAGAGAGTTTGCTGATAAGAGGAGTCAAGAGGTCAGCATAGGCAGCTTTTGTAGGTTTCAGGAGTTTGTCAACATGAATATTAAGCATTTTCTGTTCAAATGCACAAGAAAAGACTGAAGATGGGAGATTCTGAAGCCAAGACAATAAACTCAGATCTAAATCATCACAACCGTTGCCACATAAGAGGTCAATGCCAAGAAGTACTTCGCTTTCTGTAATTTCTTCACCAGTTGCTTTACTCTGACAAAATTCTACACAGCATTCATAAAGTAAGCCTTTCATTACGAGTTGGAATAAGCGATTGTTACTTGCTTTAAAACCAGCCTCACTTAGCTTCCTGTCGGCAGGGATGAACTCTGCAACCATGACACAGACCTCTTCAAAGCAGTGAACTCGTGCAGTGCTGGGATTCCAGTCCTTAAACTCAGCATGATTGGTCAGACGAGGCAAAGTGAGGAGCAGACAGAGCTTGCTGTAATCATCTTTAGAAGGGCAGTACTCCTCTAGAGCATGTAGACACTGGACAGCTTCTTGCATGGTAAATTCCAACTAGAAAATATAAAGGATGACTATAAAAAGTGAAAGGCAATTATCACCTTAAAATGAAATGTGAAAGCTGAGAGTATAAAAGGTAAATTTTGGTGCCAGAGAACATACACATAATTTGTAGAATGTGTAATAAATTTTAATTGCTGATGTTTCCACAACTTAAAAAAATGAAGAATTTGGTTAATTACCAAATTAAAATTTTATCTACAAAAGTAACATTCTAAATCAATTCAGACTTAAAATTCTAATTTCCAACTGTTTGTTCTTTAATTTACTTTCATTTGTTAGTGTGGTTAGATGCAGGGCCTCTACATAGCTCAGGCTGGCCTTGAACTCAAGCTCCTCCTGTTTCAGTCTTATGAATNCTGGGATTATAGCTGAGAGNCACCATGTCCAGCTGAANGTGAAAACCAAAGGATGTCAATAGTTTGTTTGAAAAACTTGATTATTTGGTTTATCCCAAATGCAAAAGAGCCATTTTCTTAGTCTCAATTGGTCTTAAAATAAACTCATATGAGGATAGAAAGCAAAATTCACAAAAGGAAACCTTTACAGTTGATTACTGCAAAAACAAAGAAACAGAACAAGAGGACGGTCAGCTGAGGTGACTGACACCANTGTGTATATCAAGTACNGTCAGGTACCTGTGGGCATGTCCAACCTGTGCCCAGGTTAGCTATGAANACAGCCTAACTCAAACAATATAAACTTGCCTTTAATGTTAGCACTTGGGAGGCAGAGGCAGGCAGATTTCTTGTCAGTTCAAGGCCAACCTGGTCTACAAAGTGAGTTCCACGACAGCCAGAGCTGTTACACAGAGAAACCCTGTCTCAAAAAACAAAAAACAACAACAATGAAATGTAAACTGACTTAAAACATTGTTTTTTTTTCTTTTAACTAATATGTGCAGCTCTTGAGTGTAAACATTGTAGATGACAATATCATGTCCCAATGTGAAAAGGTTGGATACACCTGATAGAATTTAACTATTTTGGCCTCTCTTGCATATGGGGGAAATTAGGATACAGATTTAATCAACTGGTTAGTAACAAACTCAAAATAACATGAAGTTTTTAACTTGTTCCAATGTTTTTCCTACTTGTGGACATCATCATCTGGCAAAATTGTTCCATCATGAAAAAATCCCCACTGTAATATCCCTTGGGTTTAGCTATGATCTGAGTATCTGTGTTCCCATAATTCGTTGTAGGTATAGCTCAGTGGATAAGAGCATTTGCTACACAGGCATAAGGACAAGAGGTCAGATCCTCAGACCCAGGCCAGCAAGATAGCTCAATGGATAAAAGGGCTTGCTACCAAGGCTGACAATCTTGAGTTTAATTCCCCAGATCCACAGTGAGAAAACTGACTCAAATTGTCTTCTGATCTCCACATATGTAGACCACAACACACACACACACACACACACACGCACGCACGCACGCACACACAGGCACACAGGCACACAGGCACCATATGTGTGCTCAGTGTCCTGGGAGGCCAGAAAAGGGTGTTGAATCCCCTGGAACTGGAATTACAGATGGTCATGAGCCATCATGTAGATGTTAGGAACCAAACTCAGAGGCCTTTTCTTTAAAAAAGAGAGTGACTAGAGAGATGGCTCTATAATCCTTCCCCAGCCCTTGCTCAAGGGAACAAGGCAGAGAGTAACTGAAGACACCCTATGAGGTCACTCTGACCTCCGTGTGTATACACACGAGTACACCTCACATACACAGACACAAATCTGGTCTAACTTACCTTAAAGGAGAAGAATATATTCTTGAAGCATTCACATAGCACCTTGATTTAAATTACAGAGCAAGTTTAAAAGGACTACAGATTGAAAGTACTACAATTGCAAAACTACAGATGTTGCTTCATTACAGCTCACAAAACTTTGAAAACTCATGATAATAATCTTCTGGTTTACTGAATAAAATAACTGAAAGCAAGACTAGGGCGCAAACCTTCAGGAATAAAAATCTTACATGCTGGGGCTCATCTTCCGCAGACATTGCATTGTTAACACACAAAGCTTCTAGAAACTTTTGCTTCAGGATAATATAACGAAACCTAAGAAAGAAGAAACATTAAAATGATTAAAAAGTTGAATGATACCAGCCATGGTAGCATAGATCTGTAAACTCGGACTCAGGAGGGTAGATAGGGAGGATCGTGAGATGGAAGCCAACCTGGGTTACATGGCAAGACACTATTAAAAGGAAGAAGAATGATAGCAATACTAGAGAAGGAACCTAAGCTTCTGAAACACAACAGGCAAAGTTTGTTCCATGCAGGACTACAGACTAAACCCAGGACTCTGCACATGCCAGGCACACATTCTTTTTTTGTTTGCTTGTTTTGTTTTTTNAAGACAGGGTTTCTCTGTGTAACAGTCCTGGCTGTCTTTGCTTTGTAGACCTGGTTGTCCTCAAACTCACAGAGATCCTGAGTGCTAATTAAAGGCGTACACCACCACAGCCCAGCACCAGGCACACATTCTATCACTGAGCCAGAGCACCACTCCAGCCATTTTGTTTTACAAATGATCAAATCGGGCCAGCAAGATGGCTCCACAGGTAAAGGCACATGCTACCACACCTAAAGACCTGAGTTTGAGCCCCAAACCCCAACATGGTGGAAAGAGAAAATCAACCATTATAAGTCATCCTATATCTCCACATGTGCACATATATACACATACAATTACATGTTTTTAAAGGCATCAATTATTATTTTAAAAGAAACCTAAAAAACACAATTTTCCAGTAGCTGACAAATGAATTAGAAGTTACTGTGAGTAAACTGAGATCTGGAGAGACAGCTCAGTAGTTAAGAGCACTTGCTGCTCTTGCAAAGGACCCAGGTTCACTTCCCAAAAACATGAAAGCTCACAACTTTTATAATTCCAGTTCCAGGGGATCTGGCACCCTCTTCTGACCTCTACACAGGCACCAGACACACACATGGTATATATACATACATGCAGGCAAAACATTCATAAACATAAAATAAAAATCTAAAAGTCTAAAAAAATTTTAATAAAGTAAAACTGCTTTCAGAAAATTCTTAAAATATTCTTAAAATATTCACTAAGCTCCTTATCACAGTGAAGTCATACCTGAAATAATTCTAATCACAAAGAAATAGTATCAATCACTATGTAGTGAGTTTCAGACCAGCCTCTGTCTCAAAAAAAACAGCAACAACAAAAAATGTATTAAAAAGAACAAAAAGGAACAGTCCTAAGAATATCTTAAAATAATCATAGATTTAAAACTTTTTTAAAAAGAAAAATAATTACCTACTGCTGGGNGGTGGTGGTGGCACATGCCTTTAATCCCAGCACTTGGGCGGCAGAGGCAGGCAGATCTCTGAGTTCGAGGCCAGCCTAGTCTATAGAGTAAGTTCCATCAGTGCTAGCCAGAGAAACCATGTCTCAAACAAAACAAAACAAATTTATTTACTAATGTGCATGAACGTTTCCCTTGCAATGTACGTATGTATGTGCACCATATGTATGCCTGGTGCCTATGGAGACCAGAAGATGGTAGGTTATCAAGAGTGCCTCAAGTAAAGACAGAAAGAAGTTGGAAAGCAATAGCAGTTCAGATAAANGAACCTATAAGAGCAAAGAGTTATCAAAAATCTATGAGTGAGTAAATCAAAATATAAAATTCAACTTCTATAACTGTAAAGTAGCTTGAGTCTGACTAACCTTTCTGCAGATACTGATAAGCCCTAGAAAAAAAGCATGCATGCACACACGTGCGCATGCGCACACACACACACACACACACACACACACACACACACACACACACACACACGAAGACACTAGAAAACAACCAAAGGTACAAGCATGGCAGCACAGTCAATACTCAGGAGCCACAAGAGGCAGGATGATTTTGAGTCAAAGGTAGTCTGGACTATATAGCAAGACCTTATCTCAAATCAAAAAAAGAAAAAAGAAGGAGTAGAAAGAAAAAAATGAAAACAACTAAACTCTGCATCAGAAGGAGTTAATTCTTGAAGAAGGAGAACTTTGTGAGTAAGAATCAAAGGTATAAGAGTTTCCAGCACCCTATGGGCTGAAAGATAGTGCAGTGGTTAATTGCATGCACTGCTCTTGCAGAGGACACAAGTTTGAATCCCAGCACCCATGTTGGATGGCTCACAACTGCCTGGAACTCCGGCCCCAGGGGATCCAGCATCTCCTTCTGGCCTTCTTGGGTTACCTGCATTCACACGCACACCTCCACACAGACACACATGCATAGGCATAATTGAAAATAAAAATAAATCTTTAGAAAAAGAGTTTCCAGCACCCTAGTTTGATACTGCTAGATCAGACAGAAAATGAGTGAGGAAACAAACAAACAAACACTAAATAAAAGGAAGCCACANTAAGAAAGGCACTAAAATATACTGTAGAAACTGAAGTGCCCAAACCTATGGCTATTCCCAAAATGGTTAAGATAAAAAGGAAATGCCAAGGAACAACGGGGAAACAACAGAAAAAAGGTAAAAGAATCAAGAAGAAAGTTCACTAGAATCTACCAGAGAAGAGACAAAATTTGCATTGCTTGAATAAAAATCAACACTTTTAAGGCTGTACAGATGGCTCCATGGTTAAGAATGTTTGCTGTTCTTGCAGAAGGCCCAAGTTCAGTTCCCAGTACCCACACAGAGCAGCTCACAGTTTTGTGTACCTCCTGCTCCAGGGGACCCAACACCTCTGGTATTGGTTGTCAGGCACCGCACTGACACGCACATATCCACACAGAGACACATCCACATATATACATAATTTAAAAGTGTAAAAGTCAACACTTTCAAAGGAAATAACAGAATTTATAGTCTCAAGAATGAATCTACAAACTGGGAATACAACTCAGTTGTACAGCACTTCACTTGCCTAGTGTGTGCAGGGCACTGATTTCTGTTCTTAGCATTTGGGTGGTGGGGATGGGGGGGGAGGGGAAATATATAATAGGGGACAGAAGAATATTTTATATAAAATTGATACTTTTTTGAGTGACATAAAATTAGGAAAAAAGATAATCATTAAAGTCTGAACCTGGTATGACTAGAAGTTCAGACTTAGCAAACAATAAATATACTAGCAAATAAGCAACTATTTAAGTACAAAGACTTAAAGTACCACAGTAAATGAACAAATAAGAATATCTCAGAGAAATTATAAAAAACAAAAAATTTTTGGGTTAGGTGCTATGTACAGCCTAGGCTGATATGAAATTCCTTAGTTAGCACAGGATGACCTCAAACTCATGATCTTCTAGCCTTCTGAGTATTGGGTTTATCAGTATATACCACCATGACTAATAAAAAATTGAAACTGAAAAGTATGCTATCTGAAATTTAAAATCCCATGCTTATCATTACATAGCTAATAGAAAAGTTAGTGGACATTAAATCAAAAATAATTCATAAGAACAAAGAGGGAAATGCTCTTTCAAAGATGCAGGTGTGGTGGCAAACACTGGCAACCCCAGCATTTGGAATGTGGAAGCCAGAAGATTACAAGTCCAGTCCATTCTGAGCTATATAGCAAGACATTGTCTCTGAACAAATTTTTTTCAAGTTGGGGGTAGTAGGCTGGGCATGTGGCTCAGCTGGTAAAGTGTTTTCCTAACATGCACTAAGTCCCAGGTTCAAACCCCAGACCTCAATAACTGAGTTTGATGGTACACACCTGTATAAATCCAAGTACCCAGGAGTTGGAGCCAGGAGGATCAGAGGTTCAAGGCCACCTTCTAGTATCAAGTTTGAGGCCAATCTGAGACTAATGAGAGAGACCCTGTCTCAAGAGAAAAGAAAGAGGTGGGGGTGGGAGGGAAGGCTGCAGCTATAGTTTACTAGAGAACATTTGTTAAGCATGCATGAAGCCCTATGTTCAATCTCTAGAACCACAAATAAAAACTAAATGGACAAAATTCAATTTATTATTAAATCCCAGAAGTAAAAGTCAAAGTGAGAGATACACTTTCAAAGAAGTAATGGCCAAAAACATTTCAAATTGGAAGAATAAACATATAGTCCCCCAAACTCAGCAAACCCTAAGCAGAAAATGTACAACCAACGAACAAATGACCAAATCAAAAAACACTTAAGCATATCATAATCAAACTGCTAAAAACTAATGATAAAGCATAAAACTTAAAGGCAGCCAGGGGAGGGGAGGGACGACATTGGTTACACTAAGAGAGTAAGGGCCCAAATTACTGCTGACTGCTCATTGAACACTGAAGGCCAAGAGTCAACTTGAGAAAGACGTCTTTTGAAGTCTGTACTGGTATCTCTGCATACACACTACTGACTGAGTAAATCTGCATTTCCGACTTGTAACTCATCCTCTGGATCCAGCATGTGCTGCTTCATAGGAAGGCTACATCTTAAATGTGTTTATTGCTCTGTTTTAATGGTAGGCTGTTACCAATGAAAAGACACTAAAACTTTAAAATAAAAATCCTACCTTTTTTTGTCAAATTTTTCCATACATTCTAGAGGCTGAATGAACTGAAGAACTTCATCCCATTGACCATCCAGAATTAGCTGCCTAGATAAAGAAAAATTCAGAATGCTAATCAATTCAGGTACCACTAACAGATGACAGACAGAATAGATGACAGAATAGACATTAAGAGCAAACAAGGAGATTGACCTCTGATTCCTCAAACATTAGCAATATTCTTTTACAATAATAACTTCTCAGGCTGGAGAGGTGGCTCAGAGGTTAAGAGCACTGACTGTTCTTCCAGAGGTCCTGAGTTCAATCCCCAGCAACGACATGGTGGCTCACAACCATCTGTAATATGATCTGGCGCCCTCTTCTGTATACATAATAAATAAATCTTAAAAAAAAAAAGAGCTTTAAAAAAATAACTTCTCAATTTTGGATTTATGATAACAGTAAATATATAAAAAGGATGGGCAGAAGGACTTTCTTAAGAATACCAACATTTTATTTAAAGAATACTAATAACCAATCACAATATATGTCACAGTAGTTTTATAAAGGGATGTTTTAATCTTAAAAGGGGAGAAAGGGCAATTTCAAATACATTAACTCAATAAAACACTTTCTATCCTGTAATTCTTTCCATTTCACCTCAGACCAGCAAAATTCCATCACAAGCCAGCAGGCTCCTGGAGAGGACTCAGGGCCAGTACTAAATTCCAGAGGTGTCAACACTTGAAAGACAAGAGCAAGCCAGGTGTGGTGACGGCACACACCTTTAATCCCAGCACTTGGGAGGCAGAGGAAGGTGAATCTCTGTGAGTTTGAGGCCAACCTGGTCTACAGATCGAGGACAGCCAGAGCTACACAGAGAAACACTGTCTCAAAATAAGGGGAGGAGGAGGAGGAAAAGAAAAGAAAGACAGGGGCAAAAGGACACTGTTTCAGAACTGGTTCCTCACTATAGCACNAAGTAAGTCCCCGAGGCTAGAGGACCACAACATGGGATGCAGGGAAGTACAAGTTTAAAAAGCTACAGCTAATATAAGAATTTGTGTTCTCCTTTCAGCTCCACACTCATGAATTAGGAACAGTTCATTTCTTTCAAGAATACACAGCCCTTCTCAAGGATTTTTGGAATCATTAAAATAGAATATATTTCTATGGGGGAGTTTGGTATTTTCTTTTCCATCCAACCCAGTTTGGGATATTCAGTTTTCCACTGTGGCAAATATGGCATTTCCCCTTGCCTTGCAAATCTCCTCCCCGCCCCCCAAAGAACTGTGCCCTAGAAAAATAATTCAAGATACAAATAGTCTCATGTATAAAAACGGCTCAGTAGAGTATTTAAGAAAATTAAAAATAATGATCTAAAAATGGGTGAAACATTAAGAGACTAAATTGAAAAGTTTTAACATATATTTGCAATTACAGAGAATTCCTGTGATACAACAAAATTACTTTTTTTTTTTTTTGACAGAGTCTTGCTATGTAGCTCGGGCTGGCCTGGAACTCACTATAAATCAGTGGTTCTCAACCTGTGGGTCTCAACCCCTTTTCAGATCACATATCAAGTATCCTGCATATCAGATATTTACATTATGATTCCTAACAGTAGCAAAATTACAGTTATGAAGTAGCAACAAAATAGTGTTATGGTTGGCGGTCACCACAATCTGCAGATTGTAATAAAGGGTTACAGTATTAGGAAGGTTGAAAACCAATGATGTAGACCAANCTAGCCTGGAACTCCCAGAAATCTGCCTGCCTCTACCTCTCAAGTGCTGGGATTGAAGGCAAACACAATACCTGGAAAAAATTGCTATTTTTAAAAAATATACACAGAGGGGCTGGAGAGATGGTTCAGTGGTTAAAAACACTGCCTGTTCTTCTGGAGGACCTAGGTTCAATTCCCAGCACCCACATGGCAGCTCACAACCATCTCTAACTCCAGTTCCAAGGGATCTGACACCCTCTTCTAGCCTTCACAGGTACCAGGCATCAAGCTCATGGTACACACACATACATTCAGGCAAAAAAACCCACAAATACACATAAATAAAGCTGAAATATATATTATATACATATATATGAATCACAATTGTTTCTAGGTAGTGGTGAATTTTCTTTATTTTTAATAACGAATATATTTCTATAATGAATGCTTTATTTTGTGGAATTCTTTTCTACTCTGTGTGCATATTTTAGAAATGTTTTCTTTATCTTCCCAGTGCCTTGGATTTCTTGAGTACTTTTTAAATTGCTACCATACTTCATGGCTGTGACTCCAAAGACTATGCATCTTACCACTGAAAACATTCTACAAATATATTACTGTACATTGTAAATATTCCATTATGAAATAAAAATCAATTATTAAATTACACTTATAGTCTTTCATGAGCATATTATACATATCACCATATTAATACTCTTCTTTGGAAGAGCTACATGCAAGCCTCGTAGTAATGATGTTAACATACCTCAGGAAAAGCATATCATCTGAAAACAGGCCGTTTATGACTCCACTTTCCTTCTCAAGGGCCAGCATGCTAATATGAAGCTTCTTGGAATTCAAAAAGTCCAAAATCAGCTTAATGATTTCAACCTCCTTCACGTTCACTGTTTCTTCCGCCGTCATACTGCTAGCCTAAATAAACGAGAACAACAAAAATTTAGTCCTATTATTTTAAGTATAGGTTTAATTACCTAGAAATGCCAAAGTTGTTTGGGAATTTTAGTACATGTATTTCAAAATGAATTTAACTTTGAAACTGAGGCATTCTTTAATGCGTTAAAAACATGGCTCCAACATTTTCAAGTACTAATCTGTGAGAAATACACATCGGTGTGATGGCAGATGAAATGGTGAGGTCTGAGGTGCCTCAGAATAACCTAGCAGTAACAGCATCAGGTGTGTCTAATACTCAAGACACTGTGCCACAGTGCTGTCACCTACAAAGCCCATCCCAAGAACACCTCCCTTCCCCAATGGACTTAACAAAAAAAAAAAAATCCTAATTGTAAGTAAGTTTACAATTTTGCACTGGGCTAAATTCATGTATATCCTAGGAAACATGCAGCCTGTGGATCAAAGATTGGTTACTCATGACTCATTTTGGGGTTAAACATAATAAGGCTCAACTGAAACATGCAATTTATTNGTAATTTTGATGTCGTATTGGTAATATCAANTATATTTCAACCTTTCAAATTCCTTCTACTGAGATCAGATCAGCCATGGGCCTAAAGGAAAACCAAGCACTATTGTTATACACTAAAGGAACATAGCAATAAAATAACTCCTAACAACATTCTGCTAAAGATCAGTATCTTGCTCAGCCATCTCAGAGATGTTTCCTCCTGCAGGTAGAGCAATGCAAAAGATTTCCCTGCTAATGGACTAGCTGCAGGAAATGTCATCTGAGGTCTAACAGGACTATTAGGAAGCATTGTCTTTCTCATAGGACCAAGTCATTCTAACCAAGCTTACAGAAACGTAAGCACAAGCTGTAGATAATCCAGTTCCGTTCTTCTCAATCTGTTAATTTTTGTCTATTTCTTCATGAAGAGACATGCAAATGTACTGCCAACCAGAATGTTCTCATCATCAAATAGCATACTGTCTGTTATGCAGAGAAGCTGCATGGATAAAGAGAAGAGTGTGTTGAGATAATTACTCAACTAAAAAAATTTTTTTGCAGACAAAGTCTCACTTTATAGCCCCAGGCTAANCTGCGACTCATTATATGGACCAGACTGGCCTCTAAAACTCAGANATCACCTGCCTCTACCTCCTGAGTGCTGGGATTAAAGGCGTGCACCGCAATGCTCAGCTTATTTATGTGTATTTTGCCTGCTTGTTTATCTGTGCACCATGTGCATGTAGTACCTGAGGACACCAGAAGATCCCTTTAGATTGGAGTTTCAGATGGTTGTTAGCCATCATACAGATGCAGGTCCTCTGGGAGAGCAGCTAGTGCTCTTAACTGCTGAGCCATCTCCCTAGCCCCTAAACTCAAATATTTAATGATACAGGAGAAAAATAGTTGGGGCAGGTAAGATGACTCAACAGGTTAAGACACCTGCCACAGAACCTGAAGACCTGAGTTTGATTCCCACGACCCACATGGTGAGAGGAGAGAATCAACTCCAGCAAGTTGTCCTATGACACTCAACCCTCCAGTTCCTCATGCTGATTCTCCCTTTGCTATATCCTCCTGTTTGTCCACAAGACAATAAAATAAAGTTAGTGAGAGCTCTACTCACTAAATTCTGACCACATTTCAGAACTACCTCCCTGAGATTTCTCCCAAACACACTGATTAGCAATCCTAGCATTTTCCAAATCTTCCTATTATCCTTACTTTAAAAAATAAAATAATAATAATAATAGCTTTAATTAATTTCACTCCCAGAAAAATATTATTCTATCCTTACAATGAGATTTTGGGGGCATTTCACTGAAATGAAATGGCATTACCATGTACCAATCACACATTTAGCAAGAACTGAAACGATAATTTTCTAATGTAGTTCAGTATAAATATTGTACAGGTCTCATAGTCAACATTCAGTCTAAATACTAAGTAATTCTGGAATAGAATTCATGGCAATTGTCCCACTTTCACTCATAACCACGTTAAAGGGCTTGTTATGTTGCCCAGCTTGGTCTCAATGACTGGCCTCATATGACCCTCCAGTCTCAACTTTCCCTGTAGTTGGGACACAGCCATACAGTGCTGTGACCAGCACAATTACAAGTTTAATGCTACAATTATTTTTGACCAGTAAAGACTAAAGAAAGATGATATACATTTTCAGAAACATTTAATTTATACTGACTTTTGAATAGGTAACAGAAAATGTATTCTAATTAACCTAGAATTGGTTCAGGTTTGGAAAAGAACTATGAAATTCCCAACAGAAAATTATGGTATTTTAATCACTCAACTCAGAAATTTTATTCTTAAAAGTTTCAAAAAAAGTTTCACTATTGCAGGATACAACATAAACATACACCCATACTTAGAAGATAACTCTTTTCTAACCCATTACTGACACATTCATAGTAGCCGGTCTTACTAGCCTATCCCACCATGCCCATTTTTGTTTACTTTGCTTGTTTGTTTTTTCTGGAGGTTTTTTTTTGGGGGGGGGCATTGAGACAAGGGCTCACTATATTGCCCAGTCTAGTCTCAATGCCCAGGTTCAAATGGTCATCTCAACTCAGCATCTTGAACAGCTCAGACAATACTTATGTGCTACTACACTTAACTCTAAGATTATCTTTTAAAATGATATGCAAGCCAGGCATGGTGGCACACACCTGTAGTCCTTAACATTCAGGGGGCTGTGGCAGGAGATCTCAAGTTCAAGGCCAGCCAGGGTTACATAGTAAAACTCCTGTCTTTAAAAGATAAGTAGGGAAGGCTATGGGATTATAACTCAATGGTAGAGTGCTTGCTTCAAATGCTGAAGGCCCTAGCTTCAATTCCCAGCATGAGGAAAAAGGGCACACAACCACACAACATACGAAACAATGCTAGTTAAACAAACAAGATACAAAAAAAGTTGATGGTCGGTGATAGCTAACACCTTTAATCCAAGCACTCAGGAGGCAGAGGCAGGCAGATCTTTGTGAGTTCGAGGCCAGCCTGGTCTACATAGTGAGTTCCAGGGCAGCAAGAACCATATAGAGAGACCTTGTTTAACAAAAGCAAAAAACCGACTGTCTGCTCTGCCAAGAAACATGGAGTTCAATTCCCAGCACCCACCTGGCAGCTCATACCCCTCTCTAACTCCAGTCCCAGGGGATCTGATGCCATCTTCTAGCCTCTTCAGGTACTACATACAGGCAAAACACCCATAAACACAAAATATAAATAAAGAAAAAAGTTTGAATATAAAATTAGTTTTAGAAATCTAAGATTAAAGGTCAACATTAACAGATCAAATGATAACAGAAATATATTTTCATAGAGAAAGAAAATTTTCATGAAAAAAATGTCACTAGCTGCAAGTGGTGACATACTACAGTAAACTTAGCACCCAAGAGGCCCATCAGGACTACAAAGAATTTGAGGTCAGCTGAGCTATCTAGTATGTCCAAGACAAACTTAGGCTACACAGCAAGACAATGTCTCAAAAGAAAAAAATCAGTGTGAGCTTTCTAACCAAATATAAATAGAGATGACTTAACTGTTCCTTTGCAATGACGTTGCTTGCTTAAAATACAGAATCGGAAAGAAGGAAAACACAGGAGGCTAAGAACGATTCAGAAGATAAGGCTGAGGAAATTAGGACAGTCATGAAAAAGTGCTTACAATTTTGTTTCTATGATTTGCCCTTAATTTTTGTGATTTGCTTCAACTCATTCTTTAGTAACAAGAAGCATATATTCTAGTGGGTACTATGAAGTCTGAGATAATCAGAAATTTAGAATTTATAAGGTCAGTTAAATAAAATAAAATATTTTCTTTAAATAATTTTTTAAAGATTTTAATATATATATATATAAATACACACACACACACACACAGTATTCTGCCTGCATGTATGCCTGTGCACCAGACAGAGGCACCAGATCTCACTATAGAGGGCTGTGAGCCACCTTGTGGTTTCCAGGAATTGAACTCACAACCTCTGGAAGAGCAGCCAGTGCTCTTATCCTCTGAGCCATCTCTCCAGCCCTCTTTAAATAACTTAACTAAAGGAAACTTTCCTTCTAACTACAGAGCTCCACCATTCTGCTAATCAGAATGTTTGTAAACACATGTGTCCTTTCTTAATGCTGACAATCATCTTCTGATCATCGATTACTTTAACTTACCTTCCAGAACTGCGGATGACTTTTGCCCCACAGAAACAGACNGTGAGGCTGAGGATGTTCATATAAAGTGCTTAGCTGCCGGGCGGTGGTGGCGCACACCTTTAGTCCCAGCACTCGGGAGGGCAGAGCCAGGCGGATCTCTGTGAGTTCGTGGCCAGCCTGGGCTACAGGGCAAGATCCAAGACAGGCACCAAAACTACACAGAGAAACCCTGTCTCAAAAAAACCAAATAAATAAATAAAGTGCTTAGCTACCATNCACGAAGTCCTGGACCACAAAAACCAGGCATGGTGATGCAAACTTGCAAACTCCAGCCCTCAGGAGGAAGAGGAAGGAAGAAAGTTCAAGTCACCCTTGGCTACAGAGCAAGTCAGGCCAGCCTAGGCTGCTAAAAAATAAAAAGGGACCAGAGAATTGGCTCAGTACCTAAAGGCACTTGCCACCAAACCTGGAAACCTAAATTGATCCCCAGGATCCACATATTAGAAGGAGAAGGCCTACTCCACAGGTTATTCTCTGACCTCCACATGTGCACAGTGGTATACACACACAAATACACACTTACACATCAGAGAATAGACTTCTAAAAGATAAAACAAAAAGAAACATATTATGCCTGGGCATGATGGCACATTCCTAAACCACAACAGTGGAATAAGGCAGGGGTTGGGGCGCACGCGGGGGGGTGTGACTGACAAGAATATAATGAGTTAGAGCCAAATTGGGACATACCGAGACAAATGATGTTTAAAGCCTGGTGCCACTTTAAATAGCTACAGAAATAAAGGTAGCTTAAATCAACATATACCTAAAATGTCCCTAGAAAAAGATACAAGGAACTGGTAACAATGGTTGTGTCACGGCCGGGCGGTGGTGGCACATGCCTTTAATCCCAGCACTCGGGAGGCAGAGCCAGGCGGATCTCTGTGAGTTCGAGGCCAGCCTGGGCTACCGAGTGAGTTCCAGGAAAGGTGCCAAAGCTACACAGAGAAACCCTGTCTCAAAAAACCAAAAAACAAAACAAAACAAAAAAACAATGGTTGTGTCCCAAAGACTTAGATAGGTCATAGGAATGGTTAGGTGACTTTTTATTACATACCCCATTAAATCTTTTGAATTTTGTACCATGTACAAATATTACACATTCAAAAATGTAAATGTGAGGCTAGAAAGATGGCTCAGCAGTTAAGAGAGAGAGCCTTGTTCTTTTCTAGAGAACCCACGTTTGGTTCCTAGCACCCACATCAAGTGGCTCAGAACCACTTGTGACTCCAGCTGTAGAGTAGCCAACCTCTTCTCTGGTTCCTGCAGGCAACTGCATATATGTGGCATATACACATGAAATTTTTAAAAAATAAAAATTTCTACATAAAATTGAGTGTTGCACAAACACTCAAATATGGAAATCCCAGTACTTAAGGATTTGAAGCAGGTAGATGGCAAGTTCAAGGCCAGCCAAGCACCAGACTGAGCCTAGACTACATAAAGTTGTAAGCTACCCTGGGCTACATAGCAAAATCCTATGTCAAAAAATTTTTTAAATAATAAAACATAAACAAACAGTTATGCCAGGTATGGCAGCATACACTTAAAAATACCAGCACTCTGGAGATAGAGGTAGGCAGATCTCTGTGAGTTTGAGGGCAGTCCTACATAGAAAGTTCTAGGCCAGTCAAGGCTGTGTATTGAGACCATGCCTCATACACACACACACACACACACACACACACCTGTCTCTTATACACATCTAGATGTGTATAAGAGACAGCACACACACACACACACACGGATGGAAGGAAAGAAGGAAGGAAGGAAGGAAGGAAGGAAGGAAGGAAGGAAGGAAGGAAGGAAGGAAGGAAGGAAGGAAAAACAAAACAACTTCAGATTCTGAGCCAGGCATGGTGACATGCATCTGTAAACCCAGCACCTGGAAGCAGAAGCAATTAATTCGAAGTCAGCTGGGTCTACATAGTGTGTGCCAGTACAGCCAAGCACCTGCACACATCTGCACATAACCCTACACATACATATAACTAAAACTAAACCCTAAAAAAACAAATTAGTATGTATATAATGAAGTACTATTACTTCAGAGACATTTGTGCTTTCTCATAACCCAAGACAATGTCTCACACTGGCATTGATCTATGGATAAAGCAATATATAATTAGGAATCATTTTATTATTGCTATGCTCATTTAACATAATAATGGTAACAGATTTCCCCCTAGGGCCAATGCCCTAACTAGTCATTACCAGGTATGGGTTCCATTTTATGGAGCAGACCTTAAATCCAATCAAAAAGTAGTAGGTTACCCCATAACATTTGTGCCACTATTGCACCAGTGGGCTTTCCTTGCAGGCAGTTCAGTATTATAGCTCACAGCATTCACAGCTGGGCAAGATTAATTTTTTTCCTCTGGTATTGTTTATAATACCTTCCAGGAATATGAACACTAGCAAGTAAGAGGGAAGCTTCCAGCTGAGCACCAGCTAGATTTCTCCATGTACTATGACTCAAGAATGCAGTATCTTCAGCAATAGTGTCTTACTATTAAGTCGTGAAGGATAACATTGCATTGGCAATGCNCACTGGCCAAAAACTCAAAAAGATGTAATCCATTCCTGGTACTGGGGGGTTCATTTGGTGGCATATGGTATTTAGTTGGGCTATTGTTCCCCTCATTATATGGTAATTAAACTCCTTTTATGTATGTTTACATTTAGGAAGCTTCTACTGTAGTAGGTTTCCAGATGCCTTCTCAAAAGGCCTTTAGTGTTAGCTGTCCCTCCTCCACCCTGCCCTCCCATTCCCCACCGCAGTCAATCTTCCAGTTCTGAGTCCCCCTTTANCCTTTTATAACACTATAATGTATTTCCCCCTTCCTGGGAACATCCCTTCCTTCCCTCAAAGTGCCCTGCTCACTTACTAGCAACTTAACCTCCGTGAGTATTCTAAATGAAACACACATATCTAAAGCCTAAAAACTAATATCCACATATGAGAAAAAAACATGCAATGCCTGTCTTCCTGGGTCCGGATTGTCTCACTCAGGGCAATTGTGGTGTGGCACTTGTAGGTCCACATCCTTGAGAAGCTGAGAAACTTAAGCTTGATGCTTGAACCTCAGAAATTCCAGGCAGTCTTATAAACATAGAAAGACTCCATTTCAAAGGCTCCTCTTCCTCTTCCTCCTCCTCCTCCTCCTCCTCATCATCATCATCTTATATAGCTCAGGCTGGTCTCAGACTTGAGATCCTCTTGCCTCAGCCTCCTGAGTACTGCAGATAAAGGTATGCAACATGCCAGTGGGTTTCTGATATGAAGACAACTTTTAATTTTAAAATTAAAAATATGAGGCTGAAGAGATAGTTCAGCAGTTTAGAGCACACACTACTCTTGCAGAGAAGACCCAAGATCAGTTCCTGCAGCCATATCCAATGACTCATAACATCCTTTAACTCCAGTTCCCAGGGATCCAACACCCTCCTTATGGCCACAAAAGGAACCTATATACATATGGACTTGCCATTCATTCGCTAGGCTTCTTAAACTTTTGTACTTATGGACAGAAGAAACTAAACTCAGCTGAGAGCTCACTTGAACTCCAACAGGAAATCTATTTTGAAATCTCTAAATATTACCTTAGAAATTAATGTTAATATTGCCTTGTCTTTCTGTCATCTTTGTTTTGTACAAATATTTCCAACTCTTCAGGTGAAATGAAGGACTACTTCATGTGTCATTTACATGCCTACAGATCTGTTTCTTGAATACTGAAGCTTATTCATCCTTTACTTCATGTCTGTTGTTCTGGGGATCAAGCCCAGGGTCTTGTGGAAGCGTGACAGTACTCTGCCACTGAACTGCACCCCAGTCTGATATGGTGTCAACACCCAATATGAAAAACGTTAGTCAGAGGGGATAAAGCTATGTCTTCATTAGTCAAGAACCAGTGATCCACGGTGAGGATTATCCAGTGCCAAATATAACTCAACTACTTATCAGTAGTAGCCTTACTTGCAAGAAAGCATCACTAACCCTTACATACAGAAGAAGGTATATAACCCACATCACCGCATAAGAGAGAAAAAAAAAAAACCTCTACCAAGAATGGTGATACACTTCAAGTGTTCCCATAAATCCTTTAGTGGCCCTGTAATAAATAAGGTCTTGGGTGTAGAAATGTTAAAAAGATTACATAGAAAATGGTAATGATCCTTGTCAGTGTTCCCCTCTAATAAAAGATAGTCAACAGATGCCTTAATATTTTCTCAAAGTGATTGCAAATGAATTGTTTTCAACATCACAGCCCCTCTCAGACTAAAACACCAGGCATTATCCCTGTTACAGAATAAGAAAGAAAACAAGGTCAATGGTAGGATAAATTATCTCTTCCAAGACTGTAATTACAGTAGCAAAGAGAAGCTTAAATCCATGCAATATGATTTCTAGGGAACTGAACTACCAAGAAAAATTGGGCATTTTTCTTATTTTGAAATGTTTTTCACACTGNACCATATACTAAACAAGTCATATGGTGTCCATTCAGTAACAAATTATTTCACAAAACAAAAGAGACTGTGCACAATTATGTAACTGGAAACACTGGTTAACGCTCTTGCTATCTTATAATACATTCCTATTACTGATTTTCATAAAAAGGGAAAAAAAACTAGAAGTGGCAGGGTGGGAAATAAGTTAAATGTCACACACTCTCACACACAATCAATAATGGCACCCCAATTCGAGGAGTTTATGTTTTGTTTGCTTTACCTATGGGTTATTTAGTTGTCTTTTCCATTTGTGTTATTTTGTTGTTGGAAGCAATGTACGTTCCCCCAAATCTTAACATACAATGATTCATTACATCTTCCTTATAAATGGGACCTCCAGAATGTGACATATAAAGGAAAATCGGCTCCTAGGCGTTTCTCCTTTCTAGTAAAATGTTAACATAACCTATGCCAACACTTGAGACAAAAAAAAAAAAA
>LZPO01096791.1:622136-633775 GCA_001675575.1 Neotoma lepida
GATGGCCCAAATTCAGTCCCTGGAACACATGGATGAAGATGAAGATGGAAGGAGAGAATCAACTTCACAAAGTTGTCCACTGCTCTCCTATGCATCGTGGGGCATGCACACCCATACAGATACCAATGAACATAAAATATACTACTAATAATAATAAATAAAACTTTAAAAAAGACAGGGTGCACACCTTCACTCCCAGCACCCAGGGGGCAGAGAGGCAGATTTCTTCAAGTTTGAAGCTAGCCTGGTCTACAAATCAAGTGCCAGGACAGCCAGAGCTGTTATACAGAGAAACCCTGTCTCAGAAAAAAAAAAATTAAAATAAATAAAGGACAGAGTCTCATTATGTAGCTCTGGCTGACCCGGAACTCACTAAGTAGACCTGGATAGCCTTCCCTAGTGCTAGGATTAAAGGCAAGCACCACCATGACCAACTATATATTGTTTTAAAAAACGCTTAGAGTATATTTCTTTTCTTTTTTTTAAATTTATTTATTGTGTATACAGTGTTCTGTCTGCATGTATCCCTGCAGGCCAGAAGAGGGCACCAGATCTCATTACAGATGGTTGTGAGCCACCATGTGGTTGTTGGGAATTGAACTCAGAACCTCTGGAAGAACAAGCAGTGCTCTTAAGCTCTGAGCCATTTCTCCAGCCCTAGAGTATATTTCTAAAAAAGAAATAGGCACATTAACAATTCCTTTTACATTGTTTTTATTTATTATTATTACTATTATCAATATCTAATTAACTACTTTGGAGGGGTTGAGACAGTTTCTCCAAGTAGCCCAGGCTGGTCTCAAAGTCATAATCCTCTTGCCTCAGCCTCCTGAGTATTGGGATTATAGATATGTATCATATATTCAGGCTTAGACTAATTCCCATTTAGAANCAAACACTGGCAGAGGCAACAAAGAGAGGAAATGAAAGGGGAGACTTGGAAGCCAGTCTGGAGTACAGTTATCCCCTGTGTTCAAAATGCCAAGAGAATTTAGGTCCCAACAAAGAAGAAAGAAGACAAATATAGGAGCCAATATTCTCTATTTCTTTTTGAATTCTATTTTTAAAACTTGTCTTTTTAAGAGACAATTTTAGACTTATAGATGAGTTATAAAAATAGGAAAGTTTCCATATGCCCAATATCTGGATCTAGCTTCCACTTACAACATTTATACAACAAATATTCAGCAAAACTAAGAAATCAACATTAGTACAAGTACCTTATTCAGATTGTGCTTATTTTTCTCCTTAGGTCCATTTTCTGTTCAGACTCCTTGTGTCTACTCCACCNCCACGAGAGCATCACAATGCCCTTACCACTGAGCTACACTCCCCAGGCTCGATTCCAGACTCNACTCTACTTGTCACACTTCTGTAGTTTGCTCCATCCAACCAGTGACAGCTCCTTAGCTCTTCCCTGTCTTTCAAGACCTCAACACTTGAGAATCCTAGTCAGATGTTGAAGACTGTTCTGTCTGCTGTTTTCTCGTGATTATACTGAGGTTGGAATGCTTTCANACACTATTAGAAAGGCTCTCACATCCGAGGTACATGCCAATACATCACTGATAATGCTAACTTTTATCATTAGCTAAAGTGATGTCTGTTATAATTTTCCACTCTAAGTTGTTTTTTCTCTAAATAATTGAGGAAGACACTGTCACAAACATTTTGACGGGTATAATTCACCTATTTCACTAGGAACAGAAAACTTACATTATATAAGATATACATATTTAGAAGTTGTCTGTATTTGGTCAAAGGTAAAGGCATGGACAAACGGCAGTGGATGCTTTGAAACCCTGTTACCGTAAATCTTTAGAACCGGGGATGTGGCTCAGTCAGGAGGGTTCCTGCCTAGCATGCTCAAAGCTCTGGGTTTGATCCCCAGCACTGAATAAACTGGTCATAGTGACACATCCCTGTAATNTCAGCACTTGGGAGGGGAAGCAGGAGGATCAGAAGTTTAAGGTCATCTTCAGTTACAAGGCCAGCCTAGACTATATGAAACCCTTCTCAAAAACCAAACGAACAAGCAAACAAGGACAACAAAAACAGACATGGTAATATGGAGACGGGGAAGCCCAGGAGGCCTCAACACTCCTTGAAGAACTATAGGCAACTAAGGAATGCTGGGAAAGGGAGAAATTGTCTTCCCAGAAATGAGCACACCAATTGTTATCCAAGACCAAAGGTCAGCCCTGAAAACACACATACAACTAACATTATACAGACAAAGCAAGTTGTAGTAACATATTTAGGAGTGTGTGTGTATACAACAACAATCAATTAAAAAACAAGGCCATGACTTTGAAAGAGCAAGGTGGAGTATATGGGAGGGTTTGGAAGGAGGAAAAGGAAAGGGGAAATGATGTAATTATATTATAATTTAAAAAAAAATGGCCCAGGAAGATGGCTCAGCAGGTAAGGGCACCTGCTGCCAAGCCTGAAGACCTGAGTTCCATCACTGGGACCCACATGGTAGAAGGAGAAAATCATTGAGGCAAGAGGAAGAGCAGTTTAAAGCCAACCTGGACTATACAGCAAGAGCCTGACTGAAAAACAGCCAAAACAGATACATGAAGAGACAAGAAGATTCTATTAAGTCAATGAGAGAAGCCTGTGAAGATTCCAAACTCCTGTCATCATAAAAGTAAAGCAATTGAAATAGAACTAAAGGTTCGGACAAGAAACAGTGTAGGTACCACTTCTAGAGGGCTTTGGTGTAAGGACCCTTTTCATATCTCCACATGACATGTAAAACCACGTAAGAATCATGTAATTAGCATCAAGGAGATAGAACAGGAAGTGGTCAGACTTAAACAAAAAATGAAGATACCTGAAAGGATTTTGTTGTTGTTTTGAAACAGGATTTCATACAGCACAAGCTGGCTTCAAACTCACTATCTAGCTGAGGATGACACTGAACTCCAAATGTCCTGTCTCTACCTCTCCCAAGAGCTGGGATTATAGGTATGTCCCACCACGTGTGGCTGGAAAAGGATTTAGACAGTTCAAGGCTGATCTTGCAGTTTTAAGAATTTTTAGATATTACCACATCCAGGCATAAATCCATGTTGCTGTACTTCTCAATACTCAGCCAAGGACCCTGGGCATGCAGATGGAGAGTACATTCTCTTGGTGCCTTTCAGGAGTTAGTACAGGCGATGACAACAGCTAACCTTGCTGCTGCCCCAAAGGCCCTAACTTGTCCGCTGAAGGAGTACGACAGAAGCCTAGCACATTATAATCTCCATGCCACTGTTAGTACTGCACACCACCACCTTCTTGCCCTGTTCACTGCCTTAGTCCAAAGCCTCAACTTACATCGTTTGAAAGGTGGACACAAGAAGAATACAACTTCATGGTCATCCTCAGCTACGTAATACAAGGCCTGTCTGCGATAAATGAGACCCTGCTAAAAACAAATGAAAAGAAGGGAAAAACAGCAACAACAAAAAACAAAGACAGAAAATTGATGGTGGTGGTGCTCAGGATGTATGAACTTCAGTCAGTAGTAGAGTGTCAGCCTAACATACACAAGGCCCTAGGTTCAACCCTCAGCAAGGCATAAGCTGGGAATCATGACACAAGCCTATAAATCTAGCACCAGGGAAGTAAAGCAGGAAGATCAGAAGTTCAAAGTCATACTTGCCAAGTTTGAAGCCATACTGGGATATATAAAACCCTACCTCAGCTTGGTGGTGGTGGCACACATCTTTAATCCCAGCACCCAGGAGGCAGAGGCAGAGATCTGAGTTTGAAGGCAGCCTGGTCTATAGAGCAAGTTCCAGGATAGCCAGGGACACACAGAAATAACAAAACAAAACTAAAACCCTGCCCACCCCCCAAAAAAGATTATCATGATCACATCATTTTATATGCTGTACGTAGAATTAGTATACATGATTCAGAAAACAGTTATGCTGAACATAGGGGTACACACCTGTAATCCCAGTACTAAGGCAGTCTAAGGCAGGAGGACTGCTACCAATCCAAAGCTGGCTCGGGCTACACAGTGAGCACCAGAGTAGCCAGGGCTACATAGAGACTGTCTTATAGCAAAACAATAATAAAAACAGGCAACTTCATAGGCAAGTCTGAGGACACTGTCCCTTTAGGCAAACATATGCAGAGCAATAAATCTACCTTAAATNGANATGTTCAGAAGCCTTCACCCTCTATAATAAAAGCATTGGAAAACACAACTTACATTCTTTAGAGAAAAGTCTCTTTCTTTTCCCCTGTCCACCTTCTGCTCCTCCTCCAATTTCTTCATTCTCCTCCTCAAACTAGAAAGTTAAAAATATATCAAGACATGTCAAATGATTGTACTGCATCTGATATTCCACTGAGATTCCTCTCTGTTCTCTCTTCTTTTGTGTGTGCTCTAATTGAACCCAGGAGCTCAAGAGTCTAAACAGGTGCTCAACCACTGAACTACACTCCCCAGCTCCCTTTTCATTTTCATCTTTTGTTTTGTTTGGAGTATTTTGTTTGTTTTGGAAGGACACTATTTATGTGTATTGTGTGTACCTACATTGACCATGTGCCTGCTGGTGACCAGAGGCCAAAATAGGGTGTCCAATCCCCTGGCGCTGTAGTTACATGTTCATTGCCAGATGTGACAGACAGTAAGTGCTCTTAACCACTAAACTATCTCTCTAGGCTTTTTTCTTTTTTCTTTCTTTCTTTTTTTTTTGAGACAAGGTCTCACTATGTACCCTAATCTGCCTAGAACTAAGAGATCCACTTGCCCCTGCCTCCTGAGTGCTGGAATTAAAAGTGTGCCTCCATGCCCATTGAGTGACCCTTTCTTATTTTCAATAGTGACAGGCTAAACCAACCAGCATAAAATCATGAAAACTTAGCATCAAAGAGTTCTTAAGACCTAGTTCAACTCTCAAGTCATGCAGGAAGGCTTCTATTATGGCCCCTAACAACCCTACAACTTATGTGTGTGAAAATTCTAATGACCTCGGGTTCTGGGTTTTGTTTTTAGCCAACTAA
Source organism: Neotoma lepida (assembly GCA_001675575.1). Taxonomy (NCBI): domain Eukaryota; kingdom Metazoa; phylum Chordata; class Mammalia; order Rodentia; family Cricetidae; genus Neotoma; species Neotoma lepida. The sequence goes on from LZPO01096791.1 coordinate 627,147, forward strand.
GTTGTCATACTGCTAAGCAATGCTACAGTGAAAGACCTGATACTGGTCTAAAGTCTCCCTCTGCTGTCATCGGAACCAACATTTACTAAGCACTTAACAATACAGGACTAAAAACTTTCCCTAAGTGGGCCTGATGCTATCTCATGACAAGAAAACCGATGTCTGAAGTTAAATAATTTCCTCAGAGAAAAAGGAGTTTGGACTTCAAGCTTCTGACTTTAGTCCATCGTTTCTCCGCTATCTTCACTAGTTTTGTTAGCAGTGGGCTGCCGATTCCTCAGTATTAGCTTTGATCTCTCACAACCCTCAAGGTGTCTCAAAAGTGTCTGGCAGATCCAGATCAAAGGGGGTCCCCTTCCTACTCTTCCTTTCCGTCCTGCCCCACGGCTGAGGTGAATCCGAGGAAGGGGGAAACGCGGCGGAGCTCCCAAACTCTCGGCTGGATTCCCTACGGATCACGAGGTTCGGGCTGCCTGGGCTAGCGAGCCCGAGAGAGTGAGGAAACAGGCTGTGACCGAGGCGCTCACTCACGGTGGGGTCTTCCTCCTCATCTGCCATCCTAGCTGCCCGCCAGCCTTCTGAGCACCGCCCGCTAGCCGCCGGCAGCTTTTATAAGATCCGGTGCGTCACTTCCGGCCTGGCTGGCGCTGCGTCTGCACGAACGCACTCCCGTTCTCCTCACCCGGGCTCCGAGACTGGCTGAAGAGCAGTGACGCGCTCTGAAGCGTGGAATCCTGAGGAAGGAATTAAAAATTAACAAGAAGCCGGCCGTGGTATGCTCTCCTGCACTCGGGAGGATGAGGCAAGAGGATCGCGAGGTCGAGAGACCAGCCTAGGCTACAGGAGCCTCACAGTCAGTCCTACAATTTTTTTGTTTGTTTGTTTTTGTTTTTTTCGAGACAGGGTTTCTCTGTGTAGCTTTGGAGCCTTGCCTGGAACTCACTCTGTAGCCCAGGCTGGCCTCGAACTCACAGAGATCCGCCTGCCTCTGCCTCCCGAGTGCTGGGATTAAAGGCGTGCGCCACACACCGCCCGGTCCAGTCCTACAGTTTTTAAAAAATAACCTTTATGTATATGGGTGTTTTGCCTGTGTGTGTACCACATGTGTGCAGAGCCAAAGAGGCCAGAAGAGGGCATCCGATTCCCAGGGACTGGAGTTAGTCTGTGAGCTGCTAGGTAGGTGCTGGCAATCAAACCCAGGTCTCTGGAATCTTAACCACAGGGTCACCTCTCCTGCCCCGTTAATACCCATAACTTTAAAAAATATATATAATTTTTTTAATTACAAAGGATGGGCTGGAGAGATGGTTCAGCCAGTAAAAGGTCTAGCTGAGTAAGCCTAAGGACCAGGTTCAATTCCTGGGACCTGTATAAGAGGTGAAAGGAGAGAAAACTGATTCCACAAGGTTGTCTTCTAGCTTCCGTACACAATAAGTAAAAATTTTAAAATTGCAAAAGAGCTGAGTGCGGTGATGCACGCCTATAATCCCAGGTTCTCTGTGAGTTCCAGTCCAGCCATGGCTACATAGACCATGTCTTTAAAAAATAAAAAAGAGTTTATTATTATTATCATTATTATTATTATAGAAATAACATCATGAGGCAAGCAGGTATATCTTGTCACTCTAACTTGTTCCTTTGGGTCTGATCTGCCTTCTGATTCCCAGCAACCATAAGAGGTTCACCTCAGTCTGTAACTCCAGCTCCAGAGGATCTGTAGCCCTCTTCTGGCCTCCAGGATAACTGTATACAGCGGTGCACTTAACATACGTACAAACACTCATACACATAAAACTCGAAAATAAAATCCTTTAAAAGAATTCCTAGAATTATTGTAGTCTCTAATGTAGGCATGTCTGTGCATTTACATATCAAAACATGAATTATTGTTTTGATGGTGTTGGTCACACACTCACACACAGAGTATGTGTGGTTTTTTGAGATAGAATCTCATGTACCCCATGTTGGCCTCAAACTTACTATGTAGCTGAGGATGACCTGAACTCCTGATCTTCCAGGCTCTACCTCAAGTGGTGGGATTACAAGCATGTGCCACCAGGTCAGCTATATATTTCAAAGTATATTAGTAGGCAGATGTATTTGGTATTTATTGTGTAAAAAGTATAACAAAACTTAGTGACAGAACACATTTTTAAAGTTGGGCATAGTGGTATATGCCTGTAATCCCAAGAAGACAGAGGCAAGAGGACCACCATGAGTTCTAGGCAAGCCAGGACTCTACAACAAGATCAAAAACAAAACAAACACACACCAAGGCTAAGGTGGCTCTTGCCACTAACCTGGACAACCTGAGTTTGATTCCCAGGACCCACATAGTAGAAGGAGAAAACCAACCCCTACAAGTTTGCGCGCGCACACACACACACACACAGATACACTAAATAATAAACACTTGTAATACAAAGTTTAAACAACATAACACAGTGCTTGTGGGGCAGGAATCTGGGAGCGTTTTAGTTGGTGTTCCTAGCTTGTTTGCTGTTCATGTTGGCTGGGTCTATAGTTAGATCTGAGGTTTTTGGGGGGACAGATCCATGTCCATAACCACTGTGGCTATCAGCAGGATTTAGTTCCTTCAGGTTGTGGGTCTAAAGGCCTCTGTTCTTTCTTACAGTTTGCCCAGGGTACCTGTCAGTTCTTTGCCATGCAGTCTGTCTTAGTTACGGTTTTTATTCCTGTGAAGAGACACCATGACCACGGCAACTCTTACAAAGAAAACATTTCATTGAAGGGGCTCACTTACAATTTCAGAAGTTCAGTCCATTATCATCAGGATCAATGGGAGCATGGTGATGTGCAGGCAGATGGAGTGCTGGAACTGAAGACTGCTACATCTTGCAGGCAACAGGAAGTCAACTGAAACCTCAAAGCCCTCCCCCACAATGACACACCTCCTCCAACAAGGCCCACCTCCTAATAGTGCCACTCCATTTGGGGGCCATTTTCTTTCAAACCATCATACAGTCCTTTCATAAAGAACCTACACTACGGCAAGCAGTTGGTTTCCCTCAGAGCAGACAAATTAGGGAACCCAAAAGAACACCCAGAAGAAAGAGGTCATGTCTTTATTTCTTTAAACCTAATTTTGGAAGTGACATCTCATCATTTCTGGGGTGTTCTGTATAGATGAGAGTCAATAAATGCAGCCCATGATCAAGGACAGGGGATTACAGAAGGACAAACATATCAGAAGGGGAGGTTCCTGGGGCCTCCCAGAGGCCATGTACATTACATTATCGATGAATTTAATTTCAGAACAATGAAGGAAACAGTTGTTATTTAAGAAAGACTGTTGCAGGAGGAGGAAATAGGAGAGGGGTGGCCATATGTTCAAAGTACACAATATGCTTATGTAAAAATACCATTATGAAGCATCATTTTGTACGATGGATATTCACTGTAAGTTGGTTATGCAGGTGGGGGAGCTGCACCTATGTTAAAGGCTCTACAAGGCCATTACTGAGGGTGGACGGGGCTCAGCAAGAACCTAGAAAAATTAGTTTAGTTTCGGAAATTGTTATTGTTTAGCCAAAATGAGTGGCCTTTACAAAATGAGTAGCCATGGCTAACAACCATTTGTTATTCTGTTGTTCGACAGTTTTCTCTGAGTTGAAATATTCCACAAAGGAGGGAGAGAGGCCCACATCTCACATATCTGGGAGAACTTAGAAGATTCTGAGTGCCTGGCCCTAGCAGCTTAAAATAGAGTAAATACTTAGGGGATGGGGAGTCTCTGACCAGCCGAACTCACGAGAAGAAGAGGGTCTCAGTCCAGCCACCTGCCAACTGTGCAGAGAGCTGCAGGGGGGCAGCTTTCATGAGTCAGCATCCGTGTTGAGGTGGGCTTTTGTGCAATGCCACTGCTTTTGAGTCATCCCTGACCCTCGTATGTAACCCCTCATGCAAATCCTGTTAGTAACCACAACAAAAAGCCAGTTGGTTTACCAGGTTAGACATTGGTGCCATTGTTACTTTGGCTTGTCATTGGCACCCTTTCTGACCCAATAGAGTGTGTGTGTGTGTGTGCGTGTGCGTGTGTGTATGGTACCACCCCAGGAAAAGTCTCTCACACAACATTCTTCCCAAATTCTGACATTCCAGTTCTATGTGACCACACTCAATTATTCATTCAACAATTTTTCAATGTTTTTATATGTTTGTTTATTGTGTGTATCTGTANATATGTGCCATGGTGCTTGTGTGAATGCCAATGGATGATTTGCAGGAATTGGTCCCCTCCTTCCACCATGTAGATTCCAGGGATTGAACTCAGGCTGTCAACCTTGGCAGCAAGCACCTTTACCCATTGGGCCATCCCCCAGGCCCTGCAACAAATAATTGACAAACAACTGCCAGATATTCAGTATCAATAAAATGACAAACAATGCAAGTGAACCTTACAGTATTGCAGGTGAATGAATGTGATAGCATCTACTTTAGGAGCGGAAGGTGATCCAAGGTCAGAGGAAACCGCCTTTGAGCAGGTGGGGATTCAGCAAAGGCTGCCTGAGAGATAGATGCATGAAGTTAACTACCAAAGAAAGCAAGTGCGCATGCCCCCGCCTCTCTCCAGCCTCTCCCCTGCCTCTTTCCAGCCTCTCCCCTGCCTCTCTCCAGCCTTTGATGGCAGCTCCTCCCCACTGCAATGTTTTTCCTCCTATTGAGACACTGCATGCTTTTCAGGCTCTGTGAAATGCCTGCTCTTTGGTAAAGCCTTCTTTGAAAGTGGTTTCTCCAACCTCCTACAGCACTGAGTTTTCATTTCCCTTTGACAACTCTCACTTTCTGCCTCACTTTTCTGGTTATTTCTATATGCAGCTTATCTGTTTCTACTAAATCTTAAACTGACTAAGAATGGAGTTTCTCATTCATTTCTTGACTCCCTAAGGTCAGCACATTCCTTACTCTTAGAAGTCTGGAAACAAGTGGGTATAGCATACATGAATGCCCNTTTGACATCCCTTTTCAAATAGTTTTCATTCAAATGAAGCTATTGTTGCAAGCTATGCCTTCAGGACTGAGCTCATTCTTTGGTTAAGCCAGAATGCTCTGGTCATGGTCCCCAAGACTGATTGGTGTTCACCACAATGACCGCAGCAGTCCTAACAAACAGGCCACTGTTCTGGACTGACAGGCATTTGGCAAGAACTGCCAGCTCTCGGGTGTCAGCTGAAGTGAACGGTTGAAGAAGTGTGAATGAGACGCCCCAGTCCAGCAGGCTCTATTTATCCCTTGCAGTTGTGCACTAAGAGCCAGTGACCCAGGCTTCAGCCTGATGTGAAACATGTCTGCAGGGGACGGATAACACTGAGGCTCTGGGGGCTTTCAAGCGAGACAGAAACTAGGGACAAAAATCACCAAAGATCAGTATGGAGAGCACTGAAATTTGAGGCAATGTGATAACAAGTGGAAGGGAGCATTGAAGCTACATAGACCTAGGCCCAGATCCCAGCTACTCCAGGCTCTCACTCATGGACCTTCTCTCAGNCTCTCATTTGATTTCTCATTTAAAAATTTTCCACAGATATTTTACAAAATCAAAAATAATGTCAGATGTACAATGGCTGTATACTCTTAAATTTGTTTATTCAGATGTCTCACCTAATACATTTGTTCTCTTGGAGGCAGGGACTTATTTTTGCCTCTGTTTCTGCAAAACCTAGCAAGTGCCCAGCACATCATAAATACTGGTAAATACTTTTTACACAAATCAACATCAACAATGGTAGCTAGTTTTTTTGTTGTTGTTTTGTTTTGTTTTTTAGAGACAGGATTTCTCTGTGTAATAGCCTTGACTGTTCTGGAACTCGCTCTGTAGAACAGGCTAGCCTCAAACTCACAGAGATCCGCCTATCTCTGCCTCCTGAGTGCTGGGACTAAAGGCGTGCGCCACCACTGCCCAGCTATGGTAGCTAGTCTTGATAGAGTAATGCTTCATGTCAACTATTGTTGTAAATAGTAGTTCACTTAATCCAATAACCCTAGAAAGGATACACCATTTTAATGAAATTTTACACAGGAGAAAACAACATATATGTATAAACTAATGACATGATTGCTCCCAAGTATGGAAAGGTTTTATTGTAGATATGAGAGAGAGAACAGCCAGAGGCATCTGCTAGAGTCCAAAGCAGAGAGAGAAAGCAGTAGACTGAATATAGCCAGCAGACTAGACCTGGCCAGTGGCTAGGGAAGCAGGAGAGAGAAGAGAACTTGTGAAAATAACAGGGGCAGGAACTGAAAAGAACAGTGAAAACAGCCAGATTTCAAGAAGGANGAGTTGCTGTCAGGAGGGAAGCTCTGAGCTGGAGGGAGTTTAGAGTACGGGAGGAATGAGAAGGGCTAGGATGCTAGTGTGGAGTTGAAATGTATAACAGGTCCTATGATACTGAAGGAGCCTGGAGGCCAGTGTGTGCTTTGATTGCTAGGAAATGACTCCCTTTGATAGACAGTAGCTGGCTTCACAAGTTCCTGAGGAATGCTGGCTTTTATCTAGCTGCCCAAAATCCTCCTCTAGTCCAGGATGAGCTCATTTCTAGATATTTGGACTGCCTTTTGGAGTTTGGGGAATTGGAGTTTCCTTTGGACCTGACGTGTGTGTGTGTGTG
>LZPO01096791.1:635529-652733 GCA_001675575.1 Neotoma lepida
CCCCCCCCCAAGTTGGCCTCCAACTTGACATTCTCCCACCTCAGCCTGTTTTTGTTTTATTTATTTTTATTTATGTGTGAGTGGTTTGACTGCATGTATGTATGTGTACCACGAGCCTGCCCGTGTGCCCAGAGTCCAGAAGAGGGGTATAGGATAGATGTAAAAGAAACTCGAAGTAATAAAACTGATGTTATAAAGGACTTAGTAATAGATTTGCTTAGGAGACATTAAGTCACACAAGTGGAATTATCTAAAGGAGCAGTGCCTTCAAAATACCCAAAGATAAGTAGCATGCTAACCAGCCCTCTTAGACAAGTGAAATTTAGGATGCTAGGATGTAAATGTTTACTCACCAGGATTGACCAGCTGCCATTAGATCATATCTGCCATTAGACATCCTTCTCAGAGAGTAGCTCACAAGGGCATCTTAAGGTCACAGCCACCATCAAGTCCTGGTCTACAATTAAGTCCCCTGTGTTCTTAACAGGAAAGACATAGTTTTGCCAGGTAGGCAAGATGACCCTGGGTAACAGCCATTCAAAACCGAACAACACCGGTATACTTAAAGTAATTCTGGCAATAGGCAATATTTTTGCTTTTAAATCTCTTATGTGCCTAAGTGGCCATACTTGCAGTATCTTGTCTCTGTTTAAATTGATTGAAGTGTAACCTGGGGCTGGGACTTGAAAGAAACTTAAGGATGACACTGTGGAATGCATAAGCCTAACATGTATATGAGTTAGTAAAATCTGTCAAAGCCAACTCTAATTTAGGCATTAACCACAGTCTGCCTTTAGTTCACTTTAGTGTACTAACTACACTTTAGTACAGTGCAAAGGGACGTTTCCTGTCCCAACTGCCCAGTCCTAGATAACGGACTCAGAAGCTGAATATGAATAATAAATACTGGGGTGAGAGCTCAGGCTTGTTACTAGCTCACTCTTACACTTAAATTAACCCATAATTCTTATCTTTGTTTAGCCACGTGGCTTGGTACCTTTTTTCAGTACAGCATTCTCATCTTGCTTCTTGCGTTTGCCCTTGATCTCTGACTCCTCCCTTCCTCTTCCCAGAATTCTCCTAGTCTGGCTCTCATGCTCAATCTCTTCCTGCCCAGCTATCGACCAACCAGTTTTTTTAATTAGCAAATGAGAGTAATACATATTCATAGCGTACANAAAGATTGTTCTACAGCAGTATAGAGCTTTTCTTTATCTCTAAGTGTGAGGATGGATTTTTGACTAGGAAAGCATATAATTTCTGTAACAGGATCTCCTGAAACTAGAGGAACAGACAGTCGTGAGCCATCATTTGGGTGCTGGAAACCTAACTCAGGTCTTAAACAAGAACAGCAAATGCTCTTAACCACTGAGCCATCTCTATAGTCCTGTTTTGGTTTGTGGAATACCCTGTGTGTATGCCCATGCATATGTAATCTGAGTGGTTGTCTGGCTTATATTAGTTTCTCCTATGTATCTTTTATTTTTTGATGCTGTAATTTCTTAAGTATTTTCTCAAGGAGTCTTCCCTACATTAAACTTTACTATAGCTGTTGTTGCTAGTGATGGTTTCCCCCTCCTCTTGACCTTCCATTCCAAACCTTCTGACCGTTCTCCTCTAGGTAACCAGGCAGTTCACAGCCAGCAGATGGCACTGTAGCAGGACGGGACAGAATTCTTAGGTTTTTGACAACTACGCTCATGATTCAGGGCAGCACTTTCCACCCAGACTCTAATAAAGCAGACTGATTTGTCTACAATTAAAGCTTCCAGTTTGCAAAGTAGAGCCTATAGCTTTGTCTCCTGTACNCCATTCCATCATTAGACTGATGTCTCTCATCATCTTGTCAAAATATCCTCAGAGAAGCCATGATAGGGCAGATTTCTGAAAAAAGTGCCTGAGGTGACCCCAGGATGAATTAAATGCAGGAGATAAAGGAAACTGGCCTGATAGTTTAAGGAAAAGAAAAACCCATTCTAACAAACAGGAAGCCATCTGAATGCTTCTGACAACGGACTGAAATATGCAGCTTTTGTTGTAAAATTCCTTATTTTGTTTACAAAATTTAAACGCAGTTTGGCTAGATCTCCGCCAGAAGAAGCCACCCAGGAAGGGCAGTCCCAGAAGCCTGAGTAACTACTGCTGCGTCCCCCNTCCCCCGCCCTCATACTCTGTTGGGTTTCAGATATTACAGAACATAGCACTACTGCAGAGAATAGAAGTAAAACAACAAACAAAAAACTGTATCCCCCAAGAAGACAGGTTCAACTCTCCTGACAGTGGTGCTAAAAACGCTCCTGTTCTTAGCTTGCTATGGTAAGATGAAGTGACCCTCCTGTAGTATACACACGCGAGTCACCACATGTGCAGTTCCTTAGAGGCCCAGCCTGGTTCCCGCGTCCTCTTGATGTCTCTGTACCTGATTTCATTACCAGTTGTCACCTAAATGCACTGGAGGAAAAGGGGTGGTTTTCTTTTGTTTCTTGGTCAGGAATCACTTGATCCTGAAAGTCTTGTTCTCAAGAAGATACGGTGGAGAACGTGTTCTGGCACACTGTGTGATGGAGAAAGAGAGCACAGTTGCTCTCCCAGGATTGTAGGCAGGCTGCTGCTTTCACACACACATCCACACACAAAGCAGCAGCCACAGCGCAAGTCCGCCAGCCTTTATTTTTCAAACACACGGTCGCCGTCCANTCTGGCTAGCCCGACAGGCACAAGCNGCAGACATCTGGTTGCCATGACCGCAGGCCACGCACACNTCACGCTACGTTGGGACGCAGACACTACGCAGGTACGCAGACACTACGCTGGCCGTTAGCTCGACGATCTGCTAATTAGGTCTGATTGAGTTCGGCGTTCTTCTCTCGGCCCTTGCGCTTGCGTACTACGGATCGTTCCCGTCAGCACGGCCCGGATCGGGAAGTGTCAAAGTGGGAGCCGGGATCCCCCGCCTTCGCCGCCGCTACTGCTGAACCCGGACCCTTCATCCCGGCCGGGCCCTACCGCCATGACGAACGGTGAGAGCTGGGGGCCGGAACGGAGGGTGGCGGTAGAGGATCGGGGGGGCAAACGTGGCGGGCGGGGCTAGACTGACGTGGCCGTTCCCCCGCCCCCTCCCAGCCCAGCCCCCCTGGGCCTTGGGGAGCCCCTAGCTCCTGTCTGGGGTACTTCTGCAGGTTCCCTCTTCTCACGTCCATCAGTGTTCTCTAGTGCCCACACCTGACTTTCTGGTTATTGCCTTTTCTCCCTTTTCTTTCCTAGAAGTTGGTTCTGGCCACTGGGGAGATCGGTCACCATAGAGTTAGTGCTGTTGGTCCCCAGGGAATAGAGGATATCATCAAGTTCCCTAAAGTCTCATACTTTTGGACAATAGGCTGCTTGAGAGGACGTAGAAATGGTGTCAAACTCCCCACTTTGCGGGGAAGGTGAATGTGACAATCCCCAAAGTTTTTTGTTTGTTTGTTTCGTTTGGTTTTAATGACCAAAAGCCTTCGCTTGTTTGGCGTTAAAGCCCTAGCTGGACCGTTCTTTCCGGAGCTTCTGGCTTATGTTGCGAAGGGTGAATTTAGAAGCCGCCTTTTGTTACTGATGGAGCACTTGCCCCCCTGTTTATCTCACCTGTTTTTTTCCGAGCTGCTTCAAACAATTTTATAGCCATGATTTCCAAGTTCTAGAGGAGGAATCAAGACCTTTATAGTCAGTCTTACAGGAAAAGAAGTGAGATTTTTAGGCACTATGATTGGAGGGCCTCAAGAAAGCATTTCTCACAGACTTCCATAGACTTGACACTGAAGAGTCAAATGTCACGTCCTTTTTTTTTTCTTTTGCATTAATATCTTTATTATGGCTGTCATGTCCTTGTGAATTTTGGCATTGTCTACAAGAACTTATAGGAGCAAAAGAGTAGCACATGAAGATGTCCATGAAAACTGAGTGTACTGATGTACTGGAACTAGCTGTGAAATAGTTTCACTGGAGGAAGAGAGACAGTGTGGTCCAGTACTGGGAGAAACTGGTAGACACTGGTTGTATGTAATATCCGTTTGAAGCATTCTGGGTAGTCAGTCTTACCATAGTACACAGAGTTAGAAAGGAGCATCACCCGGAGAAAGACATGTGGACTAGGAAATAGAACATTCTGGTGTAGTGGATAAAATTTACCTTTATATTTCATTTTGCTNACCTATGTAACACATGAAACAGATCTAAGAGCTTTTCATGGCATCTAAGCATCAGACACATTTTTGTTTTGTTGTTTTTGAGACTGGACTTTGCAGGATGTATGTAACACACCTCTAAGCCTGGCGTGGGGAAGAGGGAGGCAGGCAGGCCGCAAGTTTAAGGTCAGCCCTGCCTACACAGCAGGACCCTGTCTCAAAAACAGAAATAGGACATGGTCTCCCTTTGTAGCTCAGGCTGAGCTTTGCTAATGCCGTTGTTGCAGAAGTGCATCATTATGGATGCACTTTTTGGATGTCAGTTTTTCCTATCTTTTTTTCCCCTTATCCACACTTTTTGTTTTGGCAGGAATCTGATTTGTAAATGGTGACTCATGCTTGAAGTAGCAACTGAGTATAGCAAAAGTGTAGCCATATGAAGTCTAACTCTTGGAATTTCCATTAAGCTTTATGGTCTGCCTTAACATGCTTTATCAACAGATGCAGATCTGGAAGACTTGGCTAAAGATTGAGCTTTCCTTCATCAGATGAGTGATTTATACCAAGAACATATGTAAATCTTTATGCTCAGACTCTCAAGATCCTTAAAACCTAGTACAAGCACCAGCTACTCCCAAGAGACTAGGTCCACACAAGTACACACGTTTTCAGTTCGTACTGAGNACAGGCAGTGAAGTGGTAAAGGGGCTGTTTACCAACTGGGGAAATAGTGCCAGCTCAACCCTTCCTATTGAGTGTTGGCACTCAATATTGAGTGAGGTGATCTCGGCCCTGAGCTCTGGGCAGGCTCACCTCTCCCACGCTAGAACAGCATCAAAGGCTTTTTCTTCTTTGTGTGACAGTGTACTCCTTGGATGGGATTCTGGTGTTTGGTTTGCTCTTTGTTTGCACCTGTGCCTACTTCAAGAAAGTACCTCGTCTCAAAACCTGGCTGCTCTCAGAGAAGAAGGGAGTTTGGGGTGTGTTTTACAAAGGTAAGGTCTTCTCTAGACACAGAGAGGATATCGATATTTCTAGGCAGCGTGATTCTATAAACTAGAAGGCAGAGGGCTGGGATTATATTTGGATTCATCTTTAGTATGTAAGTGTGTGCAGGATGTGTTGTGGGTGTGTTTGCTGTCATGCACATCTGGCTAGCTGGCCTGTGAGCCTCTAGGAGTTGCCTTATCTTAGAGTTATCTTAGAGGTGCTGAGAGTACAGATGTGTGTAACTCTGGCCCGCTTTGTGGCTTCTGGGGTTTTAACTCAGGTCCTCAAGCTTGTGTGGTTAAGTGCTTTGCCCAGCATCTGTTAATAATATAAAATAGTCATTTCTAAAGTTGAAGGAAGAGGTACTGTTACTTAAGGCATACTTGTTTATTTTACTGTCTAGGTAATTTTGGTATTCTAGGATTAAGTAAAAGTCTACAATGCCAGGTATGACACATGCTTATAGTCCCAGCTACTTGGGAGGCCAAGAAACCAGCTTGGGCAACATAGAAATACTCTATGTCCTGGGGTGAGGTGGGCATATGTTACAAGTTATAATTTTATGCTGGCCTGAAATTCCTCTTAACAGGAAGAATATTTTTTCTACCTATTTTTTTAAAATGTTTTTTTAGATTTATTTTATTCATATGAATACTTTGCCTGCATGTATGTCTGTGCACCACATGCATGCCTGATTCCTGAGGAAGTGGTGAGCCACCCTGTTCGAACCCAGGTCCTTTGAAAGAACAACAGGTGCTCTTAACCACTGAGCCAACTCTCCAGCCCATCAGCTGATTTTTTTTTAACAGAACACATTGGAACCTTAATTTTAGCTTAATGAATTCATCTATCTATCTATACTCATTAACTTTGTTATTTTGAGCACCTTCATCAGGAATCCTATGTAAATTTTTTTTTCAAAGTAGGGTAAAATAAGGACAGGCATGGTGACACATACCTATAATCCTAGCACTCAGGAGTTCAAGTCCAGCCTAGATTACATAGTGAGCTTTTGACTCAAAAAGGATTAGGGAGGCTAGGCATGGCAGCACACACCTTNAATCTCAGCACTTGGGGGGCAGAGGCAGACGAGCAGGTAGATCTCCATGAGTTCAAGGACATTCTTATTCTACCTACAAATCGAGGACAGCCAGGGCTGCATAGTGATATTCTATCTCAAAAAGTAAGAAAGGGCAAGGGGATAAGCAATTCATGTAGAGCCCAGAGCATAATGTATCATTTGGGAACATTCCCAGACTCTGAAAACCCTTGGTTTTCTTTAGAGATTTCAGAATATGGCTTTGGAAGCAAGGGTTTTGTGAGGAACCAGGTGTAACATCTCTTTACTTTTGTCTTCTAGCTGCTGTGATTGGGACCCGGCTGCATGCTGCTGTTGCAATTGCCTGCATTGTAATGGCCTTTTACGTCCTGTTCATCAAATGAATTCCAAAGTATCCCACTCATCAACTGCCAACCAAGGGGATAAAGATGAAGAACTTGTCGGAAACCTGGACCCAGTGTAGGAGAGTTCAGCTAAAATCATCAGTGTCCCTAAGATGACACAGCAGCATCTGCCTGCCATATGTGGGGAAAACTCATGATCACGAACATTATTTTTGCTCCAGGGGATTCCAGAAAGCCAACTTTTTTTGATTTCTGTGTTAATCAGCCCTCAGCAGCAAGCATATATCTCCAGATAAATCATACCCCTTGGTGATATGATTATGTACCTCCTGCTTAAAAACCTGAGCTGGGTGGTAGCTCAGTAGTAGAGCATTTGCTTAGCATTGTCAAGATCCTGGGTTTGATCCCAACACTGAAAAAAACTGTAATTGGTCATCTATTTTGCTCTTCAGTCCCTCATCAGAACCTTTTAAAACTGAGGCTCATTAGGGAAGGATATAGGCTGTGTTCAGAAGGGAAGACCTTTTTTTTTTTTTTTTTTTTTTTTGAGACATGGTCTCTGAATAGCCCTGGCTCTCCTGGAGCTCTCTATGTAGACCAGGTTGGCCTCGAACTCACAGAGCTCTGCCTGCCTCTGCCTCCTGAGTACTGGGATTAAAGGCGTACATCAGAAGATAATTTTTAAGGCTTGACTTTATTGGCTAATTTGGATCTGGTAAATTGGGGAGGAAAGGTGGGGCTGGGTGGGAAATAGGAGTTATGAAAGGCCAAGAAACGGTTTGGCTTTGAAATGTGTTTTTTCTATGCCCACCTGGGAGCCTAAGAGAGCATGGCTCTCAGTGCAGAGGGAACAGATTGTCATGTGCTGGTAGCTGGAGGGTTTTCCCAGGAGAACCTGAGCATATGTGCAGTCCAGGGTTATTGGTTTGGAGATTAGAAGCAGGGACTGAGACAAGGAAGCATTTCCTGCTCCCCAGTATCCTCAAAGAAGACTCCACCTGACCAACTGATACGTAGAAAATGAACCACTCTTGCTCTTTCCTAAAGCTTTTGTAATACTTTCTAAATTACTCAGTGCTAAATACTGTTACTCAGTTTTAAATACCAATGCTAAAAAAAAATTTAAAAAAATAAATAAATAAATACCAATGCTGGGGGAAGGAACTATTGGATAAATAATTGACTAATATATTTGAAGTTCTGGTAGAAGAGATAAGTAAATTAGTATATCAATTCATATACTAGTAAATTTATCTAGTATAAGAATTTATTGTAATGAAAGTATATATAGAAGGGAATTCTGTCATGTTATAAAAGACACAAGCTTGTTCTTTAATCTAGGTTACAGCAATTTTTCGTTGTTTCTGCAGACTCACTTTTCTTCATACTNCAGTATTTCACTGGTGTATTTTACTGTAAGACCAGGAGAAGTTGAAACGAGAGGAGTCACTGATGTTAACATATTGGACAGCTCATAGAATCCATTAATAAAATGAGTGTGTTGCTGAGTAAAGGAAAACAGAGCTTTCCAGCTGAGTGTTCAGNGCTTTTCTATGGAGTGTGAGGACTTCTGGACAGATGATGTTAGATAACTCAACGTTTGCAGGGAAGATTTCTCCATTCCTTCCTCCTTATGCCTGCAAAAGAATCAGCTGTTAGGTGTAAAGTCTATAACAATCTAAAAGAAAAGAGGTCTAATATTAATGATAATACATAANGGTATACACAGATGTTCCAGTTGAATTGTCCCATAAAGCTTGACTGGACAAGCACTGTGGCTCACTCACAGGTGAAGTTAAGTTCTCTTGTCTGCACATGCTGCAAGAACAAAGGCTGCTGGGAAGCTTAGGTTCCGATGCATTTGAGTGCTTTGATTGTAGCCGGATAAAGCACTGCATGTGTGAGCATCTCTCTTCAAGAATTGGTCCACGGGGCAGATTGCAATGACTGCTGTTTTCCATGGTCATTCCTGAGGATTGTGCACAGGAGAGAAAAGAAATCTGATGGATATGGAGAGATCCTGGGAGTGAATTGGGAACCTATTGACCTACTGGGTGTCCCATGGGAAGCAGGTTCAGCACTACCTACTTTGTATTTAATGACTTGTTTTCAAATGGGGCTGATGGCTCCAACTTGGGTCTTAAACAGCTTTTCATTCTGCAGCTCCTTTCATGGGTCCTCTTGGCCTAAATGCCTGAGTTGGTAGATTTTAAGATGTTTTCTTACNAGAATGTTCCAAAAAGTACACGAAGAAGCAAATAGCCTATCTCACTTCTTGACTTGACTTTATGTAAGCAGGTACATAGGAACCTGGTGTACTTATTATTTAGGCTGATGTGTCTCATTTTTGGCAAAGAAAAAAATGATAATTTTTTTCCTCTAGGGGAAGGTTATTTAGGGGTGGAAGTTTGAGGGTAACAATATTGCTTCAGATTCAGGTTCATCACCATGAACCCTGAGCACCAGGGTCAGATGAAATCAGCTCCTTTTTNTAGTTGAAATACCATTTTTTATTCACCATTGTTGGCATAATCCTTGAAAATAAACCTTTTTCCCTGTAGTGGTTGTCTGCTTTGTCATGTGTATTTTTTGAACTGTTCAATGCTCCCTTGAGTTCTACCCATAACATAGCTGTTGGCTCACCTGAGTGAATATTGTCATCTGATGAGTTCCTTGTGAAGGTTACAGAAGATACGCTGGCCAAGCTTTCTCCTGGGGGAGCTGNATATAATTAGTAAAAAATGAAGTCTATTCAGTGAGGTAGGTCGTTCCTCTAATCCATTTAACCAACAGGCCCACTATTAAAGACAAATTATTGGTGAGCTTCATTCTAAAAGGTGACCAGGTTAACTACCCAGGCCCTTAGGAAATATCTGAGTCAATGGGATTCTGGAGCATAGGATGGGTACTTTCCTCTGTCTGTTTATTGAAGGTGCCAAGTAGGACTGGCATTAAGTACAAATTACAGCTTCGGCCGGGTGATGGTGGCACACACCTTTAATCCCAGCACTCGGAAGGCAGAGGCAGGCGGATCTCTGTGAGTTCGAAGCCAGCCTGGGCTACAGAGTGAGTTCCAGGACAGCCAGAGCTGTAACAGAGAAACCCTGTCTCCAAAAACCAAAGCAACAAATTATAGCTTCAGAAATAATTTTCTACTAATGGCTAAAATTCTTTTACTTTGCCGCCCCCAGCCCTTACTGACAAAGGACAGAGAAGGGGATGAAATACTAACATGCTCTCCATGGTGAGAGGCACATCTGCCTAATTGTTGTCTCACTCATGGAACTTGAAAATCAGATTTATTTTTCTTTATTTGGGTCTATGNATCCCCGGCTTTCCTGGAACTTAGTATATAGACTAGACTAGCCTTGAACTCAGAGATTCNACCTGCTTCTGCCTCTCAAGTGTGCCACCATGTCTGGCAAAAAACCAGATCGATTTTAACGGAATGAATGCAAATGAAGGCTCAGCAATACGACGCTCACCTTCAAGGTTTGGGCAGCCAGGGGCTCTGTAAGTGAGGCTAGGTATATACAGTCCTACATTTCCCCATTTTACAGATACTCAGTTTCTTTACTCAAATAGCCTTTGATTAAATGATACTTGGTTCAGTGGGTAAAGGCGCCTGCTACCAAAGCTGTCAGGCTGAAGTTGATTTCAGGATTCGAACGGTAGGGAAAAACTGACTCCTTGACCTTCACACGTGCACCATGACACACTGCTCCCACTCCGCCAGTAAATATAAATGGTATATTGCCAGGGAGAAGGCACGCCTGGAAGAGTGTTCCTATGATGTTCTTGTTAGTAATAATCTAGGGTTGCTAAGTCCACGGTAAGTAAACTCATTCACATGTAAGTCTGAGACTGGATCATTTCATAGCAAGGAATGGGATATTTTTAATGTAGGGCAGAGATCAAAGGAAAAGTAGACGGGGATATAAACATTTACATGTTATATAAACTGATACATAGTAAAGAAGTTGGGCTTTCTGCCTGCTTGTAATCGCAGCACCCGGAGGCTGAAGCGAAGCGGAAGGATCTTGAGTCAGACACCAGGTTGGGCTACTTAGACTTTTAAACCAAACACAACAAAACCCAATTCTGTTTATGGAAATCGGTCCTTCTGTTCTGGGACCTCCCAGCCACACGGAGGCAGAAGAGAGCTCTGGGTAAACAGTGTGTGGGAGCCGCCTGATCACTCTGTGGTTCCTCCCAGAATCCTTTGGGACAGGACNGAGTGTTTAAAAGACGGTGCAACTTCCGCTTCCTCGCGAGTGGAGCGTGGCCGGGGTCAAGGACAGAGCTGTTTGTTGTAGTGTTGCGTGCATGGTGCGAGTGTGCTGAGTGTGAGTGTGGATGTGGGAGTGTGTGTGCGCGCGTGGGGCGTGCGAGGCGAGTGTGTGTGTCCGCCCCGCGCCCCTCCCCCGCCTACACCTTGATCTTATTTGATCGGGTCGTGACCCCCGCCCCGCCGGGCCGCCCCGAAATGAAAAGCAGCCCTCCTGCGAAGCCCCCTCTGCGGGGCGCTGTGCAGCGAGGCCCCCTGGGCGGTGGCAGTGCCGCGGTTCCCGAGGTCTCGGAATCGGTCCTGCGGGCCCGGCGCTCAGAAGTGATGAATTGATCAGATAGACGAGGCCGGGTCTGTCCCGGCCACTGATTACCGAGGCGATTCTGATCTGAGCCCGACCCCAGGACCCGGCCGCCTAGCCCGAGCTCACGTCTGCGGCCTCGCGTGCTGACGCGCAGAGACCCAGGGTAAAAGCGCCCAGAGCAGACGTCAAGCCGCCGCGTGCAGGTGGAGGCCTTTGTTCCCGCTGCAGTCCCCCCCTTTCCCCTCCCTGTTTAGGCTGGGCGTGCTTGTTAACTTCTTTGTATCAACAGCATTTCACCTAGGGTTAAAAGGCACTATGCACTGTTGAGCCTCTGCTGAGGAATGTGTCCGTTAGAGAACATAAACTTACAAACTGCAGTATCCAGGGACTTCATATATAATAATGAATTAGAATGGGATATGTAGGAGTCAAGGCTTATGGGTGGATATTTTGTTTTGTCTTAAGGCAACATCTCTTATCTTTGCTTCTCAGGCTGGTGAACTTGGTTTGTAGCTGAGGAGGATCTTGAATTTCTGAACTGCCTACCTCCGCCTCCCAGGCTCAGATTACAGCCACTTTACTCACACACTGAGCTAAAAGAAAAAAAAAATTTTTTATGTGTGTGTGTATCGTGAGATTGTGGGTGCTTGGTTGTGTGTGTGTGTGAGGGGCACATGTGCAGGTGCTTGTAAAGGCCTGAGGTTGACTTCAGGTCTTCCTGGGTCATCCCCCATTTCATTTTCTGAGGCAGAGCCTCTCCCTGAATGAGGAGCTTCACACACACACGTCCAAAATTATAGGTACGCTCACTGACTTTTATGTGGATTTGGAGGCTCCAGACTCTGATCCTCACTCTTCTGGCAAATACTTTATCCACTGAATTACTGCCCTAGCCCTAAAATAATTTTAATTGACATATACATTGTACTTATTTGGGGGTTACCAGTACATGTGCACATTGTGTAATGTCTACATTAGGGTAAGGGTACCTGTCTCAAATATCGTGTGTGTGTGTGTGTGTGTGTGTGTGTGTGTGTGTGTGTGTGTGTGTGTTTTACATATAGGATACATTATTGTTTGTAATCACCTCACCTTGTAGTAGAACATCAGAACTTATTTCTCCCGATGGATAACAATTGGCCAACTTTTCCCCTGTCCATCCGCCACTATTCTCCCTGGCCTCTGGTCATCACTGTTGTACTATCAACAGGTAGGAGAGCCGCTTTGGTTGGATTCCACATGAGTAAGATCATGTATATGTTTTTCTGTGTTCCTGATTTAATGTTCCNCACTTCCAGATAGGTTGCATAACAGGATTCCATCCTTTTTTCATGGGTGTATACGCTATTGTGCTGGCTAGTTTCGTGTCAACTTTACACAAGCTAGGGTCATCTGAGAGAAAGNNANCTCAAGCCAATCTTATGGAGGCATTCTCTCAATTGGGCATGTTTGTTTTTGTTTTTTCGAGACAGAGTTTCTCTGTGTAGCTTTGGAGCCTTGCCTGGAACTCACTCTGTAGACCAGGCTGGCCTTGAACTCAGATCTGCCTGCCCCTGCGTCCCGAGTGCTGGGATTAAAGGTGTGCACCACCACCACCCGACTAAATTGGGCGTATTCTTAATTAGTGATTGATAGGGAGGGCCCACAATGCCCACCCCATTGTGGATGGGACGCCTCAGGACTCGTGGTCCTGGGTTCTATAGGAAAGCAGACTGAGTAAGGTATGAGGAGCAAGCCAGTAAGCAGCACCCCTCCATGGCCTCTGCATCAGCTCCTGCCTCCGGGTTCCTGCCCTGTTTTAGTTCCTGTGTTAACTTCTTTCAGTGATGGACTATCATGTGGAAGTGTAAACCAAATAAACCCTTTCCTCCCCAAGTTGCTTTGGCCGTGGTATTTCATCAGAGCAATAGAAATCCTAAGACAGTTGTGTACATATAGCACATTTTCTGCATCACACTTGCAAACATTCTACCACTGAGCTATTTTTATTTTTAATTGTGCTTGTATAGGTGCACAAGTGCTTGTGGGCATGTGAAGGCCAGAGGATAGCTGTGGAAGTCATTTCTCCCCACCATGCAGGCTCCAGGGATCAAGCTTAGGCTGCCAGGCTTGGCAGCAAGTGCTTTNACCCACTGAGTCATCTCAGCCCATATATGATGTTTTCTTTTATTCACTGATGGGCATTTTAGTTAATTCCATTTCTTAGCTATTGTGAATACTGCTGCAGTAAACACAAGAGTATAGGAGTGCAGATACCTCTTCAAAATACTCGTTCCATTTTATTGACGCATAACAAGTAGTACACTTGCTGGGTGAATCCTATGGTTTGGTTTGGTTTTGAGATGATCTCTCTGCCACAGGGCTGAAGAAGTCCTGTCCTGGCTGGTAGTTGTATTCTTTCTGTTTTAATTTTTGAAACAGATCTATTATAGCCTTGGCTGGCCTGGAACTCAGAGATGAGCCTGCCTCTGCCTCCCAAGTGATGGGATTAAAGGTGTGCACCACCAAATGATCTGATTACAAGCAGGCACATTCACCACCCCTAGTTTTTATTGAGTGCTGGAAAAACCCAGGGTGTTATGCATGCTGCACAAAGCACTCTACCAACTGAGCTACATCCCCAGACCTTTTACCAGTACTTTCAATCTATGGTTGTCTTAATCCNGTCCTAACTAAAGTGGGATGATATCTGATGGTGGATTTGATTTGCACTTCTGAGATGGCTAGTGATATCAATCTTGGTCAATTGCATTTTGTGCTATATTGCTTTCTACTGCTATGATAAACACCATGACCAAAAGCAGTTTGAGGTGGAAAGGGTTTATCTTACGCTTCCAAATCACAGTTCATCACTGAGGAAAGTCATAGCAAGAGCTCAAGCAGAAACCTGAAGATAGGAACTGAAGCAGAGACCGTTGAAGGAATGCTGTTTCCTGGCTTACTATCCAGCACACACTCAGCCACCCTCCTCAGACCCCCCAGGACCACCTGCCCAGAGGTGGCACTGCCCGCAACAGGCTGTGCCTTCCCATATCAATAATCAAGAAAATGCCCTACTGGTCAGGCATGGTGGCACATACTTTTTTGTTGTTCTTCATTTCGAGACAGTTTCTCTGTGTAGCTTTGGAGCCTGTCCTGGAACTCACTCTGTATACCAGACTGGCCTCGAACTCACAGAGATCTGCCTGCCTCTGCCTCCCGAGTGCTGGGATTAAAAACATGTGCCACTTGCCGGGCGGTGGAGGTGCACGCCTTTAATCCCAGCACTCGGGAGGCAGAGTTAGGTGGATCCCTGTGAGTTCAAGGCCAGCCTGGTCTACACAGCAAGTTCCAGGACAGTCAGTTACATGATGGAGAGACCTGTCTCCAAAAAATAAAAAANANAAAAAAAATAAAAAAAAAATAAAATGCCCTACAGACTTATCTACAGGCCAATCCGATGAAGGCATTTTCTCAGTAGAGGTTCCCTCTTTCTAAATGATTCTAGTTTGTGTCAAGTTGACAAGAAGTTAAGGAGCACATAGAGGTTTTGTTTAATTTTTAAAGGGTCTCATTCTGTAGCCCTGGCCTAGAACTCACAGAAATCTGCCTGTCTCTGCCTCCCGAGTGCTGGGGTTAAAGTTGGGCATCACTGCACTGGCTTCAATGTGCTTTCTTAGCAGCCTTCTTTGTTGACGATCAGTTGGCTGGATGTGGAGGCTTCATTTCTAGGCTTATTATCCTGCCCCATTGGTCTAGGTATCTTTATGCCAATACACGCTGTTTCTATTGATGCCTTTATAGTGTATTCTTAAGAGAGGTACCATAAACTCAAGATTCAGCTATCGAGGATGTGAGTGCATGTGTGTGGGTGCATGTATGGGTACATCTGCACATGTGTGTGGTGGCCAGAGGCACTGTCCACTTTGTTTTTTTCAGATGGGTTCTCTGTGTAGTCCTGGCTTTCCTGGAATTCACTCTGTAGACCAGGCTGGCCTCAAACTCAGAGATCCACCTGCCTCTGCCTTCCTAGTCCTGGAATTAAAGGCATGTGCCACCACACCTGACTTCTTTTGTTTAAAATTTTTTATGTGTATGAGTGTTTTGCCTGCATGTATGTCTGTGTATCACATGTATGTATGGTGTCCACAGAGTCCAGGAGAGGGTGCCAGATACCTAGGAACTGGAATTACAACTCTTAGCTGCCATGTGGGTGCTGGGAATCAAACCCTGGTCCTCTCTGGAAGAGCAGCCACTTGCTTTTACCCACTGACCCATCTCTCTAACTCTTTCTCCCCAGTTTTTTGAATGTGAGTTCTGGGGATTGAACTCAGGTCCTTGATTCTGTAAGGCAGTTTGCTCCTGAGACATCTCATCCTTACTTGGAGTTTTTGTAGTTACATATGAATCATAGCCTTGTCTTTCCTAGGTCTGTGAAGAATTTATTAGTGTTTTGATAGGGATTGCATTGGACATTTTAACTGTTGATTCTTCCAATGCATGAACACAAGGTGCATGTGTGTGTGTGTGTGTGTGTGTGTGTGTGTGTGTCTGTCCTTTGCAGTTTCTTTCAGTGTTTATAGTTTTCATTGTAGAGATCATTCACATCATGGTTTGAATTTATCACAAATAGGATTGCTTTCTTGATTTCTTGTTTACATAATTTCCTAATGGTACACAGAAATGCTACTGTTTTTTGTTTTGTTTTTTCCTGTAATGAGGATTGAACATGCTTTATACATACTAGGGAGTTGTTCTACCAATGAACTATATCCCTAGCCCTCTTTATTTGAGACAAGATCGCATTAAATTTCCCAGGCTAACCTGAACTCATTCTATAACCCAGGAAAGCCTTGAAATTATAATTCTTCTGCCTCAACCTTCTGAGTACCTGGGATTACAGGCTTTGATTTTGATTTTTATCCTGAAACTGTATTGAACTTACTAGCTCTAATAGATTTTGGTGAAATTTTTAGGGTTTTCTACCTAAAAGACCATGCCATCTGCACCCAATGACAGTTGGGTTTCCTCCCCTCCAGTTCCAATGTTCTTCACTCCTCCTGGCTTTCTCTGGCTAGGACTTCAGCATCATACTGAATCCAAGAGGTGAAAGTGGATGTCCTTGCCTAGTCCCAGATCTTAGAGGAAAAGCTTTCAGCCTTCTCCCATTCGGTAACATGCTGACTGTGGGCTTGTTATATATGGACTTAATAATGTTGGGGTCATGTCCTTCCTGATCTCTTCCGTTTTTATACTAGAGGGATGTTGGATTTTATCAAATAATTTTTTTCGTCTGAGGAGATGATCATATGGGTTTTATCTTTCAGTCTGTTGACGTGCTGTATCACGTTTATTGATTTCTACATATTGAACTATCATCCCTGGCATGAATCTCATTTGATTGCACTAACAGTCCTTTTAAGGTGCTATTGGCTTTGGTTAGTATCTTGTTGAGCTCTGCATTTTTGTTTGTCTTAATTACTGTTCTATTGCTGCAAAGAGACACCATGACCAAGTCAACTTTTTGTTTGTTTGTTTGTTTTGTTTTTTTCGAGACAGGGTTTCTCTGTGTAGCTTTGGTGCCTTTCCTGGAACTCACTCAGTAGCCCAGGCTAGCCTCGAACTCCCAAGATCCACCTGCCTTTGCCTCCCAAGTGCTGGGATTAAAGGCGTGCGCCACCACCGCTGGGCCCAAGTCAACTTTTTAAAAAAATCTTTTAATTGGAATATTGCTTACAGTTTCACAGGTTTAGTCCACGACCATAATGGCAGGGAGCATGGCAGCAGGCAGGCAGGCATGGTGCTGGAGCATGGCTGAGAGCTCACATCAGATCCATAAGTTAGAGGCAGAGAGAGAGAGGAGACTGGGCCTAGCATGGGCTTTTGAGAGCTCAAAGCCCAAGCCCAGGGGCTCACCTTCTTCAACAAGGTCAGACCGCCTAGTCTTTTCAAGACAGTCCACCAACGGGGAACAAACATTCAAATATATGACCCTAGCCAGGAGAGGTGGTGCACACCTTTAACCCCAGCCCATTCTTATTCAAACCACCATAACATTCATTACAGATAGAAATCTTTC
>LZPO01096791.1:652893-675709 GCA_001675575.1 Neotoma lepida
CCACCACCGCCTGGCTACACTTTTTAAAAAAGGAAAAATGATGTGTGTGTAAGTATGTGGAATATTGTTGAAATGTGTGTGTGTGTGTTTGAGTGTGTAAGTTGTGTGAGAGTATATAAGTGTGTGCATGTTTTATCTGGTATCAGGCTAATGCTGCCCTGAAAAATGAAATTGTAAGAATTTCTTCTTGTTCAAATTTTCAGAATGTTAAGATTTTATTTTATTTGAGACAGCATCATACCGGAGATATCTCAGGCTATCTAGCCAAAAATGACCATGAATTCCTGATATTCCTTCTTCAGCCTCCCAAGTGCAGAAACTTCATATCTGAGGAGACTGGAAGATTTGAATATAAAGGGAATATGGCAGTTCCTGGAAGAACTCCCCTTTGTATTTGAGTTATAAATAAAGCAATATTGTCAGATTTAATTAGAAATAGAACTTTATAGTATACTATTTTTTTTGTTTATTTAAAATACTTTTTGAGACAGTGTCTATGTAGCCCAGGCTGGCCTTGGACTAGCAATTCTTCTGTCTCTACCTGCCAAGTGCTGGGTTTATAGGTGCATAACACTGTACATATCACATAGTACAATATTCAAAAGGTCATTGGGCCATTTTTTGCCCAATCTTTTTGTGACAACAGGTTCTTATGAGTGACTTGAATTGTGTGTGTGTATGTGCATATTTATGTAAATTCATATGCCTCTGTGTGTGCACCTGTGAGACCAGAGGTTGAAAGTTGGGTGTCTTCCTCTATCTCCTGTATGCCTTATTGTTTGTTTGTTTATTATTTATTTATTTATCTATCTATCTATGTATTTATTTATTTATTTGAGACAGGGTCTCTGACATAACCAGGAATTCAATGGATTCAGCTAGACTGGCTGGCCAGCAAGCCCCTAGGATCTGCCTTTCTCCTCTACCCTTGTGCCCACAGCACTGGAGTTATCGACGTGTGCTGGGGATCCAAACCTCAGGTCCTTATGCTTACACAGCAAGCATTTTATCCACTGAGCCATTCCCCAGCCCCATGACTTGTAAGATTAGAAACAATATTAATGCATCAAATTTTAGGGATCTTGAAATCCAAGCACCAACTGTTTAAACAATGCTTATGAGAATTGGCGCTATATGCCACAGGCAAAGTTAACACAGAAAAGAGAGTTGACTTCCAGGCAGTAGAGAGTCAGAAACTGGAGGGTGGCAAGAAGTGGGACCAGGGAAAAGCAGAAACTCAAGAGGTCTACAATCTGTTCATGTGACTTNAGCAGTTAGCTATGTGGCGCGTTTAGTATCATAGTGATAACTTGCTCATTAAGAGAACAGGCCATGTCTACTTCCTGTTTCCCTGACACTTAGTGCAGATGCCACTAATGTGGCTCTGGGTAGCTGTGACTTTAGTTTACAAACTTGTAAACTAAATACTTGTGTCCCTTCCAAATCAGTGTTCTGTCCTAAATCCTCCTGGCAAAATGACTTTCCAAGTTGCAACAGGACTTGATTCTAGAATCAGGGAGTTTTCTTTTAAGAGTGGTCGGTCAAAAGTGCCATAGGCAGCAGACACTCCAGGCTTCATCTTGAACAAACCTATTTAATGAAGAAGGGCGGCTGNATGTTCCACCATGATGAAATTAGCCCAGTTCTCACCACTAGGTAGAGAAGAAGCCACCATCATTCTTTCGGGAGTAACCTCCNTTGGTGGCTGCCGTGTGAGGAGACACTGTGGAGAAAAGAGAATGGGGTGAGCTGGAATTTCAGACCCTTTGCCCTCACCCCCTTTTTTGACCCTTTAATCATTTATTGGTACCATGAGATGATTCTTGTTAAGATGGGAAATTGGCATATGACAGACTGATGGAAGTTAACTAAGGACTTCATTCCCAAATTCGTGTCCTATGCCTGACTGAAAACTGAACTCCCTAGTTCTATTGTCAGCATGTTCCCTAGGATTAGTCTGGTAGGTGACAATCACTAATTCCCATCCTCTGTGGTCTCTGATCTTCCTGCCAGCCAGGAACCCTGAGCGCTGGTCCTGAGGTTCAGTGAGACTGCGGCACTCCCATGTGCCACCCTGTCTTCTAACCCTCACCTATGGATCCCTGGATGCTGTGGATGGATTCTTTCTTAGGGTTGATCCAGTGTCTGATGCTAGTCCGGGAAGTGATGGGGGCTGGAGGAGAGTGGAAACTTTCTCCAGGAAACTGGGTCTTGCTTCTAGAAAATGGTGGGAAGAGAACAGGGGAGTGTGACATCAACCGGAAAGAAACAGTGAGAGGGAAAGATAGTATCATAAGATTTCAAGTTCAAGGCCCTGTGTACCTTCTAGAATTATCAAAGCATTTGTTTATCCAGATGAACTTAACTGGATAGATGAGCTATCCAGATGAGGATTTCTGCTCATTTTAGAAAATGAAATACAGAAATAAGGCCTAAGGCTGCAGCTCTGTGGTACAGCACTTGCCTGGCATGCATGATATTCTAAGTTTGATCCCCAGCACATTTAAGGCAAAGACAAAAACAAACTGTTCTGCATATAAAAAACCAACTAGGTACATGTCATTTTTCCTTATGTCATCGTTAGGGTGGAGAGGCACTGCTTTCATTGCTTACCCCTGGATATCCTGAATGGTCTCCTGCTGTAACAGTATCTCAGTTTTGTTCTTGAATGTCCCGGTATGGTGGTCATACAAGGCTGCTAAGCGGAAATCCAGATCATCCTTTGGCATCTACGGAGGAATCAGCTCTCCCACAGTTAACTTGGCTGTTTTGTGCCTTGACCCTAGTCAGATTGTATCTAGCTATTGTATTCAGATTGTATCCAAAAGAGCAGAAACCCACCAGCACCTCACACTGTGTTGTGCATGATGGTGACTTCATAACTCTTGTCCACAGGAATGATCTCCTGTGGTTACGCTAAGAGTGGTAAGCTCACTGGTGACATGGATAAATGGTCTCAGGGTTTGACAAACCTTATCTCATTTATGGTTATATTCAGCCTTGGATTTTTGGGGGGTTTTTTGCTTTCATTTCTCAAGACAAGGTTTCTCTATATAGCCCTGGCTGTCCTAGAATTCACTCTGTAGACCAGGCTGGCCTCTAACTCAGTTAGTCCTAGCCTCCCAAGTGCTAGGACTAAAGATGTGCACCACTACTGCCCAGCTCAGCCTTTGATTTACTACAGTGTGTGAGAAGAAATTTGATAAAAATGATTTGGAGCAAGCCTTGTGACTTAATAGGTTGGTTTTAGATTTGGTAAGATTTTGAATTGGGAACAAAAGGAAAGATGCTGAGGCACTTCAGACTACCTTAGAAAAGGATATTAATGCCAGATAATTAATTAATTAAATAAATTAAAGTAAAAGATATTTTTTGAGTCTGAAGTGGATGCAAAAAGAAGTAGTATTTCAATGCTAAGTACCTTGGGATCAAAAAAGCTGGCATCTTGCCTCATGGAGTTAAGTGTGTGAGTTGAGCTGAGNCGACACCAGGGTTCCTGCTGCTGAGCAAGGTGAGTTGGGTTCTTACACAGCAATTTCTGCAAAAGAGAAACAACATGCAGGACTTGGTTACAGGAGGCCTTGGTAATGCTTCATGGGTCACGTTCATCAACATGCATCATCCCATTTTACTTGAATCTCAGAAGGACAGCTACAAAGAGAGGAACGATAACAGGCAGGATTCCCTAAGCATTCTGAGAAATGGTTGAAACAGGCCAGGGAAACAGAAGAAGCTGGTGGATCGGGATACTGGGAGTAGAGGAGGGGGCTCAGGGAACAGATCAGAAAGATATGTTCGTGTTTAGAAGTCCCAGGTTTGGAGAAAAGATGAAGCTTCTAATTAACAGGAAACTGGAAGAGTATGGCTTGCTGGAGAGCTGGAAACAATTAAGAGAGATCAAGTCGTCCACATGCAGAAGTAGTTGAAGCGTGCAGAAAAAGAGCCTGACCAAAAGGGTTTATGAGGACNATATTTTCACTCAGGCAGGGAGGGTCCCATGAGAGGCAATGGGGGACAAAGACAGAAAGTGTGGTGTCTAGGTGAGAAAAAGATTATGCAAGAGTGGATAAGTCATGGAAAGGAATGTCAGAAAAAGCTCAATGGACACTCAGTTCTGTAAACACCACAGATGTAAGTGAGAAAAACACAAAGTTGGTTTTTCTTGTATATGAAACTGACCATTCTCACCACTGTATCCTCAGAACCAAGCATGCTGACCTAACACACATACAAGCTATGCCCTGATCAAGTCAATGACTGATTGTAATAAGCACTACCATCTGGCCTCTCCCTCCATGTAGCAAAGTACTGTGTGACTCAACTCAGTTAAATCTTAGTTTGACAGTAGGATTAGGCAAATATGTAAAATATGTACACACAGTGCAAACAGAGGCTCAGCTATCCCTGCTGTGGCCCTGAGCAGCTCGGCCACTTTCCTCAAAGGCCATACAAGGCTCACCATCTCCTCTGTTGGCACAAGGGGATTGCCTTTCACTAAGGTCAGGTGGCAGAGGCAGTCAGATCTTTGTGAATTCGGGGCCAGCCTGGTCTACAGTACGAGTTCCAGGACAGCAAGGGCAACACAGAGAAACCTTGTCTCAAAAAAAACAAAAACAGAAAAAAGAAAAAGAAAAAGAAAAAACCAACTGTCAATCACTGGGGCCAACCTGTAGACCTCCTTCCTTTTGTCACAGGGAGAAGTCCTTCGCTCAGAAGGAAGCTTCTCTGACCCAGCCCTTCCCTGTTCTTTGGACCTGTACCATTTTCCATGCCCTCATCTGGCCCCAACATCTCTTCTATCCCTTTATCAAGGTATGTCTGCCACACTGTTGCCTTCTCCACAGATCCACACTTCCACAAGGGTCAACAGTTACTCTCTCCCCTTCTTCACCAGTCATGTCTCCAACCCTCTGTAGTCTGGCCTCTCTTCCAGTGCCCACTGAAACTGGCCTGGCATTGAGCTGTGATCTCCGTGGCTACTAGAAAGATCTTTGCCAGCCCTGACCTTATTTGATTCCTGAGATTTCTGGCACTGTAATTCTGAATCCCCACAAATACTTCTCCATCTTATAAGGCCAACTCCTTCTGGTTTAACTTTGCTTTCTGGCTATTACATTTTCTTTCTCAGCTCACTCTTTTCTCTGCTTCTCAGAGTGTTCCTTCTTGTTGTATTAGCTCCCAGACATACATCTTCAATCCCAACCTCTCAAGCCTGCCTACCACAAAATCATTGAAAGATTTCACAGGCACCACAGGAACATCCATATGATTGATGTCAACATCTTTCTGCCCAAACCTACTTCCTTGGGATGCTCCATCTCAATGATGGTGTCAATTAAGCCCTCAGAAACTCAGGAGTCTACCTTATATTTATCCATTTTCTTTGGCCCATGTCAAGTTATCAAATCCCACCGCCCTGCCCTTTTCATCCTTCTCAAACAAGCATCTTATTGCCATGTTTCTGCTGTCCGTTACTCTTCTTCAGGATTGCTGCACCTGTTTCCAAGCTGAGTACTTCTGTTTCACTCCCAGTGTACCCAGTCCACTTCTGTGGGTGATTTCTTTTTTTTTAAGAGCCAGAAGAGCCTGTATTCATTGATCACCAATTCTGTGACAGTCTCTGTACTTTAACAGATATAATCTTTTATTATCAGCACATACGAACCATATTAAACATTCCCATGATATTTTTGTACCTGCATAAAACTCTGACCATATTTATCCCCCATTATCCTCTCTTGTTCCTTTTCCAAACAGTCCCCTCTCCATTTTCATGTCTCTCCCCCTCCTTGTTGTGTTGGGGATCAAACTCACGTTGGGCAAGTGTTCTCCCACGCATCCACTCCAGTCTCATGTCTTTAATTTTAAACTAGATTATGCATATGCCACATCTGCCTTTCTGAATCTGCTTTGTCTCCCTTATTATGTTGCACCCATCTCCCTGAAAATATAACTGTTCCTTATGACTGGATAACACATGGTTGTGTATGTCTAGACTGTAGCCAGAAGCTTTTCTGTGTCCTGCCTGGTCCCTCAGCCACTTATAAAATAATCACTCAGAGGCTTAGATTAATTATAAATGTTTGGCTGATGGCTCAGGCTTATTACTGACTAGCTCTTACACTTACATTAGCCCATAATTCTTACGTTTAGCCACATGGCTTGGTACCTTTTCTCAAAATGGCATTCTCATTTTGCTTCCTCTGCATCTGGCTGGCTACTCCTGACTCTGCCCTTCCTTCTCCCCAGCATTCTCATTTTGGCTTTCCTATCTAACTTTCTGCCCAGCTACCAGTGAATCAGTGTTTTACTAAACCAATTCAAGTGACAAATCTTGACAGTGTACAAGAGCATTATCCCACAGCATTTTCCCAAATACTGGGCAGCTACTTCTTTAATAATGGACCTGGGGGTTAATATTATTTAAGAAGCAGCTGCCAGGTATTTGGGAACAGGCAGGCAGGAGAGAAACTTCCACCTACATAGCTCAATTTCTTTATCTGTTCATGTGGACAAGTACCTAGGCTGGTCCTTTAACTTGGGTATTGTGAATATTAGTGTCATAGTAAATATGCATAGGCAACTATCTGCTGATTCAATTCCTTTGGGTATCTGAGAGTACCACAGCAAGCTGTCTTTAGACTCTGAATTTTACTTTCACTATGGCTACACTCTGTTCACANAATAGTCAAGGACATAACGAAAGTACATTTCTATCAACAGTGACTTATTTACAACTAACTTATGGAGCTGAGCACATGATACTCTTAAGACCAGTCCTATAAATGTTAATGGCATCCCCCCATCAATCAAGTTTACCCACATAAGACACCAGTTTGTTTTTTAGGACAGTGTCCCATATAATCTAGGCTGGTCTTGAACTTGCTGTGTAGCTGAGGCTGTAGGCCCTCCATTTTGCTTATACTCAATTAATACACATTTACTGAAAGACATGCACATATCTATGTGTGATTTCTGACACACTCTGATCATGACACTCCAGTGCTTTGAAATCCTATGATACCATTCCCAGCACCTCCAGACTGATTTCTAGCCCGCTACCACAGTGCTCACAACACTCAGCCACCAAGATCTGGTCTCTCTCACCCATCGCCCCGTGTTTCCATTTCACACCAACACTTAGCTTTTCTGGATTTGCAGTTCCCCAGGCCACTCTGTCTCTCCTTCCCATGCATATGCACCTACTGCTTCTTTTCCCAAGTATCTGATTTTTTTTCTTTACACACACACACTCACACACACACAACACTCTCTCTCTCTCTCTCACACACACACACTCTCACACACATACCCCTTTTATCTGTCTCAGCTAACTCATCTAGATGTCACTCACCTCTGAGAAACCCTTCTTCAAGTTCCTATTCTCAGGGCACTCTACCTGTGACTCTTTCCCAATACATGTGCCACGGCAAGAAGGACATTTTTGTGTTTGTTATGTGTTTGCTTGTTTGTTTGGAAACAGGTTCTTATAGCTCAGGCAGGCTTAGAATTCCTGAGTCTCCTGCCTTCACCTCCCAAGTGCTAGGATTACAGGCATCTGCTTGGCTTGTCTAAGCATTTTTACTGATGCTGTTGCTGGCCTGTCTTCCCTACTGAGCAAACTAGACAGTAACTATAGCTAATTTTAGACTATGTGCCCTCAGTGTTTAGCAGAGTGTCTGGCATATAAGTAACAAATATTGAATAAAAGGAAGCTCTTTCGTATTGTTATCAAGCTCAGATTACCACTTAATTCACTTTATTGTGCACTTCTTCAAATATCCCAAATACTTATACTAGGAAAAACATAGTTTGTATCTCCAGAGCACTGAACACAAATTAAACACACACATAAAGATGCGTTCTTGCATCAACCAGAGTACAGAGGTATCGTGAAGGCTTGCTTGAAGTATGACCTGGTGTCTTTCAGAGGATCTTTTCTAGTCCACATCTCATCTGTCTTTGGAGTACAGATTTCAAAACAAGAAAAAAAAATGGTAACTTGGTGGAACCCAGCTTTCCCATCACGTGTATTAGTCATTGCTTTGATGGGCCTTATTCTACAGTAGAGTTCACTTCCCTCCGCTCAAAACCACTTCGGAAACGTTAGCAAACCCGAATCGGCCAAGGAGACAGGCAGAAAAGAGTTTTCTCTGGTACTCGGTGGTCTCACCAGAGTTAGGTCACCGGGAATCTGCTGGAGACCCCACCGGGAATTTGCTGAGGAAACTTCAGTACCTTAGAAGCCCGCAGATTTCCCAAGTGTGTGTCTTCGACATTTAACGAAGGGTGCGAGAAAGATTCCTGAGAGTGAGGCATACTTAAAAAGCCCAAAGATGCTGGCTTAGCCCCAGGAGATCACAGCGCAGCCGCAGCACGACCAATCTCGTACAGGATCCTGGGTCCCAATTGTTTGGAACGCCCAGTTTTTGGTTGCCAGGCAACTACCCCTCCGTTTATGACAGAGATGTATTTCCTTCGAGAGATGCGCCACCTGGCGGTTCAACTGAGAAGGCTCCTTGGGAGGAGGCTGTTGTGAATACCGAGAAGAGGAGACCTGGATATGCACTCTGGACCCTCAGTTGGAAAACGCTGGCCTCCCAACAGCTTGGGAGTTCTGCAAAAGCTGACGAAAGAAGTCCTTTAGGATGACCCAAAGGTTTCCTTATCGCCCTCACCTAAAAGAAAGCTTCCCCATGTTTAAAGCAATGAGAGTGCGAGAGTGTCAAAAACACAAAGATCTCACGTGTCCTGATTGGAAAATTGTCAGTTAGGTCACTCTCCTTGCTGTTTAACTATGCAGACGTCAGGGTTGCTCATCGACCAGCAGCTGTAAAAACATGGATAGATTTGGCGGAGTGGAAGGATGGACGTAGCTTTTGTAGTTAGAGCTGGGGCCACTCTAGGAGACGATCCCTCGAAGGTAGCGATGACGTTTGTCTTCCCTCTATCATTTCACATGCCACGTTTACAAAATAAGAGATGCCTAGAAACAACCCCTGGCCAAGAAGAGCAATAGGGGCGAAATGAACTGCTGCAGATGGTTTGGAGGGTTCGTCTACTGCGTGCTTTACGTAAGCCTGTTGGGTTAGTTGCAAACCCTGACGCGCGAACTCCCACGCCCGCGCGCCAGCGGTGGCAGCTGTCATGGAGACCGGCAGGTGAGCGGCAGAGGCGCGCGTGGTCCCTGCCCCACCCGCGCTGAGCGAAGAGGATGCGGTTGTCAAGGCGACGTGGCTAGGAGGAGGAAAGGACCGAGGGAGGAGGAAGGATGGGCGGCCTTGGCGTAGCCGCAGGGAGGTGACTGAAGCGAGTCCAGCCCCTTGCATCCTCCCCTCTGTGTACCTCCCTCCTCTTTTTTTTCCTCCTTCTGCCAGCATAAGCAGCCACCGCAGCACCTGAGCCGCTACAGCCGCTGGCTCAGGACAGCGCTATGGCTGAGCCTCGTCTCAATCCTCATCCCTCAGCCAGAGGCGGAGGAAGAACTGAGAGGCGCACATCCCGGCTTATGTGGCTGTTGCTCTGGGCTGGGACCACCTTCCAGGTGACCCTGGGAACCGGACCCGAGCTTCACGCCTGCAAAGAGGTACTGTCCACTCCACCCCCTTGACCTGATCTCACTTTGGTCAAAAAAAGCTTAGATCTAGATGGAGACCTTGGGGATCCAGACATAGTTTCGGGGGCCACAGAGTTCAAATTTCTCTAGGGATGAGAAGTAGGGGTTGGGGGGAGGGAAGCAGGCTGGCGTTGTCATGGGGGAGGCCAGCCCATTGGAGGACTTCTAAAATAGATCACCCTCACAAGCTTTAGACTCTGGCTCAGCAAGTAAGGTCCGAAGGAGTAACAGTCCCCAGAAAGAAAGAAGACAGGAGTTGCTTTCCAGATGGGGTAAAATTACCTAAAAAGTGATCGATAATACTGACAGACGAAACAGAAAGAGGAAAGAATAAGAGTAAAGTTTGGGAAATGTAGGAGACTGGAGTCAGGAGCCTTGAGGTTTGAGGGTGGGAAGCCCGGGAGTGTGCCTTCTGGTGTTAATACCCAATTGCCCTCCGGCTGCTAACAGTGGCCCTGCTTTTCCTGTTCCCCTGCACGCTTTGTTCAGTGTTTGGCATGTCCCACCTTTTCTCGATTTTTGAGTTCTTTAACGTGTTTTCTCCCACTCTCTTCTGAACTTCTGCTAACATATGCCATAAGTCTTTTTCAAGGTGTCTCTAAAACGTTAGCAACACAATTCAGACAACAGGTAGTGAACGTTTTCTAACAACAACAAAAAAATGCTTCTTTGAAAAAATTTTTGGGGGGCATATGACATTAGGAATAGCAAAATTCAATAGCTTCTGTATAGTGAAGTAATATTTAGTTTGTGCTCTAAGTGACGTAAAAAACATATGGTAGAGGCAACAATAAAATATTTATAGGAACTATATTGGGGAAGGCAGAATAAAATTTATCTATGCAAAATGTGAGAGATTTGAAAACATGTCAAAAGACTAACATNGTAGGAGCAATGCTAAATGTCAAACCCAGATCAAGTTCTGAGGTTAAAATAGTCCTTTCAAGTCACCAATGTGAATTAACAGTGCTGGTTCAGTTCCATGGGGAGAAGTACTATTATGTAGCGGTTCTAAGCACTAGCCTGTCCACAACATAACAAATCATGAAAGACGCATGGGGGATTTTTACACAAATANAGTTTGACTTAAAAGATTCATTAATATTCAAAGTGACCCATCGGGATGGAGAGATGGCTCAGTGGTTAAGAGAACTTGCTGCTTTTGTAGAGGATCTGGGTTCAGTTCCCAGCACCCACGTGGCCATCTCTAATTCCAGTTCCAGGGGATCTGACACCCTCTCTTGGTCTCTGAGGGCACTGCATGCATGTGGTACACTCACAGACATAAAATAAAAATCATTTTATTTAAAAAATGAAGTGACCCCATAGCTGGGATGTAACTACAGGATTATTTTAACCTCTCAATACCTTAGCTAGGTTTGACTTTTAGCATTTCCCCCTCCAATGCTAGATTTTTGACATGTTTTCAAATCTCTCACATTTTGCATAATTTATAGAGTACCTGGCATGCACAAAGCCCTAGGTTTGATTTGCCAACACTGAATGAACAANGCGTGGTAGCTCATGTCTGTAATCTGAGCACTTGAGAGGTAGGGGCAGTAGGATCAGAAATTCAAGTTCATTCTCAGCTACATAGTGAGAGACAGGCTCCAGAGAGTCATCATCTAACCTCTGATGTGTATGCTNATATTAATACATGTCATAAATACACACACGAATATTGGGGGAAACAGCAATAACTGGAAAATGACCCCAGTCGGTGGGATTTTTAGAACATTTACTTGTCCCAATTATACCCTGGCCATCTACATTTTTACCAGGCCACTTCATGATATGTTTTAAAGATGACCAAGGACATGATGATCTTCCCATGGCATTGGTTCACTGGCCTTGGTGGCCTGTGGTCTAATACCCTTGCCTAAGAATAAAACACTGTCATTTCCTTTGTGAAGATAAGAGTTCTACCATTCAACTGGCGATTGTNATTAGACTTTTGTCCACTGTGGACCATATGAGACACTGGAAGGCCTTGAACACTTACACCATCGTGGTTGAGAGGGAGGGAAGAATATCAACTTAAGAACTCTACTTTGTGGGCAAATGTTGCCCTATTTAAACCTATTTAATTAGGTTTAGACCTATTTAATGTTGCCCTGTTTAGACCTATTTAAACAACCAATGTTTGCTTAAGATGGAGTGAGCTGAAGGCAGTGGATAGGTGTTCAACACTCCACAGTTTTGGAGTTGTGGAATGGACATTCTGATAACACCAGCCTCAGAGAAGACTGTCTTGAGGACTGAAAGAAAAAAAAAGTACACCTCAAATACAAAATAGAATTTCTTCATCCCTGCTTCTTGGTTCAGATTCTTTAACTAGATCCACACCTCTAGCCAGGTTGAACTGGCTTTGGAGGCATGATCATTGGCCATGGGCATCAGCTCTCCATGAGCAAACAGCCTCTAAACACTCTTGACTCCAAAATGATGAGGAAAAAGAGAATGAGTCCATGTTTATGGAGTTCTTCATGAGGCACTATGAACTGATCCAACTAGTTTGGGGCTTTCCAACACTGAAGGGTGAAAGTCTAGCTCAAGGGAGACTCACTCTTCTCAGTTCTTGATTTCAATATGAATTTCTCAAGAGCCTGTGTAGGGTATTAATGCCAGGGCCTCTTATCAAGCCAAGGCTGATCCTAGTGACAGCAATGCTGTCACAGGCTATCTGTAAAAGCTGAGATCTACAGCAGGATTGAAGCAGGAAGAAGGGAGACTTGGCTTGAGGTGGCCCAACACTGGGAGTGCAAAGTGCTGGCTGTGTGCCCGGGGTTTGGCACTCCTGTCATGGTTTTACAACAATCAGGGTCACCAGTGGAACTAAACATCCTGGATGATGTTTGTCCCCATGAATCACTTCTTTAGTCCTGTGCCAGCCCAGGCTAAGTGCTGACTGAGAGACAAACATGTTTTTTCTTTCATGGTGCAACAAATCTAAATCAAAGGAGAGGGGCAGAAAACTGCCTTTGACATGGTCTGCTTAGTCCTGAGGCTGCTGTGCTAATTGCCCCCAGAGGGACTTCCCAATCCATACTGAAAGGCCCAGGGGGTCCTAGGAATTTGGCAGACACCAATTGGAATAAAATTTGTTGAGTGAGTGACGTCTGTGCCATTTAGTAAGGAATCAAGATCATTAATCCCCAATAGCTTCAGATTCCTGTCCTATAAAAGGAAGGGAGTCATATCTATCTCACAGGGCTGTCGTGAGAACTGAATTGAATTAGACAGCACATGTCAAATACTTGGTATGTACTCCTAGGATATCGTAGCCCTCAAGAAACACTGGGAGGCAAACAAGTCATGCACACAAATAATAGCATATAAACATTGACCTAATGGTAACGTGGTCAGCAGGAGTGGTGAGACAGAGGTGAGTGGAGAAGAAAGGAAAATACCCTCACCAGAACCACTGGGACTTGGCCTGCTTCTAGAGTAATCAGTTGCACTCACTGGGCAGACATGGAGGCCGGGTGCTTTCCAGATAGAGGGAAGAACCTGAAGAAAGTTCAACAGATAGAAAAAACAGAGTCTGGGAATTGGCTGAAATGGGAATCGATGTGGGGATAGTGAGAGATAAGGTCAGAAGGTTAGAAACCAAGTGGAGAATCCATGAGGACTTCTGGCCAGGATAACAGCCTGCTCGGGGGA
Source organism: Neotoma lepida (assembly GCA_001675575.1). Classification (NCBI taxonomy): domain Eukaryota; kingdom Metazoa; phylum Chordata; class Mammalia; order Rodentia; family Cricetidae; genus Neotoma; species Neotoma lepida. Next base: position 666,173 of record LZPO01096791.1, read on the forward strand.
ATAAACATAGATATGGTTAAGGGTTAGGGCTATATTTCAGTTGCTAGAGTATTTGCCTGGCCTTCAAAAAGCCTTGGTTCAAACCCCAACATTATATAAACCAGGTATTGCGGCTTGTACACTCCTGTAATTCATTTTTTAAAAAAAGTGTGTTTTTGTGTGTCTGTGTGGGTATGTGCATTTAAGTGCAGGTTCCAATAGAGGCTAGAAGTGTCAGATCCCCCTGGAGCTGGAGTTATAGGGTATTCTTGTGAGCTGAATTTGGGTCCTCTGTAAAAGCAGTATGTGCCCTTAATCAATGAGCCATCTCTCCAGTGCCACCCCCTCCTGTCATTCTTAACACTTTGGAGGTGGAGAGGGGAGGAATTCAAGGTTATCCTGAGTTACACAGAAAATTCAAGACCAACCTGGGCTACCTAGGACCTTGTTTAGAAAAGAGAAGGAAGAAGAAAGAAAGAGGGGGAAAAAAGGGAAAAACAAAAACAAAAACAAAAACAAAAACGAAAAAAACATGGTTGAGTTGGACAAAAGCTCAGGCAGGAGGCAAAGGGAGGAAGCCAGTTCAGGTTTTACCTGAGTTATTGAAGGGACTGTGTGGTGATATTTTATTTGTCTTCCCTAATAAAATTTATCTGAGGGTCAGAGGAAAAACGGGGCTGCCAGCCACTAGTAGAAAAACAATAGCCATGCAAGTTAGCACACACCCTTAATCCATTTGGTTCTCTGTGACTCCAAGGTCACATGGGGAACTAGCAGTAGGAAGTGGTGGCACACGCCTTTAATCCCAGCATCAACCTTAGAGTTCTGAAGATCCATGCAGACAAGACAGGAAGTGATGTAGCTTGGGAGGATGGGAAATTAGTTAGCAGATGGACAGGTATAAAAAGCCAGGTTAGACCGGAAGGCTCGCTCTTTCCTCCGCTTCAATCCTGGGAAGTAGAGGCAGCGTTGGTGAGTGGTGGCTTGCTCCTAATTCCTCTGATCTCTGTCANATTTTCACCCTTATTTCTTGTTCCGCGTGTTTATTAATAAGACTGGTTAGAAGTTCTTCTTACAGGACTGTGTCGGGTTAGTGTCAGTGTGATAAATGGAAGGGCCTGAGGGACAGACAGGCTGAAGGGAGAAGCTGGAGGAGATAAATGATCGAAGGTGTAGGCTACTGTTGAGGGGCAAGCTCAAATTTTTTGCCAGGATTTTATAGTAAGGGAATGGTAGTGGTTGCTAGCGGAAATGCAGAAAGAAGGCACAGCCTTGGCGAGCAGGGTGATTGGTCCTTTTCTTCAGAGACCATTTCCTTATCAGCTTCTATAGGGTTAAGGAGTCTAGAGTCTTTACCACACTACTTCCCATAGGATCGAAGCTCCAGGGCTTTTATCTTTTGTCCTGGAGGCTAGAGCTCCNCAGGGCCTTGGGCAGATTTACAGAGCACCTAGCACCTCGGAGCTTTCAGGAAGTATTCCACAACAGAGGAAATGACTGAACATGACTCCTGCNGCCTTCGGTNGTGGCGCAGGCCTTTAATCCCAGCACACTGGGGGAACAGAAGCAGATGGATCTCTGTGAATTCGAGGCCAGCCTGATCTACAGAACTAGTTTCCAGGACAGCCAAGGCTACATAGTGAGACCCTGTCTAGAAAAACAAAGCAAAAACAACAAACCAAAACAAACAAACAAAAAAAAACTGAAGAAAGAATATGAGTCTTGATGTTGGGAGCCACTGAGTCTGGATGTTTAGAGCACCTGCCACTAGTGACCAAGAGGAGAATATTATCAGAGACTAAGGAACACTATCTTGTTGCGATCTGGACATTTAAGAATCAATTTTGTGTTTTGCTGACTCAAATCAAACTAGAATAATAATTATCAGACTTATTTAAGACATTTAAAAAGTGGTATATCTCATGGGCACATAAATTGGAATACACAGGCAAGAAGGAGAGGAAATAATAATAATAATAATAATAATAATAATAATAATAATAATGCACCTGGAATCCTGTCACTCAAACTACCATCCTTGTGTGTATACCTGTGAGAGAGGCAGAACGGTGGCCTGGGGTGTGAGGAGTGGATCAAGCTGGGTTCAACTTCCCTGCTCTCCCACTTGTAGCTAAGAGGTTATTTGATCTCCTCATGCTTTAATTGCTTCTCTTAGATATGGGCATGTTGGGAGTCAGGGATACAGTTCGGTATAGGACACTTGTCTGGCTGTGTGAGGCCCTGAGTTTGATCTCTAGCACTGAACAAAAAGGAGTTATTAATAACACTCGTTTATTATGACAATTTAAGTGAGTTAATACATGTGAGGTGCTTATGACAATTCTTAGCATAATAAGTACTCAATAAATATTAATGGGCACAGCCATGTTTTAGAGAAAGTAAAGTCAGCACTGTCCTATAGTAGTAAAAAATTGTTAAGAGCCAGGGCTGGAGAGAGGGCTCAGCAGTTAAAAACATTGGCTGGTCTTCCAAAGGAGNAGAGTTCAATTCCTAGCACCCACATGGTGGCTCACAACCATCTGTAACTCCAGCTGAAGGAGATCCAATGCCCTCTTCTGGCCTCCACAGGCATTAGGAACACACTTGATTCACAGACGTACATGCAGGCAAAATGCCCATACACACAAAAATAAAATAGAATAAAAATCACTAAGGACCTAAGGGTGATAGAAGGGGATTGAATTGAAAGCTGAAGGTGGTGTCACACATCTGCAGTCCTGGGAAGCAGAAGCAGGAGGATTACAGAAAGTTTGAGACCCTGCCCCCAAACCAGAAATCAATGAGTGTGGGGCTATGTGGGTAACCCCAATATGTGGAACAGAAGGGCTGCCTCAAGTTCCATATGAGCCTGGGCCACATNGGGAGTTTCAGGGCACCTTGGCTAGAGAGTTAAAACCTATCTGGAAACAGAACAAGTACATTTTAAAAATAAGGAGAGGGAAGTAGATGTGAAAGGTATTCTGGGGAGAGTTGGCGGAGCTTGGCAAAGAGTCAGGACGACACAAGAGAGTCTGGGGCTGTAGTTCTCTACTCAGTGGCCATCAGCTATGGGAGGCACTGGCCACAAGTATGTCTAGGATCCTGAGGAACGAGATGATTAATTTTATTTCATTTTAATTAAGTGAAAGTTAAAATAGATACTCAACTACTGAAAACCTTTTAACTTAGTTTAGGATAACTTGGGTAAATGAATGTATTTTCTTAACTGTGATTTTTATAAAATTCAAAACAGAGATAAAAAATTTCTGATGCAGATTTGGTGCTAAATTGAGCTATATTTTGTTTTATTTATTTACTATTTATTATTTTGTTGTTGTTTTTTTCAAGACAAAGCCTCATTATGTAGCTCTGGATGTTCTGGAANTCACTATGTAGACCAGGCAGGCTGGCCTCGAACTCACAGAGAGCCACATACTTCTGCCTCCCTAGTGCTGGGATTAAAGATGTATGCCTCTATGGCCGGTTGTGCTGTATTTTAGCAAGACAGTGTTTCTCTGTGTGTGTCCTGGAACTCACTTCATAGACCAGGCTGGCAATGANCTGTATTTTTATACCTGTCAAATCTGAAGACTGAACATAAGAAGAGTATCTCAATAATTTATAATTTGTATGATCTAGATAGTATCTAAATGTAACATATTACTGAAATTAATTTCACCTTTTTCATTCTTCTTTACATTTCTGAGAGAAAGTAAAAATCTGTGGGAGGCTCACATTCCTATGGTAGTTTGCTGGCCTGGAGATAGCAGGTTTTGTGTGCACACTCAGGCCCCATTCTCCTAATACAGCCACATAACCTAGAGCAGGACAGTCACTTCCTGCCTTCACCTTTTCGTCAGGAAGATGGGAGGAACTTGGTTCTTGCCTTTTCACAATTACTGGGAGGATGAAGCAAGATAATTTGCAAAAAGTGTTTGGCAAAAGGCATTGCATGTCCGGAAATGTTCTTGTTAGTCGTTTATGAGCTACTTTTAATGGACTTTACAGGACGATTAGATTGTCCTATGTGACATCACATTGGTGACAAGCTGGAGGAACTTGCCTGGCCAGTCTCTAATGCCAAATTCTCATTGTGACTGTCCCTCTTGCCTTCTAATTCAAGTCAGCAGTTTTCCCCTCACTCTGCAGTCATCCATTTCTCTCCTCCACCGAATCTTTTATTTATTTATTTTTAGAAAGTGTTGCTATGTGGCCCAGGCTATTTTTAGAACTCAAGATGCTCATGTTAGCTTCCCTAGTGCTAGAGTTGGGGCATATATCACCATATCCAACCCAAATAGTTCTCATCAACTTCCAAATATATTATTATTTCTCTTACTTAAAAACTAAAAAGAAAAATAACTGTACAATGAATATACACTAATAAACATTTAATCATGGGGATGGAGAGATGGCTCAGAGGTTAAGAGCATCAGCTGCTCTTCCAGAGGATCTGNGTTCAATTCCCAGCACCCACAGAGCAGCTCACAACTTCCTGTAACTCCAATTCTAGGGGATCTGATACCCTCTTCTGGCCTTCATGGGCACTGCATGCGTGTGGTGTGAAGCCGTACATACAGGCAAAACACCCATATGCATAAAAATAAGTAATAGAAATTTAAAGGCCAGGCAGTGGTGACACTCACCTTTAATCCCAGCACTCAGGAGGCAGAGGCAGGAGGATCTCTGAGTTAGGCCAACCTGGTCTACCGAGTGAGTTCCAAAACAGCCAGGGGTACACAGAGAAATCCTGTCTCAAAAAACAAAAACAAAACAAAACAAAATTTAAAATAAAGGCAGGCATGGTGGCTTAAGTCTGCAATCCCAGCACTGGGAAGGCTGAGGCAAGATGGTTGTCTTTCTACAAGTTCGAGGCCAGCCTGGCTACACAGTCAGACCTTGTTAAAGAAAGAAAGAGAAAGGTGAAAGAAGAAAGGAAGGAAATAGAAAGNAGAGAGAAAAGAGAAAAAGATAGGGTTGGGGATGTAGTTCATTGGTAGAGCACTGACCTAGAATAATTTTCACTCCCAGGAGAAACAGACTTCTCTTGATCGTCAGTCTCCTTCGAGTTGTCAACCTATGTAACTACTTGTCTATATAGCTGTTCCCCTCGATAATTGCTCCTTTGGAAATCTTGTCTAAAATCAGTGTCTCTGGACCTCTCTCCTTTATTGAACACATTCCACATTAATTTTCACCCCCAATGTTTTCAAGAAAACTGCACTTGTTCAATCCTTCGGTAATCTCTGTTCCCAACAGTCTTCACCTCCTAGCACTCAACAGAGTCTGCTCACTTCCCAGCCTACCTGGGCATTACTCCCTTGGTTTCAGGACACCAGCCCTGCTGGAGGTTTTGCTTCTGCCTCCCTGGTGGCTCCTTCCCTTGTCACTTTGTTTTTAGCCCCTCGTCTCCTTGAGCTGTAAATTTGTCAGTTCCCCCAGAAGTCAGTCATCGAACCTCTCTCTATCCCTCCATCTCCCTCTACCCAGCCCTTTTTACTCCCCAGGTGATCTCAAACAGCATCATGGCAGGAAAGACTGTATATGTATTGATGGTTCTTGAATTCACACTTCTCNTCTGGACCTAGAGACTTGTATATCCAGCTGCATCTGTGATCTCTCTACTCCTTTGATTGGCAGCTCATGTTCATCATGTCCAGACCCCTGGTCCTCAACATCATTAAAATACTTGTTCTTCAAAGAACCCCTATCCACTTAGCTCCTAACAACCCCTTCCTCCTAGCTGTTCAGGCCCCGGGTCTTGACTCCTCTCTTTCTCCTTCCTCTAACAGAATTCATCAGAAAAATTTTACCAGCTCTATCTTCAAAATACACTCAGAATATGGTGGTTTCACACTCCTCCACTGTTAACCTTGTGCAAGATGACATCTCCAGGCTCCTACATAGCTGCTTTCCTTCCACAATGACTTCTTGTTTTACCCACGGAGTAAACTTACCAAACATAAGCTTGATTTCTGTCCTCTTCTGTTCAAGCCTTTGAAAGTTTCCTTCAAACTTCAAATTAGCCTTGGATAGCCCCATCTTTTCTCAAGTTGGTGTTTATTAATGAAAAATGTGAGATTTCATCTAAGCTGGGAGTTGTTGTCTCTTCTTTTTTCACTATAAAAATAATCCACACCCAGAAGGTGGCATGGGATCCCCTGGAACTGGAGTTACAGATGGTTGCGAGCCACTGTGTGGGTGCTGGAACTGAACCCACCCAGCGCCTCTGTAAGAACAAGTGNTCCTAACTGCTAAGCTGTCTCTTCAGCCCTGTTTTTCTTTAAAAAGTTTTATGTGTGTGTATGCATTGTGTGCATGTGTGTGTGTGTGTCCCCGTGTGTGAGTGTGTGCATAACACGGAGCACTGTGGCCGTCAGAAGACAGTTTGTGGAAGTCAGCTCTTTTCTTCCACCATGTGAGTCCCAGGAATTGAACTCATGTTGTCAGGGGTGGCGGCAAGGGTCTTTACCTGCTGAGCCATCTCAGGCTCAAGCATACACTTTAATTATCCATCTCTTCTGACTAGAATGCAGACTAGCTACGGGCTAATATCTTTGTATGCTTTACTCATTCTATACTTCTAATGCTTATCACATAGTAGGTACTTCACTTTCTTTTCCTGAATTAACCCCCATTTTGTAGATGATGAAATTAAGGTACAAAGAGATACTAGCCTGTAGGAAGATACTCAGCTAGTGAAAGGGCAGGATCTCAGGCAGCTGGCTTCTTAGCCATCATGCTGTCTGCCTGTCCTTGCCTCAAATCCAAGCGGTCCAAATGATATACACTGCAAAAAGAAAGTTTCCAGTCTCTGCTTGGGTCTCCAAGTCCCCAAAGACAAGCCTCTGTCAAGACTCCTACATGACATTCTTTTTGAAATACCTTGTTCCCAGAGAAAAACATATGTCCTTAAAAAAAAACTGTCTAGCCGGGCGGTGGTGGCGCACGCCTTTAATCCCAGCACTCGGGAGGCAGAGGCAGGCGGATCTATGTGAGTTCGAGGCCAGCCTGGGCTACCAAGTGAGTTCCAGGAAAGGCGCAAAGCTACACAGAGAAACCCTGTCTCGAAAAACCAAAAAAAAAAAAAAAAAAAGAAAAGAAACTGTCTATAAAAATCGCATCAGAATATCCGTCCTATTTTTATTTTATTGTTTTCATTATGGTAGATTTTACTGTATGTGTACGATGTATATGGGCTCTCAGAGGACAACTTTGCGGCATTGGTTCTTGCCTTCCACTTTTACCTAGGCTCCATGGATTGAACTCAGGTCATCAGGCTTGCACGGCAAGCAGTTTGACAGCTGAGCCATCTCACCAGGCCTGTACTTGTATGTATGTATCATAATGTATTGAAGCTAGCTTCTCACGGTCGATTCCAGTCACGTGTAACACTGCTCCAGGAAATATTCTCTTACAGGTCGATGGAGATTTGTCTATCCCTGGAATAAATTCTTAAAAATAAGAATACTGTGTCAAAGAGTGTGCTTCACATTTTTATAGGAGTCTAGTGTCTAGTCAGCAGCACTTACTTTCAAAGACGTTATTAGCCTTCTCTGTGACAGGCTCAGGGGAGACGTTGGCTGTGAGAACAGCCAGCAGAGCTCACTGACCCCAGGGAATTACTGAGACATGAAGGGCAAGGCTGGAGGGCCAATCATCTTTATCAGGCTACCAGTTGTCTAAATCAAGAAAGTTAGGCAGTGGTTAAATTTTCTTAATTAAATAAAAAAAAAATGTCAAGCTCCCAGGGCTTGCTTAGTCTTTACTGTTCCTCTGTATCTCTTTCTTAAGCGCCTCTTGTGTGTTGTGCCAGATTAAAGAATGGAACAGATCATTATAGTGAAGACTTGACAGCTGCTAGAGACAAGTACATCTTCTTATTCCACTTTGCAACCTCCTTTAAGTCTGAAAAGCCTGATGTATGGTTATCATCTGTTCCTTACCCTTCCACTTGTCATGGATTATTAAGTACATTTTTCAAAGACCTAGATAACTATGCATCATGAAAAGGGAATAGTTTGAGGCTCATGGTTTTCTACTTCTTTTAATTTGTGTGTGTGTGTGTGTGTGTGTGTGTGTGTGTACATGCACATGTGCACCCCACACTATGGCACATGTGTGGGGGTCAGATGCTAACATGTGAAAGTTGGCTCTTTCTACCACGTGGGTCTCAGGGATCAAACTCAGGTCTTCAGGCTTGGCAGCAAATGCCTTTATGTNCTGGGCTGTCTTATGTCGGCTCAGGTTAATGGTCTGCTAAACCTGCATCTTACTACTGATACGAAATAAAAGGCAAAACTTAGACAATTGCTTAATGCTTTCTTGTTAGTGAGGTGGTGAGTGACTGAAGGATGTGGACACAAGTGTGAGAGTTGAAGGTAGAACCAGCCCAAGTGTAAATAGGAGTTCCTAGGAGTTTCTCTGTAAGAGGAGGCATTCCTTCCACNTTTAGATAACTCTAAAATGTAGACTTAAAAAAAATCGATACACTCCAACTTACTATTATTATTTTGTGTGTGTGCTTGCATGTGTGTATATGCTCCACAGTGCACATGTGGAGGTCAGAGTCGGTTTCTTCCTTCACCATGTGAGCCCCAGAGATTGAANTCAGATNCCCAGGCTTGGCAGCAGATGGCTTCTTTGCCAGTTGAGTCATCTCTTCATCCTAATTTCATATCTTAAATTTTTACCTGCTAAACCTAAGGCCAAAGGAGGTCACCAGGTCTGCTTGTTCTAGGGAGCATCATCTACAGGGTACCTTCAGGATGCTGAGGTTATTGAGGGGGCATGCCGGGGGGGTCCCTTTGATTATTGTCTTTTTAAAAATTAAGTTCAGTCAGACAGTTTGGGCATAAGTTTATTTAGCAAAAACAACAGAAGCAAAGCAGGTACTCTAAAGTGATGGTAGTGGGTGCCCCAAGATGGGGATCAGCTTGGTAGGTTGCATATTGTGGATTTTAAGTAAGATTCCATGGATATTTATGAGCAGAACCATGAGGTAAGCTGAGCCTTTTTCGGTCTCAAATCATGGTAGGCTAGATCTTCCTTTTAAGTGTTTCCTCTCATAACTGCTACAAAAGGGAGGGGTATCAAAACACAAGTNCTACTATAGTGAGTCAGGTCTGCAAAGGAGTCAGTCTCTTCATTAGTGTGCGGATGCCCTAATGTGTGTTCATTTCTGATAGAGAGAAACCCCACTGCTACTTCAAGGGTTTTAACCACATATTGGCATTCTGATTGTCAGCAGTCACCAGACACAGCTGCAGTTTTCCTCAGCGACCTCATATCTAAATCCCAGCCTCTGGCATGGTCTAAGTGGTCTCTTTTTTCTGGAATAGGTGGAAGCCTCTTAGGAATTATTCTTACAATTTAATCTGGGCCAGTCATGGTGGTGCACGCTTTTAACCCCAGTATTCAGGAGGCAAAGGCAGGTGGATCTCTGCATTTGAGGCTACCCTGGCTTACCTAGAGAGTCCCAGGCCAGCCAAGGCTGCATAGTGAGACCATGTCTCAAACCAACCAACCAACCAACCAACCAACCAACCAACCAACCAA
>LZPO01096791.1:690138-702186 GCA_001675575.1 Neotoma lepida
GAACTCACGGAGATCCCCCTGCCTCTGCCTCCCGAGAGCTGGGATTATAGGCCTGCGCCACCACCGCCCAGCTTCACCCACTTTTTAAAACTCAGCTTCCAAGAACTTCCCTGAACAGATTCTCACAATCATCATGAGAGATGGGTACTGCTGTGCCCAGATTTGGGAGTGTGGGCTGCTTGGTCCTCTTAGCAAAGTGTGACATACCCAATGTCCAGACCAGGGAGATCTGATGCTCACAACCCTGCAGGGTGGGCTGGTAGACAAGAGCAGGGTCTAGACCATCACCTTGCCTAGCTCCAGAGATGTTCNTTCAGCCATTCAACAAATCCTANGGCCAGCTGCTATGTCTGGCACTATTCTGGACATCCATGCTACATCTGTGAACAAGATAAAGAGCCCTGTCCAAGGGAGCTCACAGCTGATCTGGCATGGGGCTATGGCAATGAACAACTAGGTTANAANATNGGTTTGAAGGTAGTANGTTCTATGGGAAAAACCACCCTGGAATCAAGGGAGCAATAGTTTAGTGAGTTCCAGGTGAGGGGACTGTCATTGTCAACAGGAAAGTTAGACAGCAGAAAGAAAATTAGCAAGACTTCAGGAGGGCTGTGGGGGCAAAAGATGCATGAGGTGCCATTGCCCAACCAAGCGCCCAGCACATGTGCCCATCAATCAGTGCCTTATTATCACTCCGGTTCGTTCTTCCTTGTAAGACTGCTCAGTGTCTCCTAGGAGCCAAGGCTGTGCTTAAAACAGAAGTCCATGCTACAGACAGATTGGACAGTGGGGACAGTGGCCAAGGCAGGGTGGAGCCCAATACCTGCTTTGTGTAGTGTGTCCCTGGGATGNGGGAGAGTGGNCTCTTTTGGGTTTGGGTCAAAGGAGAAGCCAGAAACCCAGAGTAAAAAAGAGCAATGCTAAGAAGCGGCACTCTAAGGCCAGCATTCTCCCAGACTCCTTAACCTGGGATCCCCAGTACTCTTGGCCCCATGTTGCTAGGCAACCTCACATGGTAGANGACAGTTGGCTGGTACCAGGCAGCTTGAGGCCTGTTGCTTGATGGCTGCTAGGTCTGGTGCCTGCTCTGAGGGGAGGAGGTCTTAGATGCTAGTGGAGGACACAACTGGCCACTCAGGGCAGAGGAAAANGCTAAGGTGTCCTGAACCCTGCAACTCTCCTTAGGTGCCTAACATTCAAGTAAAGATGATGGTATTCTGGGATGAGATGTAGTCAGTCAGTAGCATGCTTGCCTAGCATGCTTGATACTGGCTTTGATCTAGCACCACATAAAACCAGGCCTGGGGCTGGTGACATGGCTTAGTGGATAAAGGCACTTGCTTCCAAGCCTGACAGCCTGANTTTTATCCCTGAGACCTACGCAGTGGAAGGAGAGAATTGATTTCCTCAAGTTGTCTTCTGACCTCNGCATGCANNTCATGGCAGGTGTGCACTCCCACCCCCTCCCCACATATACATACACACATACACGCAACTAAAAATGTAAAATATAATTAAGAAATGGGCATAATGGTATGTGCCTGTCATCCCAACACTTGGGAGGTGGAGACAGGAGGATGAGAACTGAGTCCCTGGCCAGCCCAGGTTGGCACCTTAATGGTTCTCAAGTGTGAAGCTTTCAGTGTAAACAAAATTTCACCTAAGAAGTATAAACATGTAACTCCATTAAAAGGACAGCTTTCTACTTCCCTTTGATGGGGCCATCTTTCTAAACCCTTGGGCTCTGGAGCATAANTTGAAAATTCCTTGGTTGAAGTATTATAGCCATGGTTTAGTAAAATATTAAATGACCTCAAACTACTAATCCATCCTGACAGGTTTTCATGTTTTTCTGGTAGAAAGGATGTGATCAAGTTAATGAAAAGTATGGATCTGCTGCCCAGTAAAACACACATGGCTGAATTCTGCATCGTGTTACACACAGAGAGTGGTCCATAAACCACAGGCTAAGGATCATGTCTTGTGGGAAATTTGTTAATCAAATGGGATAAATAATTGGTTTTTTATTCCTTTATGTACATGAATAGTTTGCATGTATTTTTGTGTACAGTGTTTTTGACTGTTACCCTCTGAGGCCGGAAGGACATCGGATCCCCTGGAACTGGAGTTATAGATGGTTTTGAGCCACCATGTGGATGCTGGGAATTGAACCCTCAGGAAGAGCAGCCAGTGCTCTTAACCTCTGATCCCAATACTTAAGTTAATACTTAGAACACTGGGCCCTGAGAGAGGGGAAGGTGATGTAGAGATCCAAACATACTGTCTAGGACATTTTTGATGAAGAGACTGAGTACCAGAAGGTTGATACTCATGTGTCAGTGGTCCTAAAAGGGTGGGGATGGGGAGGCAGATGGTAAACGTAGAAGTGGCTGCCCTCCCCCATTTTCAGTTGGACAAGCCGGAGAGCGATAGGAAAGATCCTCCTCCTANGGCCTTCATAGTGGACAAGGGAGTTAAGGTTGTCACGCTCCAGAGCCTCAGCCCATGTGTGCACCGTAGCTCAAGTTGAGAAATCCCAGGGCAAAAAGAATAAAGAATGATCATTCACGAAAATGTCCAGCTAGGGCTGTGTCTGGAAGTCTCATGATGGGGACTTAGGTTTCAAACTGTGACATTCTCTGATTTTCCAAGTTTCTGAGCAGAGTGAAGCTTATTCCTACTTCTCAGTAGAGGACAAGTCCTCCTGACAGAGGATGAGGGGGTGGGGAGACTGAGAGGGAACCAAAGGCTTCCACTACCTGGCTCTGCTCCAGTCTCAGACGGGTGCTTTCTGAGCCAAGAAGCAACTACTACCCATTGGCCTGTGTCCCCAGCTCAGTGGCACTTGAAACAGCTTAATCTCCAAAAGGAGAAATTATCTCCTTTTAACTGCTTTTCAGGGACTCTGAGAGGAGAAGGTGGGCGAGCCTGTGGGTAGGGGGAGAGTGGGGGGTGTCCTTCCCCAGAGCCCAAGGCATTAGTCACAGTCAGCTCTAGCAAAAACTCAGGTTTGCTTAAGAACCTGTTCTTGAGAAGCGCCCCTCCCAGCCAGGACAAACCCTGGCTCTGCTGGCCTGCTTCCTGGGGTGAGTGGGAGCACAGCCATGGCTTTGGGATTCAAAGACTCAGAAGGGGAGACTCCTGCCTGGTTCTAGGTTCTCCCTGGGGGGAGGGGAGACAGGAGTTAGTCCTCGTCCACCACCAACCTCTCAGTAGCTGTTAATAGCTCATTCAATAACATTCATTCACTAAAATGATATGGTTGAGATCTGTGTATCACAAATGTATGTACATTTTACTATAAATGAATGATAGCTCTGTATAAAGTTATCTCCAGTGTGGAGAGTGAGGAGAAGTTAATGGGATGTGGATGAAGCAAGAATGGCAGACAGTGGGAAGTATCAAAGCAGGGTAATGGGCACACAGGCCCATTGTACTATTTTGATATTTGGAAATATATATTTAAAAGCTTGGCATGATGGCATACATTCATACTGCTATCACTAGGAAGCAGGAGGTAGGTGTATGGTGAGTTTGGTGCCAGCCTAGGCTACATAGCAAGACCTTGTTTCAAAAAAAAAATTATAAAGACAATAAATTTGGATCTTACCATAATGAAGTTTTCACATCTTCAGCTACATCACAAGTTTAAGGCCAGCCTGGGCTACATAAGACATTGTCTCACTAAACAACAACAACAACAAACATTTCTGAAAGAAAGGGATGTCCGTTCTGTCCTGTAAGTTTCCCTTCTTGAACAGGAATATTAAAGAAACTCATTGTCTTGAACCTGATCGTTCCACTCCTGGGAATCTACCCAAAGGAAACAGCAAGAGAGACACAGGGAACATCATGGGAGTTCAATATAAAACAAAGAAAACTTGGATGAAACTCGGTGTCCAATAATAGAAGAGCGGTTGAAGAAGCTGTNATGTAATCATTAAAGACACGGGACAGCATTCTCAACGACCTGAAAGCAAACANAAAAGTCACAACACAAACTATCGTAATACATGACCTTTACTCTGTACTTATTTACGATTCTAAGGACAAACCCAGGGCTCTGAGCGGGCTAAGCATCTACTCTACCATGAAGCCACATCTCAGCCCTTCACTTTGTTTTAGAAACTCCACACAGAAGACTGGAAATGCAGCTCACAAGCAGAGCATATGCAAGAATCCTGAGTTCAAGACCTACCACCACCACCTCCCCAGCTCACCCCACACAGCATGCGCAAATACAGAAGAAGAATCTGGAAAGAGATATAGCAAAATATTAAAACTAACTACTTCTGGGTCTCCATCAGCCTGAGTTTCCTTGCTGTGACCAACTGAAAGTCAGCCTTGGCATAAAGGTCCATAAATAANGGAGTGGAGTGAAATTGGGCATGGGATGCATTATTTTTTTTCTTGGTGGGCTTATAGCAGATGTATTTTTTCTTTTTTAAAATTTTTGTTGCATTCTATCTATCATCTATCTGTCTGTCTGTCTACCGTGTGTGCACACGTTTTGTACATGTGCATATGCATGTGTCTATGCATGTATGAGACAAGACTGACTTTGGGGTGTCTTCTTTGGTTTGTCTTCACCTCAGTTTTTTGAGACAGGGTCTCTCACTGAACCTGGAGCTCACTGATTCAGCTAGATGAGATAGCCAGCAAGGCCAGGGGATCCTTGTATGCCATCTCCCTAGTTCTGGGANGATCGGCAGAAGCCACCACGCCTGGCTTTTTAAAACAACATTTAATTTTTTATTGAATCTTTGAGAGTTGTATACATCCGCCTGGATTATGTGGGTTCCTGGGAACTAAGCTCAGATCCTCATGCTTTCGCTCCAAACACTTGGCTGATTAAGTCATCTCCCCAGCCCCCCCCACCCCCCGCCTGCCTTTTGATTCTGCTGCCAATCCAGGCCATCTGCAAGCAGCACCCTTGGCAGCTCGGCTACAGGAATGCCCTGGCAGGAAGACGGCTAGGACAGGATGCCCCACNGCCACTGGGTCACCTAGTCTTGTCTCTTCCGTGTTTCCACCGGCCATCTGTCCTCTCTAGTCTGCTACTGCAGGTGTTATTTCTAGCTCAAAGCTAAGTGTCTCTGGAGGCCTGCTTGCCAAGGCTTTCAAACCCCTCTCAGTCAGAAAAGAACCAGTGTTTTTCAGTGGTTAGCGTCACCTTTATGATGTTAGAGACCTGTTTCAGTCTTTGCCAGAGTCCTTGGGCACTAAGCACCTCTGCTGGGGAAATGTGAGCAGACGAGAGCATGCAAGGGCAGTTACATTTCTTTATTCTTTGTGTTTTCTGATGTCTCCTCATCACCTCATCAGCACACCACACAGTTNTCACATCAAAACTGGGAACTCTCTCCCGGGCCTTCGAGACTGCTAATGCTGAGAGTGTCTCCCCAGAGTGTGGAAGACCTAACATGTTCCATGTCACCAATATTGCCAGAGTTTAAATATTTTAATTGTAAGGGAACAGAAAGTCTGAAAACAAAATATTTTTTAGCACTTAATACTTTTTGCACAGTTGCAACAAAAATGCTTTAAGAATTTGCTAGTAGCTATCAGGCAAGCCTCAGGGAGTTCCTGCTACAGGGGCACAGCAAGTAGGACCATATGATGTGCGTCACGTTGTCTTNCACTGCTCATTCTTGGTGTAAATACTTAGTTCAGTCAGTCAACTGAATGATATTTGAATACATTTTTTTTTCTAAAACAATTGGAGCTGTCTCTCTTGAATTTAGACTTGCAGGTTTCCATGGGAAAGCCTATTTAACAGAATAACTCCGAGGCTGAGCATGTTCTCCAGGACTGCTGGCATAACCCTTTTGAAATTTAATTTTTAAAACATATAGCTTAGACTGGTCTTGAATTTGCTATCCTTTTGCCTCAGCTTCCTGATGGTTGGGATGACAAGTTTGTGCTACCACACCTAGTCAAAACATTTCCTCCCCTACAGCACAGGGCTGGTGAGTTGGCTCAGCAGGCACAGGTACCTTCAGCCAAACCTGAGGACCCGAGTTCAATCCCCGAGCTCCACACAGTAGTAGGAAAGAACTGACTCCTGAAGGTTGTCCTCTGACCTCTAACACGCAAGCACACTCGGTCACACAAATAAGTTAATCACTTAATGTAATTTTTAAAAACTTGTAATTATTTTGTTTTACACATAACAAAGCTTACCATCTTAGCCATTTTAATTTATTTATTTATGTGTATGGGTGTTTTGCCTGCATGTATGTCTATACATCACTTTTATGCCTGATGCCTGGAGAGATCAGAGCAAGGGATCTGATCCTCTAGAATTGGAGTTACAGATGGTTGTAAGCTACATGTGGGTGCTGGGGATCGAACCCAGGTCCTGCAGATGAGCAACCAGTGCTCTTATCCGCCAAGTCATTTCTCCAGCCCCCGTCTTAGCCCTTTTTAAGTGTTCAACTCACCAGCTGTAAGGACGGTCATACTGTTGTATTGTCATCAGCAGTTTCCAGGAACACAACCCCTCCTTCTCTATCCAGTCCCCAATAACCACAATTCTGCTGTCTCTGATTCTGACTACTTGTGTTCCGAATATATATGAACTCATACAGTATTCTCCGCTTTCTGACTCGGTTCTTTCCCTTGGTGTCATTGTTTTACCTCTGTGCCATGGCCAGGCAGAACTGGGAAGAAGGGCTTCTGGATAGCAGCTCCACTTCTCTGTCTCATCCCTCTCATCCCCTTCTCTGTTCCAACCCATTTCAGGTTTCTACTCAATGATCAAACGTCCCCNATTTCTCCACCTCATCTCTCACCCTAGAAGAGTATCTGATGGCCTAGCATGGGCCACATGCTGTCCCATGGCAGGCAAGCCAGTTCATTCAACAGTCCTACCAAGGTGGTCCACCTAGTGCCAAGTCCGCTGTTTCTAGAGGAGGCATGTGTGTGCTGAGAATCAAACCCAGGTCCTCTGGAAGAGCAGCCAATGTTCATAACCACTGAGCNATCTCTCCAGCCCCACATCAGCTTGTTTTTGTAAGATTAAAAAAGGTTGATTACCAGGGAGTGGTGGCACACACCTTTAATCCAAGCACTGGGGAGGCAGAGTCAGGCAGATCTCTGAGTTGGAGACTAGTCTGATTANCAACTGCTTGGCCTACATCATCTTGATTGAACTCACCTAGTCCACATGAGAAAATAATATAATGCCCTCTCTTGGTGGTTAGACCCCACACTAAGGCATACCACAACCTCAACTCCTGTGTCCCTGTCTTCCCATGAAGCAACTGAAGCTTAGAGAAGCAGAGCGCCCTGAAACAGCAATGGGGTAGTAGGATTACCTCTTACTTAAGGCACCCCAAAGAGGCCAGAGCGCTTATGGGCCTCCCACTACCTGCATTGTGGACCATATCTTTATGTCACCAGCTCTTCAGAGTATACCTTCCCTATCTCCCACAGTGGATGTCAACCAAACACCCCAAAAGGATGCAAACTGTAGATCACCAACAATCTCTGGAATTTCATATGTTAACTTGATCATCATTTTAAAAGGAGAGAGAAAAGAATAAGACACATTATTTGAAAGGAAAAGAGGAAGATGGAAGGCATGGGTTCCTGGTTTTGTTTGTTTGCATCAGAGTCTTGTGTAGCTCAGGCTGGCCTCAAACGCCCTACGTAGCTGAGGATGACCGTGAATTTATGATCCTTCTGTGTCTGCATCCCAAGTTTTGGAATTACAGGCTTGTACTGCCAGCATACAGTGTATGCGGTACTGGAGATGGATCCCAGAACAACTGTTACCAAATGAGTGGCATCTCTAGCTCAGGAAGGACAGATTCCCATTCAGATACTGTTCTGACCTGCTGATATTTTCTTCCTTCTTTTGGTTTTTTTCAAGGCAGGGTTTCTCGGTGTAGCTTTGGAGCCTGTCCTGGAACTCACTCTGTAGACCAGGCTGGCCTCGAACTCACAGAGATCCACCTGCCTCTGCCTTCTGAGTGCTGGGATTAAAGGCGAGCGCCACCACCGCCTGGCAAGTGAATGAATTCTGAAGTGGAAAATCAGCACTACCAACAGATAGTTCAATATCAGGCAACCTGAACTCCAGCTTGAAGGCTCCCCTCTCTTCTTTCTTGAGGGCCCAGGAGCATTCCTTGGCTGGGTGGTGGGGGATGGGGCATGGATTATGTAAAAGTCCTCACCCTCATTTCCTAATCCTTTCATTACTTCTCTGGGAACAGGGAGTAATCAACTCCTGTTGTGCCTGACACTGAAGTTTAGATATGTGTCATATCTATGTATGGAGGGCAGAAGAAATTATGTGCTGGACAGATTAGTGAGTGTGTGTGTGTGTGTGTGTGTGTGTGTGTGTGTGTNTGTGTGTGTCCTTTGTTAATCTGTGTAGTATGCTGACTGTACACTTTCAAAAGCAGATGACTGGGTAATTGAGATACTGTTGCTTTGATAGTGAGTTGTGTCAAATTGATGGAATTAAAGAATATCTAGGACATGGGGTTGGAGGGATGGTTCAGCAGTTAAGAGCTCTTGTTGCTCTTACAGGGGGCCTGGGTTCGATTCCTAGCACCCACATGAACTGCAGCTGCAGGGGAACTGTCGCTTTGACTTCAGGCACAGGCATGCACNTGGTGCACATGCATACAGGAAGGCGAAACATTTATACACATAACATTACAAAAATCTGAAAAGAAATGCCTAGGACATTAGTGAGGNACACCGTTGAGTGGTGTGGCTGTGAAGAGACATTTAGAGCTGATTAACNGAAGGGNATATCCACACGGAAGGTGTCTGGCATCAATGCATGGGCTGGGGTCCTTGACAGAATAAGAAGGGGAAAGAAGAAACCCAGATGAGGATGCATTCCCTTTTCTCTGCTTTCTGGTCCACTGAAGTGGGGCCAAGCAGTGTCGCATTCCTGCTGCCAAGTCTCCCCCACACAAACGGGATATATAACCTGAGAAAACAAACCGAAATCAACTCTGGCTCCCTTAAGTTGCTTTTCACCATATTTGGCCATAGCAATGAGAAAAGTCACTAACATCCTTGGGGAATTGATATCCTCATAGGACACTGAGCAGAACCNCGGAAACCCACCAGGTACTCCCTGTTCTAACTCTGTCTAAGCTTGTCTAAGTGTGATCTTAAAGCACAGTTGAGTTTGCAAACAGCCGCAGCAGAGCTGGCAGCTTGGAATGCTGTGACTCTCCCCAAGTGACATGAAGAAAATTAACACATATTAAAAGGGAAATTTTCAAAGGCTCGGAACTACCATTCTCCCAGAAAATGTCTGAGCCTCACAGCACCTGGTGACAGCAGATGAAAGCCAGTGCAAAGGAATGGATTTGGCCCATGTACCTTCAAAAGGCCAAGTGCAGTTAGAGTGAATTAAAATAATCTGCTTGAGTAGATTAGCTATTTTAACACCAATTCTCGGGCCTCAGAAGTGAACCTAGCTTGGCCGCAGGCAAGGTGACTGATAGCATCATATTTACCTTTTAGACTTGTTTGTGAAATTTGGCCCAGTGTGAATTTGTGTTTTGCCAGGCCTATAAAAGTGGAAGAGGAT
This sequence comes from Neotoma lepida, assembly GCA_001675575.1. NCBI lineage: Eukaryota > Metazoa > Chordata > Mammalia > Rodentia > Cricetidae > Neotoma > Neotoma lepida. Next base: position 699,701 of record LZPO01096791.1, read on the forward strand.
TCCTGCTGGGACACTCTGAGTTCTAGCTCAGTGACTTACAGGTTGTGTGACCTTGGACAAACTAGCCGTTTCATCCCATGGACAGTCAGGTTTACAATGGAGAAAACAGCTTCTGCTCTTTTTGCCACCTAGGGAGCTGTGGGAGTTGGGAACCCTGAAAGCTGTACACGTGGCCTGGGCAATTGGGTTCACAGATAGAATCCCTTCCACCTCATTACCGAATCTCTATTGAGTATGCATACCTATGCACACCGTGGGTTTACTTAACCCTCATTCTTGCAACAAGACCCTTTGAAAGTATCATTTTTAGAACTGAACCATGATCTGTTTCGTTGGCCTACTTATCCCCCAGGGACAGGATATTTATCTCTGAGANGAGGAAACAACTGAAACCATGAAGAAAAGGAGGCCCAGAGAGATAGTAANCCCAGGCGCAAAAAATCCCCATCCTGACNGTNTTTCTTTCCTTGGTGAAACTGACATTTAAATCCAAAGCCATAAATTCTGGTAAAANATTAAGCTTCAGAAGACAGGTCTGCTGGTGCANATCTGTAAATCTCAACATTTGAGGGTGAAGGTGAGAAGATCTGGGAATTCCTGGATATCCTTGGCTATGTAGAGAATCCAAGACTACGGTCACCAGAGGGCTCAGGGAAAGCTCCTGCTGCCAAGCCTGACAAGCTGAGTGTAATCCCTGGGACCCTGTGCTGCATAGTTTCATGTCAACTTGACACAAGCTAAAGTCCTCTGAGAGGAGGGAACCTCAATTAAGAAAATGCCTCCATAAGATCAGGCTGTAAACAAACCTGTAAGGCATTTTCTTGATTAGTGACTGAGGGGAGGGCCCNGACCATTGTGGGTGGTGCCACCCCTGGGCTGGTGGTCCTGGGTTCTATAAGAAAGCAGGCTGAGCAAGCCAGGGGAAGCAAGCCAGTAAGCAGCACCCCTCCATGGCCTCTGCATCAGCTCCTGCCTCCAGGTTCCTGTCCTGTTTGAGTTCCTGTCCTGTTTGAGTTCCTGTCCTGACTTCCTTAGATGATGAACAGTGATATGGAAGTGTAAGTCAAATAAATCCTTTCCTCCCCAAGTTGCTTAGGTCATGGTGCTTTATTACACTAATAGTAACCCTAACTAAGACAGACCCACATGGTGGAAGAATAGAACTTGAGTTTTTCAAGTTGTCCTCTGGCCTCCACTTGTACTCCATAGCACATGCACCCACTGACACATAAACACACACAACAAATCAGTGTGATTTTTAAAAAGAGAGTTCAGGGCTGGAGAGATGGTTCAGNACTTAAGAGCACTTGCTGCTCTTTTGGAGGACCCAGGTTCAATTCCCAGGCTCGCAACCGTCTGTGAGTCCAGTTCCAGAGGACCTGGTGCCTTCTGGACTCTGTTGGTACGAGGCATGTGCGACGATGAATAGACAACCAGACAGGCGGAGCTCTCACACACAAAAAAATAAAATTAAAAAATACACACAGTTCCAAACTCAACCTGGGCTGTGTGAGACCCTGTCACAAACAAACAAACAAACAAACAAACAAACAAACAAACCAAACATTAAGGCCACAATTTGCTGATCTTCTGTTCTGCATCTTCTTCTGGAAGGTGAAGGTGTCAAGTTCAGGTTGCCGCCCAAGTCACACTGGTCCGGCTTGGACTTGTATGTGCTGGGCCAACAAAAAGTACTTGGCAAATATTTACAAGGGAGGAAAAGGAAAACNNGGTCTACAATAGTTCTTTCTTCNTACTAAGTTTCTGTAATCCCAGAATTGGAAACACAGTGCTCACCATGTTTCAGCAAACCTGAGATCCTGCCGCCCCTGAGACTCACCGTTTTTTAAACCTAGCACATGAGAAAAAGTTGCAGTCAGTTAAAATACGGCCAGTGCTTCTTTACCATCTCAGCACTTTGCTATTATAGATGTGAAGTGGAAAGGCTATGTGTCTTAGGATAGCTAACACAGATTATGCTTTTTACAAAAGTAAGGCTTTGATAGGCTAGCTCAGTGGACTTCAGCTTGTCCAGTGGTCAGCCTCAGCTCCTTGCAGTCATGCGTGTTGTAGGATCATGCTCTTGTGTGGCTGGAAGGGGGACATTCATTCTGTTTTGCTTATAGATACAGTAACAATAAATGAGAAGTGTGGACCATGGAATACTTGGCAGAACAAAAGCAATCAGGACCATGAAATACTTCTCAGAACCAAAGCAATCAGTTCTGCTGTTTAATGGGAGGCCTGAAATGTGGTGCTTGCCACACCAGCTGTGTGTCTCCTTGCTCCAGTAACGCTTCCTGTTGTCACTACATGCTTGATTTCTGGGTGGGGCTGCAATTATCGGGTTGTTCTACTCCAGGGAAAGCAGCTGGATAGCGAGTGCCCTAGCATGGGGAAATGTGTGAAGGCAGCACCTGCTGGCCTAAAGATGATATTTATATGATGCGATTAGAGTTTTCAGACTCCTTTTGTGCAGAAGGAGA
>LZPO01096791.1:742808-761825 GCA_001675575.1 Neotoma lepida
GTGTGTGGGCCCCATCCTGAGGGGCTGAGTCATAGCCAAGTCTAATCTGCGCCTGGTATGTAATTCTGAACTGGACTGGCTGGCTCTGTGTGGGTGGGTTGGTGAGTGTGAAGCTCATAAATGTATATAGACACCACTCTCTCTGGGCAGNGGGCCAGCAGAGGGCACCCAAACAATTTCTCCCAGGCTGAACACACACCTGACTACTGCACAAGGGAGTCTTTCAAACAGGTGTGGCCGGGGCGGGTGCGAGAGGACAGGAGGGGGCAGGAAGCGTATTGAAGAAGAGGTGCCAGTAGGNGTTCAATGCCCGAGTCTAATCCTTTGTGCTGACTTGACAGAGTGACGCCCGTGGCCAACTTTGGCCTTGATTTTTGCTTTTTTCCTTCCTTCCCACCAGCGAGAGAATAGTTCCTCTGGGGACCTCTTGGGTCTGTCTGGGACCTCTAGAACCAAGCAAAGATGCAAACCAGGAATCATAATTTTCTTATTCTCTGAGTCTGTAGACATCAGGAAGAACAGAGGACAACTCGGTCCTATGTTCCCACCAATCCACAGAAAGCCGGAAGTCTGAAAGGGTTCCTTCTGTCACCTGCTTTTCGTTTCTCTTCTCTGTACCTTTAATCTGCCCCTGTGCAGCAGCCAGCTCCTGTCGCCATCTCTCTTTCAGAGGACTCCTGATGGATTCGACTCGGTGCCACTGAAGACATCTTCAGGAGGCCCAGACATGGACCTGTGAGAGGCCTGGATCCTGCCTCGCCCCCCTTCTCACCTGGGCGCATCACCCTGCAGGTCGGTGGCAATTTAGACGCCAGCATCCTGCACTCCCCGCTGCTGGGAATCTCTTCATCGTGGCCTTAATCGGAAGTTTGGATTTCAGACCCTTGTTTTTTATAGAGTACCCAAACCTTTCTCTCTGCTTGCCTCAAACCTACCAAATATACCCACACTTCGTGTATCGTTTCATTGCTTGTATCTTGGTTCCTAGAATAATCCACCCACTGGAGTCATACTCTGATCTGCTCATAACTCTTATAGCTCTGGAGTGAAAATAGTTCTTTTTTAAGTATAGAATTGACTTCTAGCCTCCTGTTTGAGGGCAGGAGCAGCTGGGAGTTTTCTTGGTCAGATAAAGGCCTTCGGCTCCTGATTTCTTTAGGAGAGAGGGTGGGTGAGGGAAGGCTGGAGACTAATGGACAGTCTTCATGGTAGCCTGGATTCATTCCTTCTGGGTGATGAGCTTGATTAGGGAGCAGTGGACAGTCTAGGGGCAAGGTAAGTTGAAGCCTGTGTAAGAAGAGACTGGGAAAAAACTCAAAGAAAGGCAAGAAAGAAGGGGTTTTGTTTGTTCTATTTTATAACCTGAAACCTCATTTCCTTACGTGGTAAATATTCTCACTAAAGGCAAAGGAGATTATTTATCAAGAACTTGCCCAAAGCCCTAGTAGACCTACTCCCCACAGCTGATTTTTTAAAATGTCCCTTCCATCTCCTTAGGACACTAGAAAGAACCAGGTAAGTCTAGCTTTATCTTCTGTTGATTTTACTGGGAGATAGTAAACACTTGCCAGCAAGGAACCACCCGTCAGTGAGCACCTCAGTCCTAGGGCATCATGGGATGGAGCATCTTATTTGGAAAGAACACAGGAGGCCAAGGTTTTAATGGGTGGTACTAGGGACTCCAGCCTGCAATGACATGGACCAGTTATGGTCATGATATCTGCTAGGTCGCAGAGTTACTAACTTCTAGACTGCCCAGAAAGGGGCTGCATGCAAGGCAGATACTGACCAGTCTTCCAGGACGCAGACCAGGGATGTTTTAAAGGTCTGCACCCACTGGGGGATTTGTTACCCCCAGCCTCTGTCCTATTCTCACTTCATTTGTGCACTAAAAATCTAAAAGACTCCTGGCCTCCATTTCTGGTGACACCCCTTTGAAAGGTGAGTAGACTAGATACCAACTCACAAATAGAGTGGGTTTCTTCTCCCCGTCTCCTCCCTTTTATTCCAGCTATAATTGATGAAGTATCTCGAATAGAAAAAACAGAAAAATTTCTAGTTCACTTTTTCTTCCTACTCCTGGGAATTCTACCTCTTTCATCCCATGCCAGAATGGCCATCTCTTGGTTGGGCTCCAGTTCCCCATGGTCTACACCTGTGCCCTTTCCCCAGTGACAGGTGATTGGCATAGAATAGAGAGGCATTTCTGAGTGGTTTGTCAGCCAAAAAGTGGCTTGCTCATCTGTTATCCATGGCTGCCCTGGTGATGGTTTCTAAGAGTCAGAAAGAAAAAAACTANGCCATGACTTCTGACCATCAGAGGCATCCACGGTGACCAGATAAATGCAGAAGCCTTTCTTTGGGCATCCAAGCTGTCCCTCATTGTGTAATTCTCAGGCCTTGACCATGCTGGAATATTCTTGAGTGGATATGTACACATAGGCCATGAGCTCATGGCCAGTCTCCTGCAGCCTCTTGGGTTTCTGCTTCCTGTGGAATGGCTGCTTTCTGTGATGAAGACCACAGGAGATAACTTAGACTGTTCTGTGAGAAGTAGGAAAAAGTTCCTCTCTTTGGACTTCTTTATTGGGATGTCCTAGAATTGAATACCCCAACCCCAAGCATCCTCAAACTGCACTGGTTCGATGANAGTATTTTTAGGATCTCTCCCCTACTCCTTACTGGAGTGATTCCTAAAGGAAGGGGGCCATCTGTTGCTTCTCTAGCAGTTCAGCAACTTCAGATAATTTCAGTAGCTCTACTAATATATAATTTACAGACTGCATAAGTCACCCTTTCAAAACATACAATTCAGTGGCTTAGTTTTCTGTGCTGAAGATGAAACCTAGGGCTTCTCACATGCTAGGCAAAGTGTTCTACCACTGAGCTACATCATTGACCATGAACATACAGTTTAGGACAGTCACATTAGCCCTTGAGCCAGGGCTGTGGTAGTTTGCACAAGCTTTGGGGGCAGAGCATTGGCTCAGGAGATAGTGTTTAAACTCCATATGGATATCTAGAGTCCTAAAATACATAATTTCGTACTANAGTCACCCCTGTATTGGGCTGGGAATACAAATGAAGATTATGGTATATCCAAGGACCAGGNGGTTTCTTATGCCATCAAAACTTTTTTTTTGTCTGACTCTATATTAAAGCTAAAATTAACTATATTTATACAACAGAAGCTTTGTAAAANATTCTTCAGCTTTGTCAAATCATATCGGCGTCCCATCAGGACGGGTTGGATTTCCTTTTTATTCTGTACCCCAAGCATTTATAGTTTGTTAGGGATGGGTGTTGCATGTCGTGTTTTTCAAAATAAAAACATACCTTTTGAGCTGTCTTTCTTGAATTATGGGGATGGGTGGCTGGACAGGTGAGCGGGAAATGGTGTCTTGGAAGCATAATCTGAAAAGATGAACAGAGAAAGGAGCAGAGATTTCAGAACAATATGCAGGACGGGGGCTAGAAAGTTCTTGGCACCTTTGAGGAATTAATACCGAACACCTCAGTTTCTATAATAATAAAGTGATACCAAGACTGAGTGAGGGACAAAAGATCTCACAAGTCAAAGATAGCTTGTTAGGTGCCTTCCCCAGTCAGGCTTCTCTCCAGAGGCATTAGCCAGCCACACAACATTTCCACAAACACAAACAAACTTAGTTTCTCCTAGTAGAAAGTGGATTATTACAGACTAGAAGTGGAGAACGTTCGAGAACGAGATATTACAGACCTACCATTTCCCAAGGTGGCTGAGTTCTTCTGATTCAGTACTTTCTTCCCCTCTAGTTGCGTACACTTAGTACCCCAGGAGAACTGTACCCACCACATGAGTTTAGGCTGCCACAGGCTTTTGAACCTGGATATCACAAGGCATGAACGTTCTACATGGGTCTTTGGGGGACTCTTTAGCATCCAACAAGTTTTTCCTCCTCCAGCCCCTCCCACTCCTCTGTCATTAGAGCCTTCTCTTTTTTCCTGGTTTTTCAAGAGAGGGTTTCTCTATGTAGCCTGGCTGTCCTAGAACTCACTCTGTAGACCAGGCTGGCCTGGAGATCTGCCTGTCCCTGCCTCCCTGGTGCTGGGACAAAAGGCAGGTGCCACCACAGCCTGTCAATAGAGTCTTTTGTATCCTCTTCCTCCTTCATCTCTTCTTTTTGTTTTTGCTTTTGTTTGGTGTGGTTTNTTTTTGAGACACTGTAACTAGGCTGGCTAGAACTGATTATGTAGCCCAGGCTGACCTCAGACTCATGACAATCTTGCATGCCTGACTGTGTGTTTTAGTTTTTTTTGTGTGTGTATGTATAATCTGTCATGTTGTTTGTGTGTTTTTAAATTTTTATTCATTTAATCTTGATGTGTGTGGGTGTTTAGTCTGCACGCACATTTGTGCATCACAGGCATGCCTGAAACCTAAGGTGGACAAGAAAGAGGGGTCCGATTCCCTGGGACTGGAGTTTCAGATGGTTGTTAGCTAATATTTGCCTGCTGGGAATTGAACCCAGGTCCTCTGGAAGAGCAGCCAGTGCTCTTAACTGCAAAGCTATCTCTCCAGCACCACTGTTGTTGTGGTGACTTGTTTTGTTTTGTTTCTGGTTACAAAATAAAAAGTACATTTATTCAACAATAATGATGCATTTTAGAATTATACAGTGAAAAAAAGCAAGTTTCTCAGCGTTTTCAAATTTCTTGCAGGTTACTCCTTGAGATTCAGGAACACTAAATCAGTATTTCCAGGAATTCCCAGCAATTTCAAAATTATGATTATTTTAAACATACTTCTAACACTATATTCATACTTCACACTCTATTATTCAGGTAACTAAAACTCGTGTTTAGAGGAAGAAATACTCTTGGCAGTGCTACAAAGAAGGACAGCCTTGCTGCTGTGAGATAGCATCTCGTATGTTCCAGCCTGGGCCAAGAACGACCTTAGCTCCTGATCCTTCTACTTTCTGTTTCTAGACTGTGAGTTGGGTAGATTCCCCAACAGGCAGACAGGGAGAGGGGCCAAGACCAGATAATAAAGATGCTGAACTTCAAGATGGCTGGCTTCTTCTTCACCCTCCTGATCTGAGACCAAAGCCTAGTAGCTTAAAAACAAAGGCCTAAGGGACCTTTTATCCTGCCTGGAGGGCCTCCTGCCTGTGGACCTGTCAGACAAGTTCAAGGTCAGACCAGGATGTGTTTGTGGACCTGTTTCCCTGGTTTTTTTTCAAACTGACCAGCCCTAAACTGGGAGAGGATAACTCTCTCAAAGACCCTTAACCTCCCCCACCCCCCCTCACCTCACTCTACCCCCTCAAGTACAGACCAAGTTTTGGCTTCCCCACTGCTTTGCAGAGGGTCTTCTGTGTGCCTTGCTGGGTAGTAAAAGTCTTTCTTCTTTCCATTTTTTGTTTTATTTTTTGTTTGTTAGTTTGTTTTCTGAGACAAGTTAGTCCTGGCTGTCCTGGATCTTGCTCTGTAGACCAGGCTAGCCTTGAACTCAGAGATCCACCTGCCTCTGTCTCCTGAGTGCTGGGATTAAAGGTGTGCGCCACCACTGCCCACCAAGAGTCTTTCTTTACCATTTGATTCTGTTCGCTGTCTGAGATCTCTCTGCCTCTGCCTGTTGTGCTTGAGATTTTCCCTGCTTCCTAGTTCTTTAACTGGCAGAGAGACCCTTACACAGTAACAGTGAGGAGTGGGCACTCAACTGCCATGGTGTACCTGTGCATGTCAGAGGACAATTTGCAGGAGCTGGTTCTCTTTTTCCACTCTATGGGTCCCTGGGATTGAACTCAGGTCCTCAGGCTTAGCTGCGGGTCTTTACTAGGCCATCTTGCCAGGTTGCTTGTCTTTGTTTTGTTTGTTTGTTTTTTTGTTTTTTTTTTTTTGAGACAAAGTCTCAGTATGCAGCCCCAGGTTAGTCTTGAACTTGCTGTGCAGCCCAGCCTAGCTTCAAATGAGATTCTTCTACCCCTACTGAGTGCTGGAATTACAGGCACCCACCACTACTTGCCTTGGTGTCCTTTTCCTAACTCATGACCTTCAAGTGAGCAAAAAAATTTCTGTGGCTTCCTTGTGGGGCACGATAAGCTGGTTGTATGTGACCCGCTTCTATTTTGACTGGGTGATACTGTTACTGAACTTGGGGTCACAACTTGCATCCCAGCTCAGGTACTCAGGTCTGGCCATCCTTGGTAGGCCAATTTAAAGAGCCAAATTAAAAGTGAAAAGCAGCAGAGAGGCGGGGACAGAGGCAGAGGCAGAGGCAGATCTCGGAGTTCAAGGCCAGCCTGGTCTACAGATCCAGTTCCAGGACAGCCAGGGCTGTTACACAGAGAAACTTTGTCTCAAACAAACAAAAGTGAAAAGCAGAGCCAGGTGTAGTGGTGAAGTGTTTAGTCCTAGCACTCTAGAGGCAGAGGCAGTTGGATCTCTATGAGATCAAGGCCAGCCTGGTATACATAGGAGTTCCAGGACAGCCAGGGTAAGATCCTGTCTCAAAACAAAACAAGACAAACAAATAAAAAATAAAAAAGCGGGAAGCAGAAAAAGATTTACTCCATGGAACCACACTGGAAAGAGAGACAAAGGGATCCAGGGAGCTCTCCAAGTCTGTCTTCAGGATCCTGAAGTGAGACCTATGTTTAAATAGAGGGCCAAAGATGCACATCTAAGAAGTCCCAGTAAAGGTGTGGTCCTGCTCACCAGGTGGGCTTCAGGCTCAGCTGGGGAGGTGATTTGTCAAGTTGTTAGGTGTGTGAAACCTCTTTCCTTCTCACAGTGTGGGGTTCCTGGGCAAATTCCTGTTTCTTTGGGGTCCTTTGTTTCACTAGTAAGATTGGGAGGCANAGTGTCTCTTTAGAATACCTTCATTTCAGTCAGACTGTTGCAGTAACTGGGTAGTACTGACAGGGAAATATCTCAAATATCACTCCTGCCTGTGGGATAAAATGAAAACTCTAAGAAGTTGAAAAGGAAATACATTGTTATCTGTTAAATCCAGATTAAATGCTTTGATGAAGTTGCCTCGTTCTCAGAAAAGCCTAGAGGCAGNCACTGTCCCTATTACGACAGAGGGAGAAATTCCAGTAATTGTGGCCCTAGCCGGCCGGGTCCCCAGCACCCTCCTCCGTGCTCCCTGGAGCAACCCATCCTCCTGAAGCACTACTTGGAGGCACTTACTCTCCCCTTGCCTTAGCTCCTCTCTTCCTTCACTCTCNGCAGATGTCACACAGCTTCAAAGTCACCAACTTTGGAAGGTTCTGTCTCCCTCGATGAACACGCAACAGCCAAAGCTATATCAAAACCACACAATAGTGTTGCTGTTTGTTTTCTTAAACTTAACATAAACAGTAAGACCCCAAGACAAGAATTACAGACAGAACCAAGCCTGAAATCAGATAGGGTGGGGCAGAATTATGCAGATAATTTTAAGGATTCCCCAGTCCTGACTAAAAAGAGCAGAACATCCAGGGAAGAAGATAACTCACTACTTTGTCTAAACTTTTTTTTCTTTTTGTTTGTTTTTGGAGACAAGGTTTCTCTGTGTAGCCCTGGCTGTCCCGGAACTCACTCTGAGAGTTTGAAGGCCCCAAACTCACAGAGATCCACTGCCTCTGCCTCCTGAGTGCTGGGATTAAAGGCNTGCGCCACCACCTCCTGGTTTACAACTTTGTCTAAACTTTTAAGAAAATGTTTAAAAGCTGAGGATGCAGCTCAGTTGATAAGAGTATTTGCCTAGCATACTGGAAGCCCTGGGTTAAATTCCCAGTATCATAAAACTGGGTGTAGTCACTCACACCTGAAATCCCTAGGGAGACAGAGGCAGGAGGATCAAAAGTTTGTGGTCATCCTCTGCTACATAGCAAATTCAGGGCCAGCCTGGGCTACATAGTCACTGTCAAAAAAAAAAAAGTCATTCAATTGCTAAGTTTGGTTCAAAATGTAATTTGCAATTCCAATACTTGAGAGGCTGAGGCAGCAGGATTGCCACCAATTCAAAGCCAGCCTGAGCTAAAGAATGAAACACCTTCTCAAATAAGACAGAAACAATACTGAAACATAATTTCTTCTTATTGCTAAAGTTAATTCTGGAAGGAAAAGTATAGGCTCAGGAACCCCAAGATCTGTTCTCAGCACAAAGGAGACTTATTTGCCCCAGAGAGACAGAGGGCAGGAATAAGAGACAAAGACAGGAGATAGAGGACAGGGGAGAAGGGGAAGGGAACAAAGGAAAGGGGGCAGGGGTATTTGTTCCAGAGGGACAAAGGACTGCCTCTGGATAGAGAGGAGACATATGTGGCACGTAGGGAAACGACAGTTTATAAAGGTACAAGGAAAAACCCGGTGTTAGGATGGGGTGCTTAATTTTAATTGGGCATGTTAATTAGGTGAGCAAAAGGGGACTTTTGATTGGTGGACTTCAGTACTTTGATAGCTGGACCTGGGTAGTCAGCCTCACAAGGAGGAAGTGGCCAAATAAGGGACCTTGGTGGCTAGCTTTAGGAATGTAATCTAACAGTTTAGCAAAGCAGAGGGAATAGGGGAAGGGCAAGGCCTGCCAGAGCCATGCTTGCCACACTAGAGTTGGCCATAGTCCCTTCAAATTCCTTAACCTTAAATCTCAGCTGAAAGCAGGAGGGTCCTGAGTGAGTTCAGACCACCCTTGGCTGTATAATGAGACACCACCCTAAACAACAATGAAGCAAAAGCTGGTGTTGTAGAATATTATTTTAAGGTGTGTTATTTTTGTTTATGTTGCATTTGTTTAACTCTGTGAAGCTGTGTTACTGTGCCTGTCTGAAACACCTGATGGTTTAATAAAGATCTGAACAGCCTAATAGCAAGGCAGGAGAAAGGATAGGTGGGGTTGGCAAACAGAATATATAGAAGGAGAACTCTGGGAGCAGGGATTGAGGAGCCAGAGAAGGAGGAGGACTCTAGGGGCCAGCCACCCAGCTACACAGCAAGCCACAGAGTAAGAGTAAGAGTAAGATTTACAGACGTAAGAGAAAAGGAAAAGCCCAAAGGCAAAAGGTAGATAGGATAATTTAAAGTTAAAGAAAGCTGTCAAGAAACAAGCCAAGCTAAGGCCGGGCATTCATTAGTAATAATCAGCCTCNGTGTGTGATTTATCTGGGAGCTGGGTGGCGGGCCCCCCAAAAGGAGCCAACAACCAACCAACAACAGGTTGTGGTTGTCACACTTATAATCCCAGCACGTGGGANGCTGAGGCAGGAGGATTAACATGAGTTGAAGGCCAACCTGGGTTACAGAGTGAGATTGTCTCAACCACAAATAAAACCCAAGGCAAAACAACCACAAAGAAACCCAGCTGTGGAATGTAGTGACTCACTACTGTCATCTCAGCATTCAGAAGGCTGAGGGCAGAGACTGTCGTGAAGTCAAAGACAGCATGTTCCAGGTCAGTATGGGCTATGGAGTGAGACCCTGTTTATAATCCCACATAGGTTCCCTTTGTTCCCTTCCCCTTCTCCCCTGTCCTCTATCTCCTGTCTTTGTCTCTTATTCCTGCCCTCTGTCTCTCTGGGGCAAATAAATCCCACATAAAGTGCAACTTCTTACATGATGCAGTATGACAGGAGCATTGAGTTGTCACCCCAATTCTATCAGAGGGAGAGGCTGGCTCAGTCTCCCCAGGTCTGGTAACTTTCCTTGATCCAGATTTCTGAATTCCCTTTTAGCCACCCAGGGAGAGCAGCCTCACCCTTTGTTACAGTGTCTCTCCAACAGAAGGGAACGGGAAACCTAGAACTGGGATGACTCTGGAAACAGCACAATAAAAACTAGCATGGAGCCAAGTGTGTGGCGCTCGCCTTTAATACCAGCACTTGGGAAGCAGAAGCAGGTGGATCTCTGAGTTTGAAGCCACACTGTTCTACATAGAGAGTTCCAGGATAGCCAGGACTACAGAGAGAGACCTTGTCTCAAAATCAAACAAACAAACTAGCGTGTGGGCTGCAGATATGGTCTCGATGGCTAAGAGCATTTATTGCTCTATCAAAGGACTATAATTTGGACCCTAGCACCTCCATCAAGTGCCTCACAAACATGTGTAACTCCAGGGGATCTAATACTAGTCCTGGCCACAGTGGAGCAAACACACACACACACACACACACGAGAGCCCTACCCCTTAAAAAATAAAACCCAACTGTCTTGGGAAACCAGAAGGGTGCTTAACCAACCTGGGAGACAGGAGAGAGGGTGCTGGAAAGGGCTTCCCAGGAGAAGGAAAAATTAGTTGGAACAAAGAATTCCAAGTAAAAAGAGTTTGTGTGAAGAAGTCTCCAAGGCAAGGAAGGAGAGCATGCTGTGTGGCAGAGAGAGAGGAAAGGGCATTTCCAGGAGTTAAACTCGCCCCAGAAGCTGGTGGGCAGCAGGCATAGTGAGCACCATGTTTGGACAATCTCCCAAGGGCAGCAGGTATTCCTCTAGCAGGAAAGTGGCAGGATTGGGCCTGTTTGTCAAACATGGAGGGATCTCACTTTAAGTCCAGGAAAGAGAAAGGAGCGCAAAGCAGAGAAGCTGAAGAAAGGCCTCAGAGTAGCCTGGGTGAGGGTTGTTAAACCCTTGAGTTCCAGCAACACCCAAAAGCTAGGTAATAAGGGCTAATGGAAATGACTGTGAAGGAGTTATGGCCTCACACCATCCCTCTGCAACTAACAAAATTTGTTTATTTTGTTATTTTTGAGATCTTGCTACCTAGCCTAGCTTAGACATTCACTGTGTAGACCAGGCTGCTCTAATTTCCAATCCTCTTCCTTAGGTCTCTCAAGGACTAGGATTATGGGAAGCTGTGCTACCACCTTTGTTTCTAGTCAGAATTGCTCACTGTAGCGACACTGGTTATTTCCTGTTGACTTTTGGCACCCATACACATCTGGCTAACTAAAGGACAGTAAGCTATTATTTCTTTTTATCACATTAGCTGGGTGCAGTGATGTACAGTTGCAGTCCCATCTACTTGGGAAGCAGGAGAACTCCTTGACTTCTTGTAGCCCTTAATGTGGGCAGGGGTGGATAGCATAGCAATGCACCTTCAAATTGCTCCCTTCAGTTTGGGGAACACTGAGCACTCCCAGAAAGCACTCAATTTTAGGTTATTTTCTCTTATTTGTACTTATTTCTGCTATTTGTGTTCACCATTTTAACTTTTGAACACATTCCATGACCTTCAGCTAAGAATGTCCAGTAATGTGTACATCATTTTTTCCTTCTTGAACTATGTGACCTCACACCAAGCATGCTCAGGAATATATATTCCTTAAACCAATGGTTCTCAACCTTCCTAATGTGGCAACTCTTTAACACAGTTCCTCATGTCGTGGTGATCCCCAACCATGAAATTATTTTCTTGCTACTTCGTAACTGTAATTTTGCTACTGTTATGAATCGTAATGTAAATATCTGACATGAGACTCCACAGGTTGAGAATACTGCCTTAAACTGAGTGACGGAGAGGTGGATGTGGTGAGACATATCTATAATCTCCACATTTGGGAGGTGGAGGCCAGATGATCAGGAGTTTAAGGTCAGCTGCATAATGAGTTTGACACTCTGTTCTCGAAAAAAAACAAAAAATAAAAATAAAATAGTTTGAATGGGGAGCACCAGTCACTGGCCTAATTCCATACAGTCGTCTCAGGCTCATTTTTGTCCCTTTAACCTTTTTTCCCCTCCTGAGTTTCTTCCGAAATCACCTTGGGTTCCAGGAATTATAGAAATGATTGATTAACATCTTTATGACAAATGACCAAAACTACTTCCAAGCAGCAGCAGAAGGCTACAGAACGGACCCCCACCCCCACCCAGTGAAGGCCATTACCCTCAATGATAGGGCTGCCTCATGTAGTAGGATTCATCACGTCATCAGAACCAGACTGTTCTGAACAAATGAGAACAATTGTAGCAACATCTTCAGAGATCCTAATGGAACCAGAACTGAGATAATGTCCAGTCAAGCTATGGGCTTGACCAGGACTACCTGCTCTGTCTCTGTCAGCTATACAGACCCCAAGCCCTCCTTTATCTCCCTTTCCTAGAAAAGTCTCAAATGTCTCCCCCCCACCTCTCTTTCAGTGCTGGAATCTGAACCAGGGCCTTGAGTATGAGAGGCAACGGTTTGCAGATGAGTTATTTCCCTCTTTCTGTTAGTCTTGGGGGTCAATGAGCCCCTTTTTTCTGTTCTTTCTAAAGTGATCAATTTGTTTAAAAGCCTCCATTTTCTGTGCTTTGTGACTACTGTCTCCTTGGTCTACAGGGATGGGTGGCCAGTCTCTTGGGACTTCTGAAGCCTTGGCTTAGTAACCTGAGCACACTGGGGAACACACCTGTTCCTAAAGTGACTTCCTGAGTATGCATGCACTTCCTCCACACACCTGCAGGCTGCCTCCCCACAGGAAGGCATTGCTTTTGGCAGTAATTGCCAGTGCTCTTCTTATTCACTGAAGGTAGTAAATCTGTCTTTTAGTTGTGGTGTTTGGCTCTGTACTTACCAAGATGTGACCCATTGCATTTGGTTGCAGGGTCACAGTCTGAGGATAGCTTCAGAACACAGTGAGACTCGAGAAGGAAGGAAGGAAGGAAGGAAGGAAGGAAAGAAAGAAGGAAGGGAGAACAGAAGGAAGGGAGGTAGGGAGGTAGGGAGGGAGGACAGAAGGAAGGAAGGGAGAGAGGAGATAAGAAAGGAAGGAAAAGAAAAGAGAGGGCTGGAGAGATGGCTTAGAGGTAAAGAGCCCTGGCTGCTCTTCCAGAGGTCCTGAGTTCAATTCCCAGCAACCACATGGTGGATCACAACCGTCTATAATCTGGTGCCCTTTTCTGGTGTGCAGGCATACATGCAGACAGAACACTGTATACATAATAAATAAATCTTAAAAAAAAAGTAAAAGAGAAAGAAGAGATAGCTAGTTTCCCTTCCGCACTAAAAATCCTGATTCTAAACTGATAAATGCACTGTGTTACTATGATACTCCTTAGACTTAGCAGGTAGAATGAGTATTTTAATCTTATCAAGTTTTTATTTATGTTATGTCTGCTTGTTGGGAGGTGTGTGCACACGGGAGTCCGTTCTTTCCTTCTGACTTGTGGGTCCCAGGAATTGAACTCAAGACTTTAAGCTTCGAAGCAAGCACCTTTACCTGAGAAGCCATCTCACCAGCCAGCCCTGGCACAAGCACTCACAAGCTTTTTTTTTTGGTTTTTCGAGACAGGGTTTCTCTGTGAAGCTTTGGAGTGCTGGAACTCGATCTGTATTATCAGGCTGGCCTCAAACTCACAGAGATCCGCCTGCCTCTGCCTCCTGAGTGCTGGGTTTAAAGGCACATGCCACCACCACCTTGCAACATTTATTCTTATTATCCCTTCTCAACAAAACAATAGAGTAATATGAATGTATTTACAGAACAACTTGGCAATGCTCAAATTAAGTCAACATAGAATAGTACCCAGCCAGTTTCGGTCCTAAATATACGCCACAGCTTTTTACAAAGGCCAATTGGATGGGAGAGCACTTAAGAGAGGTGTGCTTGTCACACTGATTCATCTCCAGGCACAAAGCCCTTCTCCTGGTTTTAAACCTAAAACTGTAGCCAAAACTGCAGGAGACCAGGAAGGGACAAACTCAGATTACCCTGCCTCCTCAGTCTCCTTCAGGGTCTCTATTAAGTCCATCACTGTCCCTAGCCTTGTCCTATGTATCAGGGGGTTTGGCAAAGGCTTGTTGGAGAGTAGGGCTAGTATAAAAAGAAAAGTGAAGGAGGGTAAAGCGGCTACACGCCTTTAATCCCAACACTCTGTTGGAAGCTATTGTGGTTTACATAGTTATAGGTGAGACCTTGTATCAAAACAAAACGCCCCAGAGCTCAAGAATTTTGAGATTGGGTAACTGGGTGAATAAAATATGTAGCTGTCCCTCTGGTATCAAGATAGAGGAAAACTGGCATCAGCAAGGCGCACTGGCTTCCAGGTCAGGGGCTGGCTTCTGTCCACAGCGAGATACGCCCTTCTACAAGAGGAAACTGAGCCATTCNCAATTTCATAGGGTGATCAGACGGCTCTCCAAAACAGGCTCAACTCCAGAGAGGCAACCCTAAGCAGAAGGCCACGCCCTTTTTCCTTTTTAACACCGCTCCATCCCCACTCCGCCTAACACTGCGGCTTCCGGCTGAGAAAGAGCGTTCGCGTGCCGCCCCGCGCCTGCGCAGCGAGACCAGGTCAGCGCGCAGGCGCAGTGCGTCGTCCACCGCCTGCTTGCTGCGGTACCATCCTCACTTCATTTAGTGTTAACTCGTGAAGCAGAAGGATGGTGCTGGACCTGGATTTGTTTCGGGTGGATAAAGGAGGGGACCCAGCCCTCATTCGAGAGACGCAGGAGAAGCGCTTCAAGGACCCGGGGCTGGTGGACCAGCTGGTGAAGGCAGACAGTGAGTGGCGACGATGTAAGTGCCTGGATGCTCGCGGGATCTCTTGAATCCTAAACTCAGTCATTGTTTCCGAGGCCACAACTTACACCTTTTGTCAGATGCTCTCTGGACTNGCTGGCTCCAGCGCAGCCTGTCCCTAGAACAGGCTGGGAACCCGGCTCGTCCCACTCTCCCGGCAGCTCCGGCGGCCCGCGATCCCTCCCGCGCGTGCTCTGTCCTGACTCCCTTCAGTGCCTCTTGAAGGAGCAATGCGCAAGCGCAGGGAGAACTGTCAGGCCCTTGGGTAACTAGAAGCTAGCCAGAGCTGGAATTTTGGTTGAGGGCGGATGTAAACTTCTCTTCCTAACANTTTGGTTGTTCTCAGTGCGTTCTCATCCTCTGCAAAGCCAGCGTGGACTTCCCGGTTTTGATGGGATCAAAGGCTTCTATCTCAGACTGAGTGACCCTATTCGAACCATTCGGAGACTTGGGAGGCTGCTCTAGGCTAAAAGCAGTGATCCCGAAGTTTTGGGGATGGCCATTTCTCTAACCCCGTGGGCATACCTTTAAGAATTNGGCTTTTCCGTGCTAGATCAGATAAGAGGGAAGGGTGCTGTAAGGGAAGAAAAAGCTTGTAATTACTGAGGATGGTTGTGATTTGTTGTAGCTTTCTGGAAAAGACGTTGGCAGAGTAGAAGTGACCCAGCATCATTTATAAAATTAAATAAAGCCCTGGAATCCTCTGCTTCCAAGTGTGCCTCTGGAATGATCAGCTGGCAGACCGGATGTTGTCAGTGACATGTGACTGGTTTTGTCTGATGCAATAGGTCTGCAACCAGCTGAGAGCCTGGTTCATANCAGAACACTGCAAAGGCAGTCTCGATCCAAGAGTGTCATGTTTGTTTTTATAGTTTCCCAGACAGGTTTCTCTGTGTAGCCCTGGCTGTCCTGGAACTTGTTCTGTAGACCATGCTGGCCTCGAACTCAGAGATCCACTTAACTCTGCCTCCTGAGTGCTTGGATCATAAGTGTGTATTACCATGCCCGACTGAGTGTTATGGTTTTCTCTTTTGGGGACATTGATTTTACTGTTAAGAATGTTCTTGGGTATCAAAAAGTATTTGCTTAGCTTACAGTTGTGTACTCATTCAGTATGTTTCCGGTACTCTTAATAGGATAATTTGTAAGAGTCTGCACTCCAATTTAAAGTTTTGAATTGCTCCAAACTGAAAATGTCTCCATTTTTTGTTTGTTTAAGATAAAAATATTTTAAGCCACTGGGTGGCACAGGCCCTAATCCCAGCACTTGAGAGGCAGAGGCAGGTGGTCTCTGTGAGTTNGAGGTNCCTAGTCTACAGAGTGAGTTCCAGGACAGCCAAGGCTACACAAAGAAACTCTGTCTCCAAAAACCTATCTATATATATGTATGTGTATATATATATATGTATATATATTATATATGTATGTATATATATATATATATATATGTGTGTGTGTGTGTGTATATATATATATATCTCCAAAGGGTGGGGGTGCCTGCCTTTAATTCCAGCACTCAGGAGGTAGAAGCAGGTGACCTCTGAGTTTGAGACTAGCCTGGTCTGCATAGTGAGTTCCAGGCCAGCCAGGGCTATACATAATGAGATCCTGCTTTGGAAAGAAGAAAGAAAGAAAAAGAAAATATTCTGAGCTGGAGCTGGTGGCATTCTATAACCTATAATCCTAGCACAGGGTNGACCGAGGCAGGAGGATCTGCATTTCAAGGCCAGCATACCCTTCCTGAAAAACAAAACACACATGTTCTGAGCACCTTGTCTTGAATCATAGCCAGGAATGTCGAGATTTCTGTAGCCATTTAGGTGTTGATCAGCAGCTGAGGTAACTTCAAACATGTTAGGTGGTCTCGTATATGATATACACATCTAGGAAATTTTGACTCTTATCTGGAGATAAGCNGTGGATTCCTTAGGATTCACAGGATAGACAGACAGTAAAGGACAACTGAAAAAGTGAACATTTGTCTGGCAGTTTTGTCCTAGCACTACTAGGACACTAGTCTACTAGTCTACTCTCATGGGCCCAAGCAATCTTCTTGTGTCAGCTGGGACTACAGAGATGTGCTCCTCCCACACCTGGCTTTCTAAAGGGGGTGAGCACTAATTAGACTAGCAACTGTGACAGTTATAAAAAAAAAGAACCTGACGTTGGGAGAGATACAGGTTGGTGGGTGCTGAGGGGAGCTGGAGAGAGGTAAGTAGCTAAAAAATTTTTTTATTAATATTTTTTTCCCAGCCTGGTCTACAAAGCTGAAGATTTTTTTTTAATAAAAGAAATGCATATAAAGGGGAAAATGATTTTACTTTCTTCAGACAGGGTCTTACATAGTTGAGACTGACCTTAAACTGGTCTTGCTTCTTATCTCCCTTATTCTGGGATTACAAATATGCACCACCATACCAAATTTAAAGGTGATTAATGGGTTTTGAACCCATGGTTTAAGTGTGTGCTGGATAAGTGCTCTACCACTGACTATGCCCAACCATCCCTCACAAAAACCATTTATTTATTTATTTATTTATTTATTTATTTATTTATTTATTTGTTATGAGCTGGGTTCTTGCTGTGTTGACTGTTCTGTCCTCAAACTGGCAATCGTCTTGCCGTAGGCTCCCGAGCATCTGGGAATACACTCATACACAGCCAGGCCTTTTTAGTTTTTAAATTTTATTTGAGACAGTCTCACGTTTCAGGATGCAGCTCTGGCTGGCCTGAAACTCACAAGATCCTCTGTGTCTGAAATGTGGGGATTAAAGAACTAGCCCCAGTTGTCAGTTCTAGAACCAGCAGCACTTCATTCTATAAAACACGATTGTTTCGATGAGCTGAGCAGAAGGGGTTGGCTTTGTAGAGCCTGGTTGAAGAAGGTAGAAACAAAAGGCAAAAAGCAGATCCGTCATTTCAGATTTAACAGAAAGAGGAAATAATTTCAGTTTGTGATAGGGAACTTTAACATGGGCAGTCTCCATTTTGACTTTTAGTATGGTTTGTTGGAGCTATGAAACAGTGGCCTCCTGTAATTTTTTAAAAGCATGCACATACATATACATACATGCAAATATACACAATGTCCCAGCATTCAGCGGTGCACCTCAGCCTTGGTAAGGGTGTGATAGAGGTTTGTCGCATGTATAAAGATCTTCTGTGCCTGGNGTACTTNGAATTCTGTNTGNAAAGTCATCATTTTGGTGTTTTGTTTTATTTTTTTAGGCGAGGTTTCCTCACAGTGTATCCCAGTGTGACCTCAAATTGACAATCTCCGGCCTCTATGCAACCATGCCTGGCTGTTAACACTTGTAAAAATTATTATCAGTATTATTGCTGGGCTAAGTANTAAAGCAAGTGCCTTCAACGGGCGAGGCCAGCACTNTGCCACTGAACTGTTCTCAGCCCTCTTTTGTCGTGAGGGGAGAGAAATCAGTGTTACTTTGCAGTTTGTTGTTTGGTTGGATGTGAGAGTCATTAGTGATCATGCTAGGTGGAGTGGGACAGCACAGAGGGAGCTGTCATTTGTATAAGGGATCAGTCACCNTGAGGAGCTGCTTCTCAGCCATCATGTCTCCGGGTTCATCCACATTAAACTTGGCGAAGCCTCACTTCGAGATGTGGCTCTTCTGGCAACCAGGGAACTTGAACTTGGCCCTGTGTAGGGTTTCCATTACGCCTGCCTTATTCTGCAAGATGGTGCAGATGTACATAATGACCTGGCCAATGTGAACACTGGCCACTGTCCCCTGAGGCTTAACAATACACTCTGCATACCTATGTGGAATCTAGACTGAGGACATCATAAGATCAGAGACATGACTATCCACCAGATAACTGTTTCTCTAGAGTAATCCAACAAGCAACAGACTGCATACACTCCCAANGAGAATGTTTGCAGCCACTGCACACCAGGTCCCAGTGAAACAAATCTGAGTGGCTTAATCCTTTAAAAATATTTATTTATTTATCTTACATGTATGTGCCTAAGTGTGTGTGTGTGTATATCACATGCATGCAGGAGCTTGTAGCGGGTGTCAGATCTCCTTAGAACTGGAGTTACAGATGGTTGTGACTGCCTTGTGGGTGCTGGGACCCAAACCTGGGCGTGTGAGAGAAATGAGCACTCTTAAATGTTGAGCCATTTTCTCCANCCCTGTAGACACTTTTTATTTTTACAATGTCTCTCCAAGGAACCCAAGTAGCCTTGAACTCACTCTGTAGCCCAGGCAGGCCTTAAACTTGTGATCTAATGTCTCTGCTTTCCAAGAAGCCAGGATCACAGGAGTCCCTGGCTGCTGACGTTGGACGCCAACAGATGTTGTGTTAAGGTTCTTTCAGATCTTGAACTTCAGATTAGAGGATGGAGTTTTCTTCCATCATTGGTGGCAACAAGAACTTATAAGCACTACCAGTGAAGAGCTTAGACTGTGCTTCCTGATAGGGGTCATGAGCTTCCATGCAAGCTCTGTATTAACAACTATCGCCATTTGTTGTTGTGGAGACTTGAAGTGCCTATAGGACTCCGCGGAGAACATAGCAGTCTGTAATG
>LZPO01096791.1:768057-817021 GCA_001675575.1 Neotoma lepida
TTTCTTTCTCTCTTTCTCTCTGTCTTTTTCTTTCTTTCTGTCTTTGTCTTTCTGTCTCTTTCTTTCTCTTTCTCTCTTTCTTTCTCTCTCTTTCTCTCTCTCTTTCTCTCTCTCTCTTTCTCTTTCTTTTCTGTTCTGTTCTGTTCTCCCTGCATGTATGGCTGCAGGCCAGAAGAGGACACCAGATCTCATTATAGAAGGTGTGAGCCACCATGTGGTTGCTGGGAATTGAACTCAGGTCCTCTAGGAGAGCAGCCTGTGCTCTTAACCTCTGTGCTATCATCTCTCTAGCCGCCCCCCCCCCTTGTCTTAAAAAACAAACAAACAAACAAAAAAGGCTACCATGGATAGAGTGCTTGCCTAGCATTTTCTAGGACCCAACTATGATACACTGCCCTTCCAATAAAAAGTAGAAATTGCTACTACAGGAGTTGTCCCTAGAGGACAACAGTAAGGATGCTGATATTTTATTGCTGCCCTGTCTCTGCTTAGTGTATTCTATNCNTGAGTCTGGCTTGTTCTTCTGCAGGCCCTGAAAGTCTCACAAATTAAAAAAGTCCGACTCCTCATTGATGAAGCTATCCAGAAGTGTGATGGGGAGCGGTTAAAGCTGGAGGCAGAACGGTTTGAGAGCCTCCGAGAGATTGGGAACCTTCTGCATCCCTCTGTGCCCATCAGTAACGACGAGGTAGGTGGGGCTGGGCCATGCAGGGGCTCCCCTCCCCTACTGTCAGGCGATGTGGAAGGAGAGCCGCTCACACTGGCNCTCTGTCAGAAAAGCCTGCTTTTGTGTGTTCCCTCTGCCCACCAATTGAGCATTGCAGGAGTCAGATCCCTGCCTGATTGGGAAGTGGCAGAGACAGCAGGTAGGAGGAGACTCCTGGCACAGAAATCTCTTCTAAATGGGGCTGCTGTCCTCTGCTGCTTGTTGCCCCTGGTAGCAGTAAGTCCTGTGGGAGGGACCTGCTAAATCAACCTAACCCCCTCACCCACACCCCGCTGGGAAGCTGCAGGTTGAAGGGAAATCTGCATGATAAAAGTTTCCTNCCGAGCGGGAGCTTCCCCAACACAAAGCTGCTCTGAGCCCAGGCTTTGTTCCCAGACACCCTAGCAGTGGCAGGGCCCATCTGTGCCTCTTTCATTCATTCCCTTGTGAACACTAAACTCACTGCCGGCTGGGGTATGTGGAGGCCTTGGAGCCTGAGCAGACCGAGGTCAGGGCCCGNAGCCCACCCTCATGTGGTTCAGAGACCAGTGAGAGCCTACAAAGAAAAAAAGTCCTGCATTCTCCTCTGTACCCCAGGTGATGCCGATTGTCAGGGGCGGGGTCTTGTGTGGGATTTTTGAGGAGTCATTTAAAAGGGTAAAGAGAGAATATATATACTCTAGGTCGCAGAGCAAATCAAGATGTCCAGTTTGCTGACTAGNACTGCTGTTGTGACTTTGTAAGTCACTTGTCTGTTGAGTAGCAGATTCCCTTCCTCATTGGCTGTGTGTGAGACCAGAAGCCATGCATGCAAAGGCTCTGCCTCTCTTGGCCATGGATCGCTTCGGTTTGTCTCCTCAGGATGCAGACAACAAAGTAGAGCGCATCTGGGGCGATTGCACAGTCAGAAAGAAGTATTCCCACGTGGACCTGGTGGTGATGGTCGATGGCTTTGAAGGTGAAAAGGGAGCCGTGGTGGCTGGTAGTCGAGGGTACTTCCTCAAGGTAAGAATTGAGAACCAGTAGGGAAAAAAGAACTGAAAAAAAAAAAGTCACCGAAAATCATAATCACACTTAAAGAGGCTCACAAATCCTCCACTTGTACTCGATGCCTGCCTGTGAACGTGTGGCAATTAGATGCAATTCTCTTTCTGAGGCAAGAGAGTGCTTACCCAGATTCCATAGAACAAAAGCCACTCAGTGATCCTTCATAATGAATATGTTTTGCTGACTGAATCGGAACAGTCTCTGCCTTTGAGGAGCTCAGTGTAATTGGACAGTCAGACAAGTAACAAAGAATCAAAACCCTGTGTGATAAGCCTGCGGTCTGAGCAGACCCAGCATGCTTTGACTGGTAGGTGGAGGCAGCTGGCACTGGTTAACCAGGGCAGAGGGCATAAGAATTCAGAGAATCCTTCCACAAGGAAATGGTAAAATAATTTTGTAGATGTTGTGCCCTTAAGCATTCTGCATTTACAAATGAGTCTGATGTTTTAAGAATTAACACACAAAAACACCCATCCATGCATCCTGCCTACATAATTCCTTTACTTGGGTCTCTTTTCATGNGGACAGGAGTAGAGGTAGGAGGACTTGGAGACAAGGTCTCACTAACTAGCCTAGGCTGGCTCCAGATTCTCAAGCAACTGTTCTCCCTCAGCCTGCCAGGTGCTAAGATTACTAGTNTGGCCCACTTGAAGAGAAGTCTCTAGACAGGGTGGCGCGCTGTTGGTCTTCGGTGTTAAGACTCTCCTGTATACTTCTGTTCTGATTTCTTGATGGTTATCTGTGATTGTATGAGTGGAATTGAGCTGAAGAGCTCATCATGCTAATTCCAAATAACAGTACATACCAGTTACCATAGCAATAAGGAGGCAAAGCAGGTAATGCATGGGGCTTTACCCCAGGCTTTACCCCAGGCTGCATAGGGGAAGAATGAAGCCCATTAAACTGTTCCTCTGGGCAATAGCAGCAGTCGGTGTCCACCNTTTACCAAGGTGCCATCCCGCCAGTAAGAGAAAGTCCTATTAGTGAAGTAATCGACATGTTCTTTCCTGAAGCCGAAGAACTCAACATCCAAATCTGAGTTGTATGTAAACATTCCTAAAACCAGGCATTTATACTTTAGGACTGAATAATTTTGAACATAATTACATTGATTATCTTCTTAATACCTGGTATTAAGTTGTAAAAAACTGATGTGAAAGTTGGTCTCTTAGATTGAGTTCAGTTAATATTGTAAATGTTTCTAAACATGAGTTTTTAATGGACCAACTAAATAAAATACACATTAAAACAAGTTCTCCTGGCTGCTGTTGCAGTCTGTAGTCTTAATTTCCCTGCCTGTGCTACGGATAGTCCTGGGTTTTGCCCATTT
The DNA here is from genome assembly GCA_001675575.1 of Neotoma lepida. Classification (NCBI taxonomy): domain Eukaryota; kingdom Metazoa; phylum Chordata; class Mammalia; order Rodentia; family Cricetidae; genus Neotoma; species Neotoma lepida. The sequence goes on from LZPO01096791.1 coordinate 771,141, forward strand.
GTGTCTGAGTATTGGTTCTGGTAGTAGAGTGTCAGATGAGTGTGTTGGTGATAAGACCCAATCCCAGGTGCTGTGTCTGCTCCTTAGGGGGTCCTGGTGTTCCTGGAGCAGGCGCTCATCCAGTTTGCACTCCGTACTCTGGGAAGTCGAGGCTACACTCCCATTTACACCCCCTTCTTCATGAGGAAAGAGGTCATGCAGGAGGTGGCACAGCTCAGCCAGTTTGATGAAGAACTTTATAAGGTAAGTAACTTGGTAGACTGACTTTTTCAGTTGGGAGGCTTAATGATGACATGGCACGGTCTCTCTCTCTCTCTCTCTCTCTCTCTCTCTCTCTTTCTCTTTCTCTCTCTCTTTTTGGCAAGGTCTCTCTGAGTAGATAGGCTGACCGTGAGCTGTGTGTAGCCCAGACTGGCCTTGAATTCCTGGGCCTCCTACCTCAGGCTACTGAGTACTAGAATTACAGGTTTGTGCTACCATGCCTAGCACAACAGAAATGTACTTTCTTGNAGTTCTGGAGGCCAGNGTCCAAGATGAAGGTGTTGATTTCTTCTAATGCTTCTGTCCTTGGCTTGCAGATGGCCAGCCACCTGATCACTGTACCTGCTCACTGTGTTCTCAAATGGTCTTCTGTGTATATCTGATCACAAAAGTTTATTTGTTTTGAGGTTTTGTTGTCTGTCTGTCTATTAATGTGGTACTACTGTTAGGCAGGGGATTGAACCCTGGGCTTCGTGAAGCCCAGGCAAGTGCCTACAACTGAGTTAAGAGTCCCACCCCTTTTTATTTTGAGACAGTCTCAGTAAGTTGTCCCGGGTAGCTCTGAATTCACTTTGTAACCCAGGCATGCCTTGAATTTTAAATTGTCCTCCCTTAGCCTCCTGAGTGGCAAGGATCTAGATGTGTATAAGAGACAGGTTATATAGAGAAAACCTGTCTCAAAAAACAAACAAACAAAAAAAACAAAACAAAAAAACAAAAAGAGAGAGAGAGAAAGAGAAAGAATGTGTGTGTGCTGGAGTTAGGAGAATGTGCCATATGCCCTGCTTGCAAGTTTGCTTGTTTATGATGGTCTTATTATATAGTCCTGGCTGGCCTCACTCGTTTGTGATTTCCCTTCCTCTGCCTCNAGAGTACTGGGATTAGGATGTATGGCATCACACCTAGCTGTTTGCAGAGTTGTCTGGGTTTCTTTTATGTTTTGGTGGGGTTTTTTGTTGTTGTTACAGTTTTTACTTTACATTATTTGGGGTTGGGGAGGCTTATGCAGTTCCATGGCTTGGAGGACAATTTTCTCCTANCATGTGGACCCTGAGGATTGAACTTAGGTTACCAGGCATGGTGGCAGGTGCCTTTCCCCGCTGAGCCATCTCACCAGCCCAGCAGGTTTTTAATGTCAGTTAATTCAGTATTAAAAGCCATGTGTGGTTGGCACCTACCTTCTTAGTGTAGAACAGAATCCCTGGAAACCTGTGTAACACTTTAAATTGAGCGTACTTTATCACTGGGCGCTTAGAAGAGAAGCCCGTTCCCTGGCTACTTAGACAACAGGAAATTAGAAACACGGTTGATCTCCCAGTCCTCTTCCCATGTCCTTTCACTGCTTACCCCAGACTAGAAACTTCCATGGTACAAGATTACAGATCCTGAAATCCATGTGGTTTCTGTTTGAACCTGGGACAGCAGAGGGGTCAAGTTGAATTTCAGGATGTCTTTCTGATCAGCTGACTCTGACATTACAGATTCAGTCTGCCTGACACTCAGAGTTGGTTTTGTCCATTGGCAGAAGGACTTAACAGACATTTGTTGAGTACATAAGTAGATGTTGCACATCTGCCAGCATTGACCATTTCATATTCTTACGTATTTTNCAGTTGTTAAATAAGTTTGTTAGGTTCCCTAATTTTCATTTCTTTGTTCTTTTAAGTGTTGTTGGATTTTTTCTGTTTGTTTGTTTGTTTGTTTGTTTTGGGGGCAGAGGTGGTTTGGTCAATGCTTTATATAGCCCTGGCTGGCCTCAAACTCAAGGTCCTATGTTTCAGCTTCCTGAGTGCTGGGATTGTGGGCATGTACCGTGCATTTCTTTGATCTCTAGCAGGGGCTCTTTTTCAGGAAAACCCATTGCATCCCTGTTTTAGCATTCATCCCAGCCAGGAAAAGCCTGTGTCCATCACTGAAAATCCTGTGTCCATCACTGTATCTCTCCTGTGGCATCTTACCCAGTCACTAGCGTGTGTTCCTCCTACAGGTGATTGGCAAAGGCAGTGAAAAGTCTGATGACAACTCCTACGATGAAAAATACTTGATTGCCACCTCAGAGCAGCCCATTGCAGCTCTGCACCGNGACGAGTGGCTACGGCCAGAGGATCTGCCCATCAAGTACGCTGGCCTCTCCACCTGCTTTCGTCAGGAAGTGGGCTCACATGGCCGTGATACTCGGGGTATCTTTCGAGTCCATCAGTTTGAGAAGGTGAGTAGATGAGGGTAGATTCTTTCTCCTTCCCTGTCCAGATGTCACAGGAGGGGCATGATCTGTGGTCNCAGAGCCCCACTGGCTACAGCTTTTTCCTTCATTGCTGATATCTTTGTGGGGAAGAGCCTAGAGAATACATAAAGTGGCTTTGTGCACAGACTAGAACAAAGCTCCCTAAATCTCCTGTGCCAGTCCCACCACTTACTAGCTGTGTAACCTCTGTAAGTGGAAGTGATGGTGGCATCACCTCCGTAGACTGACTGGATACCAGCTAGTTAGTGTGTATCCTAATACTTAGCACAAGATGGTGACTCTGTAGACTCTGTTGTCCTGGTTGTTGCTCCAGTCTGTTGGAGCACTGATCTCCTTTGGGAACCAGCCTGGCCTGTCTGGCAGTGGTGTGGGACTAGCTCCCTGCTGGGACNTCTCTACTGTAGTCCTTCCGCTTAGTCCCCCTCACTGTCCTATCTCCTCGGCTCCCTCTCTGCAGATCGAACAGTTCGTGTACTCGTCGCCTCATGACAACAAGTCGTGGGAGATGTTTGAGGAGATGATCGCCACCGCAGAAGAGTTTTACCAGTCTTTGGGGATCCCTTACCACATTGTGAATATTGTCTCAGGTATGGAGCCCCTCATCTCTTCCTGCTCCCTTTTCTGCATCTCACAGATCACTCTCACCAGCTGAGCCACCACACAGAGATACCTCNCAGTTCAGGTCATTACCCACATTTCATTAAAATATCACACCCTTCTCCACTGGGAGTGTTTGGTGATGAGATCTGAGTGTGATTTCCCTTGGGGTACAATGTGAAGTGAAGGGTTCTTCAGGCTCCATGCAGAGGCCTTCTGAAACCCCATCCGCCCTTCCTGAATCTAGGGGTTTCTTTGCAGGCTCTTTGAATCATGCTGCCAGTAAGAAGCTCGACCTGGAGGCCTGGTTCCCAGGCTCAGGTGCCTTCCGTGAGCTGGTCTCCTGTTCTAATTGCACTGATTACCAGGCTCGCCGGCTCCGAATCCGATATGGGCAGACCAAGAAGATGATGGACAAGGTAGTTAGCCCCANGGAAGTGGGCAGCAGGGCCTTCTGCACAGGGCCCATTTTTCCTATTTCTCATGCCTAAGAGCATCATGAGAACATCAGCTCAGTCTAGACCCAAAAGAAACTAGAAATGACTTCTACTGAGTCAGGACTGGGTTCTTTGAGACGGAAATCTGAGCCTAGTTCTATTCTACAAGGTAATTCAAGCTTTTCTCTCTTTGGCTTTGTTTTCCTTAACTCCAGAGAAAGAATAATCTCCGTTTCTCTACACAGAACAAGTTGGAGGCAGTGTCTTCCCTCTTTTCGCCCAAGAAGGTCAGGTTGTAAGCTCATCTCTTAAACAGTCTTCAGAGCTGGGCGTGTGGCACATGCCTTTAATCTTAATCCCAGTACTCGGGAGGCAAAGGCAGGTGTATCTCTGTGAGTTCGAGGTCAGCCTGGTCTACAGAGTGTGTTCCAGGACAGCCAGAGCTACACAGAGAAACCCTGTCTCAATAAACAAACAAATAATTAAATAAATAAACCCAGTTTTCAGGCCCTGCTCTATCCTGAGCTGGGTTTGNGAGGACCACACTGGTGGTTTATTCCTTCCCACCAAATCCCCTGAAAATACTGGAACCTACTACTTGTCACGCATGTAAACATGAGGAATCTTCCTAGGGTCACACAGGCAGTAAATACAAAAATATTTAAGTTTTACAAAGTTGGAAATGGGTTAAAGCCAACCTTTGGATCGGGGAAGTTACGGCTCAGTGAATAGTTCCTGGTCATTAGAAGATCATCTGAGGGCTGAGTTTAATGTTCCCTGTGGAACCTGCTCTTTCCAGGTGGAGTTTGTCCATATGCTTAATGCCACAATGTGTGCTACCACCCGGACCATCTGCGCCATCCTGGAGAACTACCAGACAGAGAAGGGCATCATTGTGCCTGAGAAGTTGAGGGAGTTCATGCCACCAGGTACAGCTCCTCCATCTTCACACCTTTCTGAATGGGCCCTTTGGGGACTGTACCCCATTTTCATATGAGACACAGTCCCCATACTTCTGCCTGCCCCATGGTGCTGGGAATGNAGTGTGGGTGTCATACGCAGATCCTCAATTCAGACTGGGGAAGAGAAGAGTAGAGAAGTCCCTCCATATTGGGGGTACCCCTTTGTAGGGGGGCTACTCACCACCCCCACATTTCCCCAGAGTACTCTTAAGTAGGAGCAGCAGGAAATATTAGTTAGAAGGATAGAAGCGGGAGAAACAGAAAATACAGGATAGCTTTGAGAGGGCCTGGATCCTAGTCCATTGGGCCCCGACTGTCTCTGTCCTAGGGTATATAAAGGAATGCCAAGGGGTGGAGCAGAAGACCTCCCCCAGCACAGCCAAGTGCAGACCATCCCAGACACCTGCACTCAGGCCCGTGGTCCAATCATCCTCTCTATGCAGACCTGGGTAAAGCCACTAGGAAACCTGAAAATGGGCTCCCACACCCCTGCATTGAAAGGATTCTTGTCTACAGTCTTCCCTGAGGTCTGTGGGCTTTGACAGAAATGACAGGTCACTCAATGGGTTCTTCCCCCACAGGACTCCAGGAACTGATCCCGTTTGTGAAGCCTGCACCCATTGACCAGGAGCCATCTAAGAAGCAGAAGAAGCAGCATGAGGGCAGCAAAAAGAAAGCAAAAGAGGTCACCCTGGAGAACCAGCTGCAGAACATGGAGGTCACCGAGGCCTGAACACTGGCTCTTCCCAGCTTGCCAGACTTACTTTCTGTCTGCTGGGACCTCTGGCCTGCCTTGGAGCAGGGAGGCCGAGTACCACTCCTCACCCTGTCCCATCTGACTGCACAGCCGACAGAGAACCATCTGCCGTGTACCAAGCAGGTGGTCCCATCTCCTCGCATGGGCCAAGGGTCTCCTCACTGACTGCTGAACCATGCAATAAAGCGTTTCTGGGGAGGGCACATGACTTCTTCAGTCTGCTCCCCAGGCTTGAACCCTGTCTCTGCCGTTCCCCCAAATAAGGCTTTGAGTAGTGCAGAGCCCTTCAGCCACTTAGTGAAGGCTTTTAGAAAACCTGGAATCGTAACACAAGTTTTCAGGACAAGGATCACGATTCTCTGTAAATTCACTCCTCCCTAAAGGCAGTGAAGCTTAGAGACCAGTATGATGGAAAAGCCTGCTAGCATTTATATTCCCTAGGANGGGCTCCTTGGAAAGGGAGAAAGGCTGGTTGTGATAGCCGANACTCAATCCACAAGAGCCCCTAGGTTCAAAAGCATGAACTGTGGTTATGAGCAGCTCCAGTGTTTATAGCTGTCTCCATGTGGGGAGACTCTCTGCATAGCAGTAACTTAGTAGTGTCAGAGGCAGGGCAGAGGGATGCAGGAAGGATCTCTGTCCTCAGGAACTCTCNGTGTATCCTAATAGCTGGGNACCTGCACCCTGGGGAAGGTAGTAGTCAGGTTTTCTTCCTTCACCAGCTCCCTTTCATCTGTGATCTNTATCCTNNACTCTAATGACACCCTAGGTCAGTCTAGTGCTTGTCTCCTAGCAGGTTAAAGTGCCTGTAGATGCTCCCTTTTATCTGTGCGTGGTCCCAGAAGGTAGGGCGGGGACATGATTATACCTGTCCCAGAGTGGGAGAATGAGGTTCTGTGGCCAGGTGGTAGGCTGGCTCAGAGTGACTGAATTTGTTGCTTAGGGAGGTTGGGAGCTCAAGTGTGACCTGGCTTGTGACAGGCCTTTAGTTCAGCTCACCTCTGCTGCTTTGGCCCAGTACCAAGCAGGGAAAGAGGCCATGTGCTCAGCCTCTGCTAGGGGGCTGGTCCTATTAACCTTGCTTTTGGCATGCCTATCAAAACTGGGTGCTGTGAGGGCGACCACCAAGGCTCTTTNGCCTGCTGTGCCAGCTGGGGGCCCCCAGGCAGGTCCTATGGCCCATTGGCCTCAGCCCTGGGAAAACAAAGCCCGGGCGAGAGGACAAAAGAGCAGGCTGCTCCCATTTGTAATTCAGGACCAGAAATTCCCATTCCCATAACCTTAACATTCGGTTTGAAGAAAAGCAGCTTGAACCATGATTGGGAGGCTAGCTGCCCCGTTTAGAAGTCTATTAGGGATGTCTAAGTGGCCTTGTGTCTGTCTTGGGCCTGGCCTAGGTCTCCACAGCTATACCACTCCTATACCTTGTCCCCTAATACCTATATCCTGGCACAGAGTGCTTTCATCTTTCTGGTCTTGCTGGATCAGCTCTTGCCTCCCCTGTACTAACTGGCCTACTCTCTACCTTGCTAGTTTTCTGGAACTGGCTATACTTGGGCTCCGGACAACCTGAACAGCTAGTCATTCTCCCCACATCAGCCTACCCCTGTGTGAGCCAGGTGGTCTGTTTCTTGTTCTGTTTTGTTTTTTGGTTTTTGTTTTTTATGACAGGGTCTCACTATGTAACCCTGGCTGTCCTGGAACTAGCTCTGTAGACCTCGAACTCATTCAGGATCTGCCTGTTTCTGCCGCCCAAGTGTTGGGATTAAAGGTGTGTACCACCACGCCCAGCTACCAGGTGGCCTGTTAATAGATGTGTTCCTCCTTCCTGAAACCAGAAAGTAAAAGAAAGATAGCTGGCAGAGGTCTTCTGCATAAGTCATACACAAGAACATGTCGAAGGGGGGCATGCCCTTCGACCCTGCTGCTAAGCTCCCTGGGAGCAGAGTCCCTGCTCTCAGAACTCACTGGGAAGGTGTGGCTTACTCCTCCAGAGCCAACCAGGCCCCTTTCCTTGGAGCAGTGGCTCTGGCTGATGCAAGCCTTGTTTAGGATGGGCTGACCCACCTGGAAGCCAAGCACTTGGGAGTGAGCCCAGATAACCTTGACTCCACCCTGGTAGTTGCCTCCGCAGCCCACAGCGGATGCCCTCATCCCTGGCACCTTGACTGCCCCATCTCCAACCTCAGCTACCCAGGTTACCTCAGCAAACAACCCCCAGAGGCCTGTGGAGTGAGTCAGAGCCCTGAGTCCCTTAGTAGATTTTGGTTCCCACACCCAGGAATTCAGGTTCCAAAATGCAGGTCCAGGTGCATCAAGTAAGCTGCTGGAGCCTGATGTTCGTCCTAACCACCAGAGAGTCAACTAGAAGCCAGAGGATTCTCAAAGGTCAGGCAAGTGTATTGGATCCAGTAGTTCCTAGGGGCCATCCTGAGCTCAGCCTGCTGAGCAGAGCACCCCCAGCCAACATACACTCCCCTAGGCTGACACCCCATTCCTAGGAACAGACTCTCTGCTTTACCTTTCCTGAAGCTTTTCCGGTTTATGCTGGGTCCATAGGATACCTCCCCTACAACCCCCATACTCCTACGGGGGGCCTAGGGCAGTCCTGGCTGAGCTCCCAGCATAAGTCTGACAGGCAGAGCTAGCATGGGCCCCAGAGAAATGTGTTACATGTCAGAGCCTGTGCCAGGATGAGGGGCCTCTACCACAATCCCAGTCACCTCCTACCCTGGGGTTCCTCAACAGCCCCTCCCAGATAGGCACAAAAGGGGTGCAACCTCGCAGCCCCNGCCTACACCAGGGCCTGATTGAGCTTAAGGCTCCGCCTCTGACGTTGCCCTTTTAAGAGCCCTCCCAATGGGGGCGGGGTACTGCAGGCAGAGTCTTGCAGAACCCCAGTGCTGTGCAGCTCCCCCACCAAGGTGCCTGGAAAGACCTATATCGGTTCTCAACGCTCTGGTCAGAGGTTCCTGTGGTCTCTGAAGAGACCCCTTATTCTGAACGGACGGGACCTCTCTAGCTGCTCTAACTGGCTGATTTGAAAACCCTGCGTTTTGGAGTCTCATATCTCTTCATAAGATTGGCCCCCACCCTCTTCTCTACAGAAGCCTGCTGTCAGAAATAGTCTGGGAAATCACATTTGCTGAGGTGTAAATTGCTGATAAGAAGATATGACCCTTAAGGGAGGACTGGATTTGAAATCGTGGAACTGAAGAATTAAGCTCCTAATTGAGGATAGCATCCATCCCTTCCATCTTGTATCAGAGAAAACAATTTCTTTTTATTCTTTCAAACCAGCCCGATCTCCTTGTGCCCAGGGTTTCATGCTCTGTCTCCTGGGTCTTATTCTTAAGCTAGCTTTCTTAAATTTCCTCTCTTCCCTCTCATCCTCTCCTCTGCCCCCACGTCCCCCAATATCAACCTGCTTACACTGCCCCCCATCTTCTGACAGCATTCTATCTGGCTCTTTTTTTCTCAAAGATTCACCATCAAGGGNCTCTTGCAATTCTAGCACCTCATCAGTATCCCCAGCCCTCTGTTGTCTACCTGCTGAATGTCCCAGATAAAGAAAGCTTGAATTGCAAAGGGAAGGTTTGGGTTGAAGCTGAGGAAGTAGCTTGGGGAAAAAACATGGTGCCTGACTCTAAGTGCTGTTTTCATAAGCATCTGGGCCCTTGTTTTCCCACATGCCTGGTCTTTAGTAATGCTTGGGACTCCCAAGCATGCAGACTGAGCCTCTCCGGGATCGCAAGGCCCAAGTTCTTTCCTGACTGACTCCTTGTCCCCACGATATATCCACATGTATCCCTGTCACAGACACCCAGGAGTTACCCTTGGTCTCCTGCTCTGCGTCTCAGGCCAGTCTGCACTGAGCTTTCATCATGAGATCTGCTCATCCACTGGTCTGCAGACCACAGGTCCCCTGCAGGCACAGTCTCTTTAGGGTACCAGAATAGATCCTCCTCTAGTAGGGGCTGGTGACATGGCTCAGCTGGTAAAGGCACTTACCACCAAGCCTGGTGAGCGGAGGTGTGCAGGACTCGCACATGGAGGGAGAGGACCAGCTCCTGCAGGTTGTCCTCTGACCTCTGAAAACACACACATGTGCACACAGTAAATAAGTGAAGGGGGGGTTGCTATTCCATACACATAGAAAAATATTAGTGAACATGGCCTGACAACAGCAGCTGTCTCAGTCCAAACCAGACTGGTTGGTCAGAACCAGAGTTTCACCAGAGCCTCATTCATTTGTGTTGTCTGCCTGTGCACTACCTCCTCTGTCTCTTTTGACAACCTTAACAGTTATTAACAGCTTTGCGGTTTTCTGCACAAGCCTCAGCCCCGGGCTCCATCTTATCCTTGCTGTGCTCAGGGACCACATACAACCTCAGCTGCATTTGGGATGCACTTTGCATCTTTATAGGATGCTAGTCTTTTAAAAATTTTTATTTATTTTTATTTTATATGCATTGGTGTTTTGCCAGCATGTGTGTCTGTGTGAAGGTGTCAGAACTCCTGGAGCTGGAGTTACAGACTGGTAAACTGCCACGTGGGTGCTGGGAATTGAACCCAGGTCCTCTGGAAGAGCAGCCAGTGCTCTTAACCACTGAGCCATTTCTCCACCCCAGAGTGCTAGCTTTTTAAGCCATCACTAACAAATATCCCTGGCACTGTGGATGAAACCTGCATGGTGAAGGCATCCATGGCATATTTAATTGAGCCCCATTGAAAGTCTAACAGCTGGGGCATCAGGACTGCTATCCCTAGGTACAGCTGGCAATGAGAATGCAGTTTTGAGGCTAAAGTGACACCCAACTGCCTCCCATCTGACAGACATCTTTACTTATTCATTTGATTAATATTTACAGAGTGTCTACTATGTGTCAGGTCACATGCTAGATGCTAGGTATTTGGGACACATTCTCCCTAGTCTGTGGATAACAGCTATGAACCAAGTAAATTGACAGGTGCATACCCTATGTAATTGCAAATTGCCATCATGAAGAAGGGGGCATTTAAGACTTCTCTGTTCAGCAACTGGGAGGAGGCCCAGGTATCCAGAACAGAGTGAGGCATACGGAGAGGGTAGGCCACTTCCCATGGAGCTTTATGGGTTAAAGATTTTGTTTTTTTTCCAGTGNGTAATAGAGCAGGGTTCGCAGAAGGAAAGCAACATACTCAGATTTAAGTGTGAAATGTTACTCTCTGTGAAGGACACCATGAAGAGTCCTTAAATCAGATAAATCCTTTGAGGGCATAGTGGTTCACACCTTTAATCCCAGCACCCTGGGATGCAGAGGCAGGTGGGTCTCTGTGAGTTCAAGTCCAGCCTGCTCTACATAGTGTATTCCAGAACAGTCAAGGCTATGTAGAGAGACCCTGTCTCACAAAATTGAAAAACAAACAAACAAACAAACAGATAAATCCAAAATGTGGCACCTTAATAAGAAAAGGCCTGGACTCTTCAGACTATGTCATTTAAAAAGAGAGAGAGAGAGAAAGGGAAAGTGGCATATGAACTGGCAGATGACTCAGTGGGTAACAGCGCTTGCCAAGCAATGGTGACCTGAGTTGAGCTCCAGTTCCCATGGTAGATGGAGAGAACTGATTCCTGAAAGGTGACCTTTGACCTCCACAGGCACATCATGGCAAACATGTTCCATACTCCTATAATACATTATACACACCAAACACACACGTAATAATAAGTTANAAAGCAGCATATAACTAGATGGCGTGCACAAAAATCTGGTTTGAAAGCAGAAACTTCAAAAGATGTTAGGAGTTTGCCTTGGACTGGGTATGAGATCATCCTAGGAATTCTCATCCATGTTCCTGGTTGTGGCCATGGCAGAGGCCTTGTGGATGAGCAGGGGGAAGGGAGAGGGCCCTGCATCTCTGGTACAGTCTGCTGAGAGGCCTAGAGTAGACGTATTCTCAAAGTTGTGAGAAATAAAGTGGTGTCAACAGTTACTGAACCTAGGGAAAGTGTTTCTTATGGCATCCTTTTTAACTTTTTCTTCTTGTTTTTGAGACAAGTTTTTATGTCTTATGTACCGAGGCTAGCCTTAAACTCCCTATGCAGGATGATCTTGAGATTCTGATCTTTCAAGGATGACCTTGAACTTTCTGATCCTCCTGCCTCTACCCCCTGAGTGCTGAGGCTTCAGGCTTGAATCACTGAGCCCAGTTTATGCAGAGCTGTGGAGTGAACCAGGGCTTCAGGTACACTAGACAAGCATTCTACCAAGTGAGTGACATTTCTAGCTTTCGGTGTGTGTTTTGTTTTGTTTGTTTTTGAGACAGGGTTTCATTGTGTAGCTCTGGCTAGCCTAGAACTTGCTATGTATACTATGTTGACCTTGAACACAGAGTACTGGGATCAAAGGCTTGTGCCACCACACACTTGTCCCCATCCTCTGCCTCTTACATTCTTTCCGCCCTCTCTTCCGCAATGTCCCCTGAGCCTTGGGTGGTATAGACAGCCCATTTAAGGCTGAGCACTCAACAGTGATTTATTTTAGCAGTTTGGCCAGTTATGAGCCTCTGGTTTAGTTAGCTCTGGAGAAACTCCTCTAGCCAAAGTTGAGAGCAGCACTAACCTATGGATATAAACATGAATGTTTAGAAGGCATCTTGACGATGTGACCATTTAGCAAAACAAGTAGTAGGTTCCCCTAGGGCCTATGTTCTTCCCAGTGGTGGGCTTTTGACCGGGTTTACAGTACCTGGTATGAATTAGCTAGTATGGAAGAGAGCTCAAATCCAATCAGAAATGAGTTAATAACCCTGTAACTTTCATGCCTCTATTGTACCAGTGGGTACGTCTTGCCTGGCAGGTCAATATTGTAGTGTTCAGGGTTTATTGCTGAGGAAGACCACTGGCCTTTCTCCCACAGTGGTCTGGACAGCACCTTCTGGCACTATGAAAGCTAGCCAGCAGGGAAGAAGTTTTCAGGTCAGTCAGTTCTGGCCAGAATCCTCTATGTCCTGCAACCAAAGTGTGCTGTGTCCTCAACAACAGGGCCTTTTTATTTTTGTTTGATTTTTATTTTGAGACAGATCTCACTATATAGTCTTGGCTGGCTCACTATGTAGATCAGGTTGGCCTCATAGAGATCTGTCTGTCTCTTCCTCCTTAGTGTTGGGATTAAAGGTGTGTACCAGCAACAATAGGGTCTTACCATCTACTTGTGGTGGGCAATCAAGAGCCATGGCAAGAACCTGGGTTGTTTGGGGAAACTACGGCCGTCCTGACCAATAACCCATGGGGAGAGGTATACCACATCTGGCACTGAAATTTTCATTAAATGATATGTTATTATCAATACAGGGTAATGTGTTCAAACTCCACATTAATATACACAAACACATTTTTTTNNAAAAAGATTTATTTATTTATGTATTTTTATGTACATGAATGCTCTGTCTGCCTGCATGCCAGAAGAGGGCGTCAGATCCCATTACAGATGGCTGTGAGTCACCATGTGGTTGCTGGGAATTGAACTCAGGAAGAGCAGCCAGTGCTCTTAACTGCTGAGCCATCTCTCCAGCCCACATACACATTTCTCTAATTAAATTAGGCTTAATTTAATTTTTTAGTAACTTAGTAGGTTTCCATAAGGGTTTTGGTTAACCCATGCCCCACCCTCTCCTCTCATTTGTCCCCTCCCCCACCCTGACTTAAACCTTTGACCCCAGTGTTCACCCCCACCACTTTCACATCCCAGATCATTCTCCAGAGCATATATGTAAAAATTTTTATTATTAGTGCATGTGTGTGTGTATGTAGGACCAGATCATTCTTAAGAACTTAGATTTAAAATTTTTTATTAGTAAGTAGGGTGGTGGCACAATGTGAGGAGGCCAGATAACAATTTTGTGGAATTGGTTTTCTCTGTCTACCTTTATGTGTGTTCCAGGCATCAAACTTGGGTCTGCAGGCTTTCTCTGCAAGTAGTGTCATCAGATGAGCTAGCTTATTCTTTTCTTTTCTTTCTTTCTTTCTTTTTTTAAATGTGCATCTTAGTTACTTTTCTATTACTGTGATAAAACACCATGACCAAGGCAACTTGTAGAAGGAAAGGTTTATCTAGGCTTACGGTTCCAGCGGGACAGAGTCCTTCACCATCATTGTGGCAGGAGCAGCAAGCTGAGAGCTCGTATCTTTTTCTTTTTTAAATTGGGTCTCTATATGGTCCTGACTGTCCTAGATCTCAAGATGTAGACCAGACTGGCCTCANACTCACAGAGATTCTCCTGCCTCTGCCTTCTGAGTATTGGGATTAAAGATGGGCACCAGACCCAGGCCAGAGAGCTTACACCTTAAACCTTAAGCAGGAAGTTTAAGAGAGAGAACTCAATATGACTCTAAAGTCTCAAAGGCCACCTCCACTTACAAACTTCCTCCAACAAAGCTGAACCTCCTAAACCTCCCAAACAGTACCATCAATGGGGACGAGGTATTCAAATGCCAGAGAGAACACCCATTCAAACCACCACAGTGTGGGGGGGGGGGGTGGAGGGGTATGTGCCCGTGCACTCACACATACATGCACACAGTAGTCAGAAAACAGCCCCAGCTGTCCGTTCCACAGGTTCAAGCTTTTCAAGTTGCTGATTAGATCTGCCAGTTTCCACCTTCCCAGCGTGAGGATTTAAAAGTAAACAGACCGACACTTACAGTTGTTTTTTATGTGGGTCCTGAGGATGGAACTCAAGTCTTCATGCTTGCAAGGCAAGCATTTTACCTACTTAATTCCCTGTCCAGTTTTCTTCAGAAACATCCTGCCTAAGTTACACTAGAGCCAGGGCCATACCTCATCCCTATGTGGGTAAGTGGGTATTTGCCATAGGTCTAGAGACTAGTCTCCAATATAGTAATAAATCCCCAGCACACCATGTGCACACACCCTTTTGAGTTAGGGTGTAGCTATATTGTATGGGCTGATCTGAGACTCTGATTCTTCTGCCTGAGCCTCCAAAGTAGCTGATCTTACAAGCATACAGCATATTCTCTTAAGTCTGTAAGACTTCATTGGGCCTGAGTAGGAACAGGTAGGAGGGAGACCCACAGTTCCTCATAGCTGAAAAGTTCTATGAAGCAAGCAGTCCCTTGGCGGGGCTCAACACCAGGGTCACCCCTTTTGGAGTCTCCCAGTGATGCATGTAAGACTAGAATTTTCCCTCCTGTTCCAGGGAGGTGGAAAAAGCTGAGGGGGGTGAGAGAGGAGGCAGCTGTCTGTCCCCCTAAGGGGGTGAAGCTGGGAGGAGGTTAAATACTATTTGCCAACTGTGTCTGGAGATGAAAGAAGGGTTCCTTACACACCCCCAGCCTGTCTACCTTGAGCAGAAAGGCCACTTNCTTGGAGGAAGATCTGGAGGCCCGAGCCTTCCCTGGCAGCCCTGGCCTCCTGGCTGGGTTTCAGAACCATGGCCACATTCCAGAGTCAAAGCTGCTCTTTCCTCTACCCAGAAGGCTCATTTTAGTTGCACAGGGAGCCAGATGAACGAAGTGCTACAGTTTCTGCATACGTTGGCTTGGCCTTCATCAAAANCGAGTCTCATTACTCAACCCCAATTCAAAGGATAATTAACAGACAGTATAATTTCCAAGCATTCTCTGAACCACATGGCTATTAAATGAAGAGCAAAATGCCCACACAATCCCTGGATCCTCCCAAACCATAGAGTCTGAGGAAGTCAGGAGAGGCAGAGCCCTACGGAGACCNCTTATGCCACNCCTCTATCTGGAGTGACTTTGTCCAGAGGAAGGACATNCATCTTGGGTAAGATTGTAGGTCACTCCAGCAACCAGGGGTCCTCNTCCAACCCCGCTCACCCACCGCTACCAGGAAAACAGTCTAACATAACCCTTCTACCCAGCTTCTCTTCTATTCCCCTGCAGAGAAAGAAAAAATTGGCTTGTCACTTTTGGCATGACTGTGAGGTCACATGGGGGTTCTCTGACCTAGAGCAAAGGTGAGGAGTCCTTTACTNTGACAAACTGAAAGTGGCCCTGCTGTGACAGAGGGCAACAATGGAAGGGAGTATCTGATTCAATGATTTTTAAAATAGATCCTAAGGATCCTGAANTTCCTCAGGGCAGCCCAGGGATTCTCGATTGGGGTGACAAGAGAAGGTGCAAGACACTGACTCCATACTTAGCCTAGGCATGCCATTCATCTGTTTTATATCTGAAGACTTGGGTCAGGGAGCTGGCTCAGCAGGTGAAAGCATTCTCTGTGCAAGCCTGACAATGTGTGTTCAACCCCCGGAGCCCTCCATGGANGAAAAGAAACAGTTCTCAAAAGTTGCATCTGGTTACGGCACATGCCTTTAATCCTTGGGGGCAGAGGGAGGCTGGTCTCTGTGAGTTCAAGGCTAGCCAAGGCTACATAGTGAGACTCTGCCTAAAAAAGCAAATAAAACAAAAATGAGAAATTTTTTTAAAAAATCACACACATGTAATGAAACAAATTAGCAAGAAATTTTAAAATATCAAACATACATGTAATAAAACAAGAAATTTTAATTAATTAATTTTGAGCTAGAGTTTCACTATGCAGCCTCGGCTGGCCTGAAACTCTCAGAAATCCACCTGCTTTTACCTCCCAAGTGAGTGCTGGGATTAAAGGTGTGTGCTACCATGCCTGGCTAAAAAATTTATTTTTATTTTTTTATGTGTAGGGGTATTTTGCCTGTATGTATGTCTGCACCATGCCTATGCAGGCCAGAAAGAGGGCATTGGATCCCCCTGGGATTGAAGTCACAGGTGGTGATGAGCCACCATGTGTGTGCTGGGGATTGAACCCAGGTCCTCTGGAAGAGCAACCAGTGCTCTTAACCACTGAGCCATCTCTCTAGCCCCTTAAATTTTTCAAAAGAAAGATCTTCCACTATAACCTATCTTACCCACTCAGCCTAGTAGTAGTCTGAATCTAGAGCTTTGTACTAGGCAAATACTNAGCTATATATCCCCAGCCTGCCAAATACACTTTTTGTTCTTGTTTTTGAGACAGGATTTCATGCAGCCTCAATACATAGACAAGGATGACCTCCAAATCCTGATCCACCAGCCTCTGCTTCCCAAGTGCTGGGATTATAGGCTTGAGCCACCAGATCCAACTTAAACCTTTTATTTTGTGTGTGTGTGTGTGTGTGTGTGTGTGTGTGTGTGTGTGTGTATGCGCGCTTGCCTATGGAGTATAACAGTTGATATTTGGTCTTATTGGGACAGAATCAAATGAACCTTCGCGTCATCAGTTAGGACAGATTGGCTGGCCATTGAGCCCTTAGGATCCCCCTGTCTCTGCCTCCCTGACACTGAGATGACAGGCATACAGTACAGTGCCCAGCCTCTGCCTTGCCCAGTCCCGCTTCCTGGCTCTTTGGGACCAGATTCTTGTGTGAACCNCTCATGGGTTTTTCATACCCCTTTCTTCCAGAAGACGGTCCTGTAGTCCTGTTCCATGAAGGGCGCAGTAGCCCTATGCAATGGACAGGGCCACTTGCTAATCACAAAGCTGTGGATAGAAGGAGGACAGCGGTTGGACATTGATGNGAGGGAAGAGGGTTTAAGANAAAAGCCAGTTCTCCAGACAGGAGCCCTGACTATAGGTCAGTGGTGCCACATGGCCTAAGACCGAGGAAGCCTGGGTCCTCTGGAACCAACTCACCCTGGGCCTAGGAATCTGGTAGTGTTAATGTATTTGCTGTTCTGGACCTTCTAGTTCANCTCTCCTGAACTGCCTAAGTGGTACCCAAGATGTATCAAAAATGAACTTGAGGATCGGTCTGTTGGAGGCATCCAAGTGAGATCACAACTTCTGGGATCTGGGAGAGACTTTGTAGTGTTGAGCGAAACCTTTTTAGTGTTGACCTGGGACCTGTATTATGAGGCAGCAATGAGGGCTCTCATGGATGGTAAGACTGGAAAGTTGCCTTGTGTGTCCTCGTCTACCGCCCCCACCTCCCCCCAAAACCTTCAGAATAGTTTGAAAGAGCACTAGCTATAGAGTGCTACATGGCTATCGTTCCTTGTGTGGCTTCTGATGGTTCATTCATCTTTAAGCTGTGGTAGAGATCTAGCACTAGCCGAGAAGCATGTCTGATGGATTGGGAAGAAAAATGCTACCAGCGGCGGGAATCTTACTTAGAGCATCTGTGCAGAAGAGGGCGCTGGGTGGGACCCACCTCCTTCGGCGCGTTGGGCGTCGCCGCTTTAAGACGGCCGCGGCGCGAGCAGGTCTATGGTAATGAGCCGCCGCCGCCACCGCCGCCGCTCTGCAGAGCTTGCCCGCCCGCCGGGGAGGCGAGGGAACGCGGGTCTGGGCCCGGGACCGCGGCGACCAGCAGCAGCCGCGGCGAGGACGCGGGGCGCGAGAGGGTAGCGCAGGGCGGTCGTTGGCAGCCAGGCCCGGGCCGGAGCGTGCGGCTTCGTAGGCGCAGGTGGGCGATCTCACGCGGGCAGAGGGGACACCCTAGGTCTCGGGAACCGGGGACCCGGCAGAGCCAGGGGNCCTCGCGGCCCGCGGGCGCAGGTGGCGAGCGCCCAGAGCGCAGGTGGAGGAGCAGCCTGAGCCCGCAGTGGTCGCGGTGACTCGGGAGCGGGCCGGGCTTCGAGAGTGGTGTAGCCCGGCGCATCGTGGGGCTCAGCGCGCGGCCCCGCCGAGCCATCTAGGTGCAGGCCCTGCGGGACGCACAGGTGGCCCCCGGGGACCAGCGCCCCGGCCCGGGCATGAGGCGCGGCGGGGCCCGCAGGAGCCGGAGGAAGAGCCGCCGCGGCTGTTGACCCGGCTGGCCGGGAGCAGGGAGAGATGCGGAGCCGGGCTGCCAGCGCCCCCCTCCCAACGCCGCTGCCGCCGCTGCTACTGCTGCTGCTGCTGCTGCCGCCGTCGCCACTCCTGGGAGATCAAGTGGGGCCCTGTCGTTCTCTGGGGTCGGGGAGACGCGGCTCCTCTGGGGCCTGCGCCCCGGTCGGCTGGCTCTGCCCAGCCTCCGCTTCGAACCTCTGGCTCTACACCAGCCGCTGCAGAGATTCGGGTATTGAGCTGACTGGCCACCTGGTGCCCCACCACGATGGCCTGAGGGTCTGGTGTCCAGAATCAGGGGCCCATATCCCTCTTCCGCCTNCCCCTGAAAGCTGCCCCTGGAGCTGTCGTCTCCTGGGTATTGGAGGACACCTTTCTCCACAAGGCAAGCTGACCCTGCCTCAAGAGCACCCTTGCTTAAAGGCCCCACGACTCAGATGCCAGTCTTGCAAGCTGGCACAAGCCCCAGGGCTCAGGGTTGCGGAAGGATTACCNGAGGAATCTATGGGTGGGCGCAGGAAAAGGAATGTGAATACAGCCCCCCAGTTCCAGCCCCCCAGCTACCAGGCCACAGTGCCTGAAAACCAGCCAGCTGGTACCTCTGTTGCATCCTTAAGAGCCATTGATCCAGATGAGGGTGAGGCAGGTCGACTTGAGTACACCATGGATGCCCTCTTCGATAGCCGCTCCAATCATTTCTTCTCCTTGGACCCAATCACTGGTACTGTCACCACAGCTGAGGAGCTGGATCGTGAGACCAAGAGCACCCACGTCTTCAGGGTCACTGCACAGGATCATGGTATGCCCCGAAGGAGTGCCTTGGCCACACTTACCATCTTAGTGACTGACACCAATGATCATGACCCTNTTTTTGAGCAGCAAGAATACAAGGAGAGCCTCAGGGAGAACCTGGAGGTTGGCTATGAGGTGCTTACAGTCAGGGCCACCGATGGTGATGCCCCTCCTAATGCCAACATTCTGTACCGCCTGCTCGAGGGGCCTGGAGGCAGCCCCTCAGAAGTCTTTGAGATTGATCCTCGCTCTGGGGTGATCCGAACCCGCGGCCCTGTGGATCGGGAAGAGGTGGAATCCTACAAGCTGACAGTGGAGGCAAGTGACCAGGGCCGGGAACCAGGCCCACGGAGTTCCACGGCTGCTGTTTTCCTGTCTGTGGAAGACGATAACGACAATGCGCCCCAGTTTAGTGAGAAGCGCTATGTGGTCCAGGTGCGGGAGGATGTGACCCCAGGAGCCCCAGTTCTCCGAGTCACAGCCTCGGATAGAGACAAGGGCAGCAATGCCCTGGTGCACTATAGCATCATGAGTGGCAATGCTCGGGGACAGTTCTACCTGGATGCTCAGACGGGGGCCCTGGATGTGGTCAGCCCACTTGACTATGAGACAACCAAAGAATATACACTACGGATACGGGCTCAGGATGGTGGCCGACCTCCGCTTTCCAACGTCTCTGGTCTAGTAACGGTGCAAGTCCTGGACATCAATGATAATGCCCCCATCTTTGTCAGCACCCCTTTCCAGGCCACTGTCCTAGANAGTGTCCCTTTAGGCTACCTAGTTCTGCATGTCCAGGCCATTGATGCTGATGCTGGTGACAATGCCCGTCTGGAATATAGCCTGGCTGGAGTTGGGCATGACTTCCCCTTCACCATTAACAATGGCACAGGCTGGATCTCTGTGGCTGCCGAGTTGGACCGGGAAGAGGTTGATTTCTACAGCTTTGGTGTAGAAGCCCGAGACCATGGCACCCCAGCACTCACTGCCTCAGCCAGTGTCAGTGTAACCATCCTGGATGTCAATGACAACAACCCAACCTTTACCCAACCAGAGTACACAGTACGGCTCAATGAGGATGCAGCTGTGGGCACCAGTGTGGTGACAGTGTCAGCCGTGGATCGTGATGCTCACAGTGTCATCACCTACCAGATCACCAGTGGCAACACCCGAAACCGCTTCTCTATCACCAGCCAGAGTGGAGGGGGCCTGGTTTCCCTTGCCTTACCACTGGACTACAAACTTGAGCGGCAGTATGTGCTGGCAGTGACTGCCTCTGATGGCACAAGGCAGGACACAGCTCAGATCGTGGTGAATGTCACTGATGCTAACACCCACCGCCCCGTCTTCCAGAGCTCCCACTATACAGTAAATGTTAATGAAGACCGACCGGCAGGCACCACAGTGGTACTGATCAGTGCCACAGACGAGGACACGGGTGAGAATGCCCGAATCACCTACTTTATGGAGGACAGCATTCCCCAGTTCCGAATTGATGCGGACACCGGGGCTGTCACCACCCAGGCTGAGCTGGACTATGAGGATCAGGTGTCTTATACCCTGGCCATCACTGCTCGGGACAACGGCATTCCTCAGAAGTCCGACACCACCTATCTGGAGATCCTGGTGAATGATGTAAATGACAATGCCCCCCAGTTCCTGCGAGATTCCTACCAGGGGAGTGTCTATGAGGACGTGCCACCCTTTACCAGTGTCCTGCAGATCTCAGCCACTGATCGTGACTCTGGTCTTAATGGCAGGGTTTTCTACACCTTTCAAGGAGGGGATGATGGAGACGGTGACTTCATTGTAGAGTCAACATCGGGCATTGTGAGGACCCTGCGGAGGCTGGATCGTGAGAACGTGGCCCAGTACACCTTACGAGCATATGCAGTGGACAAGGGAATGCCGCCAGCCCGCACACCCATGGAAGTGACAGTCACTGTGTTGGATGTGAATGACAATCCCCCTGTCTTTGAGCAGGATGAGTTTGATGTGTTTGTAGAAGAGAACAGCCCCATCGGGCTGGCCGTGGCCCGGGTCACTGCCACTGACCCAGATGAAGGNACCAACGCACAGATCATGTACCAGATTGTAGAGGGCAACATCCCTGAAGTCTTTCAGCTGGACATCTTCTCAGGTGAGCTGACTGCCCTGGTGGATTTGGACTATGAGGACCGGCCTGAATATATCCTGGTCATCCAGGCTACATCTGCTCCCTTGGTAAGCAGGGCTACTGTCCATGTCCGCCTCCTTGACCGCAATGACAACCCACCAGTCCTGGGCAACTTTGAGATTCTTTTCAACAACTATGTCACAAACCGCTCCAGTAGCTTCCCTGGGGGTGCTATAGGCCGTGTGCCTGCCCATGACCCTGATATCTCAGACAGCCTGACATACAGCTTTGAGCGAGGAAATGAACTCAGCCTGGTCCTACTCAATGCGACCACAGGAGAGCTGAGACTGAGCCGGGCACTGGACAACAACCGGCCCCTGGAAGCCATCATGAGTGTACTGGTGTCAGGTAAGGAAGATGCCCAGTGGTGNTGGGGTGGGAATAGTCCTCGGGAGAGGCCTGAACAGCCACTGGAGGTGGAGTGTCATCCAAGGAGGAGCTGGTGACCCATCTCTACCAGGTGGATAGCCCAGAGGTTGAGAGATCAGGAAACAGCCTGAGAAGAAACCCCAGGAATCCTGGTGGCTGGCGCAGGCCCCGCCTGCTGCCCCAGGCTGGGCTGGGCTGCTTTGGTTGGCTGCCCCCTGCCTACCAGACTGTGACGTGGTAGGGGAAGTATTGTGAGACTGCCCTGACTATGGATGCCAAGAATTGTNAAAAAAGGGCGCGTGGAAGACTGNAAGGCTGACCTAGCTGGGGGAGGGGGAGCGAAGACCTTGGCTGGGAGAGGGGAGGCAGGTTGGCCCCTCAGCACCCCTGTCACCCTCATTAGGATGGTCCTGTGATCTCACACAGCCTTTGGCAGGTCAGAGGGCTACAGGGACACAGGGTTCCACCGAGGGGTCAGGACCCTGCTGTCCTCTTCTCTCTCCCTCTGTCTCTCAGCAGAGCTGCAGAATTGGCTGACATGGCTTTGTCTAGAGCATTCTCTTCCCTCCAGGCAGAAAGGGCCTGGCTTGGCTGCNCCTTCAGAACTCCAGGCAGGAAGTAAAGCCAGGGCTCATTGTCTCTGTCCGAACAGACCTCACTGTCCTGAGTTCTTGGTTGAGGTCTGGCTTGGGGGAGGGGCTGCAGTGAAGCCAGGGCAGATGGACCTTATGGGCCCCAAGACTCCCTGTGGCCTGTTCTTAGGGTGCTAGGCCTTCCTTGCTGATCACGAAGGCCTAGTTTCAAGAAAACAGGCATGGAGATCAGAGTGCACCAGAACTACTGAGTGTTGAGGGCAGACTCCAGGGTCCTGATTTGGTGAGGAGAGAACAGAACTTTAGGGGCGTGGGAGCTTGGCCGGAACCCAGACTGGGCATTCCTGCTGCTTGGCCAAGCGCTCAGCCTGCAGACACCCCAGACAGCAGGACTTGGGAGAGGAAGCAGGACTGGATGACGGTGTTCTATCCTTTCTGTCAGTTCTGGGGGTGTGGGGGAGAAGCAAGGTGAGGGTGAGGCAGATACAGTAGCCAAGCACCTTCCTGAGTCCCGAAGTTGGGACTTGGGGTGAAGGAGGAAGAGATTGTTAGCGATTTTCCCAGGGGTGAGCCCAGGCACCCCACTCCAGGCAGTTCTCACACATCAGGGAAGGGAATACGGCCTCAGCCCCCTTCCTGCTCATACTTCTTGCTGGACAGAATCTTCCTGGTCCCACCCCTCAGGTGGCTGCAAGGACCAGGGAGAATGCGCTTTCAAAGGCAGTGGATCAGGCTTTGAGCCACCTGAAGCTTCGTTCCCCTNTAGTAGGAGGAGGCCAGCAGCACCCCCATCTGTGCCTGGCACTAGAGGCAGAAGAAGGGCCTCTCCCTCCTGCCCTCTATCCAGAGCCTTTTGGAGTGAATCTGGCTAGACATCTAGGGCCAATGTGGAGGCCAGCACCACTGAGCCTTTGCCTCCCTACCAAGGCACACAGGCCCAATCCACAACCCTCTAGGCTAGANGGAAAGGCTGGGGCAGCACCTAGTGCCACTGTGGCTGGCCTTTTTGCCCTTGCCCCCCCTCCCCCATCGGCCCTGACCCTTAGAGGCAGTCACCAAGGCAACCCCAAAGTTCAGGAGGCTGGGTGAGGGGAGCTGACGCCCACTGCCCCTTTGTCTTCCTTCTCTGGTTCTTTGTCCTCTCCTTCCCTCCCAGCCTGCCCATGGGGACCCTCCTGCACTGCCTGTCTGTCACCTTCTCCCCAGCTCCTGTGTCTCTTTCCTTCTTTCTCCCTGGTTTCCTCCATTGCTGGCTCCTTTCCTGGGGTCTTTGTTTTCCCTGTTGGTCTCTGTGTTTAGATCTGTCTTCCCGTCCTCCCTGTGGCTTGGGCTCGGTGGCTTCCTGCAGCCCAAATGGTCCGGCCTGCTGCCTTCTTCAGACACACAGGAGAAGCCGCCCCAGGCCTGCTCACCTCCCAGACAGCCGAGCCTCTGCCAGAAGAGGAAAGGCTTGGGAGTCAGCTTCTGGAATCCTCCCCGGGTGCAGCTGGCTGAGGCCTGGACCCAGGTGGTATTTCCTGGGTCAGAGCCTACCCCAGATCTTCTGTCTAAAACAACTCAGGCAGCGCACTGGTCACCCCTACTCCCATCCTGCCTTTGCACCTGAGGGGAGACCCAGGTCAAGGCAGGAAAGGAGGACAAACAAGAAGGAGGAAGAGTAATGGGTTGGTTGCTGGGGTAGGGACAATAGCAGANGGGCAGGTGGGCCACAGATGGTGGGCCAGATGGGAAGCAGGAGAAACATGTTGAGAGGGACACAGACAGGGCCTGGGTTGGTGGAGGGGACATGCAGGAGTGTTGGTTCCCAGGGCCAGGGGATGGCAAAACTTCTCTTGCTCACTGGTCCACGAGCACTATGTAGAGTCCTGTGTTACTCTCTGTCTGGAGGAACTTCCCATTCAGAAAACACTGGGCTGTGACATCAGCTCCTGCTCAGCCCTGGGCCCCAGTGCAGGCTTCTGCAAGGCAGCAAAGGAATCTGTTCATCAGCCTACGGGCAGGCTGGAGGGCTTGGAGGACTGTGGGCTGTTGTCTTGGTACCCTAGGCAAAACAGGAGGGCAGAGGTGAGCGGCAGTCATGGTCGCATGCTTTTTAGTGACAGCAAGCAGATCACAACAATGAGGCTGCAGGGCATGCAGGCAGTGGGCCCAGGGCANAGGTGAGATGAGTGTCTGCCTTCATATGCCTGGGCTCAACTAACTGCCCAAGGTAGCAGNCACCTGAAGTAAGTGTGACATGTACAAAATAGAGTCCCATATGTCTTTCTTACTTCTGCTCCAGCAACACTGGCTCTAGCTCTGTCCCAGCTGGGTGCAATTTTTTGCATCTGATTGGAGTGTCTGCTGCCGTGTTTTCTTTTTCTTTCT
Source organism: Neotoma lepida (assembly GCA_001675575.1). Lineage (NCBI taxonomy): Eukaryota > Metazoa > Chordata > Mammalia > Rodentia > Cricetidae > Neotoma > Neotoma lepida. The sequence goes on from LZPO01096791.1 coordinate 795,512, forward strand.
TTCTTTTTCTTGATTTTGGTGTTTTTGTTTTTCAAGACATGGTTTCTTTGTGTAGCTCTGGCTGTCCTGGAACTTGTTCTGTAGACCAGGCCTGAAACTCAGAGATCCACCTGCCTCTGCCTCCTGAGGGCTGGGATTAAGCATGGGCCACCACCGCCAGCTTGCTGCTGTGTTTTCAAGATGTTTTATGTCCCAGGGATTCTCATCAGCATCTTAGNTTTTACTGAACACTCATTATGTGTAAGGCATTGTATTACATAGGAATGCCCCTGTAACTATTCCAAACCATTTCCCGTTCTCTGCAGCCCAGTTTTCATTTTTAATCTANACAAAGTCCATTCCCATGTGTATGCACATTCAGGTGCGTGTGACCCTTCTGAGCTTAGGGTGTGTGGGCGGAGTGAGACAGCAGTGGATGTGTTCGTNCTTAGCTGTTTATAAGTGAGTGTGCTGCCTGGGGGTATGGCAGGCAGACCTTTGGGTACAACTTGGTAAGCCAAGGTGGTGATGAGTAACTAAGAGGCCCTAGTGCCAGAGGAGAGACCAGCCCAGTGGGTCTCAGGGTGGAAGCTGCCTGGGCTCTTCTATTTCTGCTCAGATTCCCCACCCCCACTTACCCTTTCTCCAGCTTGGAGCAGTGGGTGGTGTTGTCACTGGTTAAGGTGGCTCAGCTGGATTTCCTGGGTTGGGGTCCCCCAGACAACCCAGAGTTGGGTGGGAAGAAGGCTTTGTGTGAGAGGTGTTGCCATGGGGACAGCAGGCTTGCATGGAAGCAGTCAGTCATGGAGCTGAGTGCAAGGGGGACCTGATGGCCCACTGACCCAATTCATCTTCCACTCCCAACCTGCTACAGCATGTTGAGAGNCGGGGTTATAGTGGAGTTGAGATGTACCGGGTAAGGTGTGGGAGTCTCTCAGGGTGCTCTGGGCACTCTAGAAAAGTAAGCAAGGGACAAAACACAGTTTTGGGAGAGAACCCAGAGACTGGTCTCAGGAGACAGGCCTAATACTGAGTAGGGTAAAAGGCATAAACCCGGGAAGGCAGTGCAAGCATCATACTAAAGAGTATTGGGAAAATATGCAGAGAACAGTTTTGAAAAATCTCATTTTCTTAAGCACATATGGGTGACCCCTCAAGGAGTGACTTGCCCACAAGCAACACATCTCACTAGCCACCTTTATGCCATCTAGAAAAAGGTTTTCTTGGGTACCTTGTAGGGTGTGGGCTGGATTTTAGCTTATTTGCACCCTCTATTCCTGGTGCTCCCTCCTCCTGGTGCTCCCTCCTCCTGGTGCTCCCTCCTCCTTGCTCCCTTTTCTTGACTCCTCCTCCTCATACAAACCTACCCCTTCCTCTGCTCAAAGCCAGGGTCTGTGGCTTGGCACTTCTGTTGGTTGGCACGTCTACCTGTCTACCTCAAACCTAATGTTAATCCATGTTGCTTCTCTTCAGATGGTGTCCACAGTGTGACAGCCCAGTGCTCACTCCGTGTCACCATCATCACGGATGAGATGCTCACACACAGCATCACACTGCGCTTGGAAGACATGTCCCCAGAGCGCTTTCTGTCACCACTGCTGGGACTCTTCATCCAGGCTGTGGCAGCCACATTGGCCACACCTCCAGATCACGTGGTGATCTTCAATGTGCAAAGGGATACTGATGCTCCAGGTGGCCATATCCTCAACGTGAGCCTGTCAGTGGGCCAGCCCCCAGGACCTGGCGGTGGGCCACCCTTTCTGCCTTCAGAGGACCTGCAGGAGCGCCTGTATCTCAACCGCAGCCTGCTCACCGCCATCTCAGCACAACGCGTGCTGCCCTTTGATGACAACATCTGCCTGCGCGAGCCCTGCGAGAATTACATGCGCTGTGTGTCCGTGCTGCGCTTCGACTCCTCCGCACCCTTCATCGCCTCCTCGTCGGTGCTCTTCCGTCCCATCCATCCTGTCGGGGGTCTGCGCTGTCGCTGCCCACCTGGCTTCACAGGCGACTACTGTGAGACCGAAGTGGACCTCTGCTACTCAAGGCCTTGTGGACCCCACGGGCACTGCCGCAGCCGAGAGGGCGGTTACACCTGCCTCTGTGGCGATGGCTACACGGGTGAGCCTAGGTCAGGGACCATGAGGGCAGCCACCNTGGGGGTAGCCCTGCAGGGCTGACGCTCTGGTCCAAGCACAAATCAGGCTAATGATGGGGCTGCCTTGTTCTTCCGAGAGTATAAAGTACAGCTGCACCAGGCATTCTTAGATCCTACTTGCCGTTTGCCAACTGCCTGCTTAGGAAGTCAGAATGAGGAGCCTTCTGCTCACTGTGCAAGCCCACACACACACCCACACCCACACCGGCACATGCACGCCTGCACACATACCCACTGAGACTGTGTAATTGAGGTCAGTCCTGCACCTGGGCTTGTGTTCCAGCTTTGCCACTAATAGCTGTGTGAAAACGAGAGTTACTTAGCTTCTCTTCCCACAGTGTTTAAGATGGAGATAACTAATTTATTTAGGTCAAAAGTTGCTTGTGAGGGCTCATGTAGATAATTTGACACGCGGAGAAAGCTGGCTTATGAAAAGTGTTGGCTTTTGTTTAAGTGCTGAGGGGAGGCGACTTGGTCCAGTTAGAGGTGTTGCTGGCCTAAGCCCAGGACTTCATACTGCTGAGTGAATCCCTTCATTAACCTGTAGCCANACTTTCCCCACCCAGGAATTGGAGGAAGGCACTGAGGAGCTGGGGTTTGGAGGCACGGGAGTTCCAGGACACTGGACTGTGTAGCCCTGAACAGAATGGCTCCNTTTCTGCCTCCCTATTGGCCTGTGGCTGTAGGTCTCTTCACACCCTGCCCCTCCCTATAGGCTCTGCTGCTCTTCCGCTCACTGGCTCCATTTCCCTCCCTGACTCCCAGGCCTCATGTCCTCCAGCGTCAGTCTCACTGGTTCTGCCAGTAGCGTAGGCAGCCTCAGTGCCTCCTGCTGCATCCTCCTGCCCAGAACTCGCCAGACTTGACTCTTCTGTGCTGCTACTGGGGGGTGGGGAAGGGGGCTTAGAGTAGGCGAACAACAGTTTCCATGGAAACAAGAGCCAGTCACTAGGCACAGGAACTGAGAACCTATCTCTAGAATCAGAGCGGGGAGGGGGAGAAGGGAGTGGATTTTCCCATCTGATGTCTGAATTTTCACTCCTCCGATTCCTCGTCTGTCCTCAGGCCCCACTCCCTCAGCATTGTTTGAGTGCTTAGGGATTCTTAGTTCAGACCCAAAGTTTTGTTCATAGAGAAGCCCTGGCTTACTTCACACCATGGACCCCGACCCATCACTCCAATAGAAGTGGAAACCTGGTCACATCTCTAGGGAAGAAAACTGATCTCCATGCCTGACAGGAACAAAAGCACCAGGGGGAAAGGGGGAAGCACAGGGGCTGGCACAGCCCCCAGGCTGTTCTCTAGGTCCTTCTTCTCTCGGCATTTGCCTCTGCAGGGGCCAGAGCCTTGGGACCAGGGCCCCTGACAGGTGTGGGGAAGGGCTCAAGAGCTTCGGGGAGCTTGCAACAGAGCGTATGTGGAACCGCAGTGAGAATGGTGTGAGGGACCAACAGGAACACCCGAGGGGCCGGTGTCTGGTAGATTCCAGAGAAGAAGCCACTCAANGGGAAGTGGGAATGCTTGTGAGAATCTGGGAAGGGTCGCAGGAGACATCACCAGGGATGTATTAGACTTCCGTCACTGGATATATCCAAGAGGAACAATTGAAAACAAGGAAGGTTAATTTTGTCTCACGGTCTCTGCAGTTTCAGTTATAGTGGCTGGCTCCTTTGCTGTAAGCAAGCCAGAGAGGCAGAACATCATGGTGGCAGGAGGGTGGGGGTAGAGCAAAGCTGCTTGCCCAGGTGAGAAGGGGCCTGGGACAACATGTAGCCTTTTATGGCATCCCTCCAGTGACCTGCTTCATCTGACTACAACTCCTTCTGATGTTCCCAATACCTNCTAAAATAGCACCATCAGCCAGGACCAAGCCTTTACCATATGAACTTTTGGGGGGGGTCATATTGAAACCATCATAGGGGGACCCCCAGTTGCCTTCTCAGGGTCTTACCCTGCTTGTCCTTTTTCCCCAGGTGAGCACTGTGAAGTGAGTGCCCGCTCAGGCCGTTGCACTCCAGGCGTCTGCAAGAATGGGGGTACCTGTGTCAACCTGTTGGTGGGAGGTTTCAAATGTGATTGTCCATCTGGGGACTTTGAGAAACCCTTCTGCCAGGTGACCACACGCAGCTTCCCTGCCCGCTCCTTCATCACCTTCCGTGGCCTGCGCCAGCGCTTCCACTTCAGCCTGGCCCTCTCGTGAGTGAGCAGGCCCTGGGGTGGCAGGACACTATGAGCATGTGGGGTACCTCCTGGTAGGTGGGGCAGCAGATCAGGCAGTGAAAGTACTTAGAGCAGCTGTTGACAGAGCACTTGGATTGACCTGTATGCTTTGCCAGCAGGCTGATCTCGCTCTCAGGACCTGCCTGGCACCCTTCCCCAGCCCTTGAGGATGGGGTGCCAGGATGCCAGGGTTCTTGTTTGGGCTCCTCATCTGCATTCTGACTCCATAGCCTTAGGCAAAGTGTCAGCTTTGGTGTTGCTTGGATGGGTAGTAGCATGCAGGAGGGTGTCCCACTCTTTGCCGCCATGCTCACCCCCCTATACAGGTTTGCTACCAAGGAGCGTGATGGCCTCCTACTGTACAATGGGCGCTTCAATGAGAAACATGACTTTGTGGCTCTCGAGGTGATCCAGGAGCAGGTCCAGCTCACCTTCTCTGCAGGTGAGCCCGATGCCTCATGTCCTTGCCCCTCTCTTAAAGGTCTCACGTCTCCCGACCCCTGACCTCAAGCCACATACTTTCCCTCCCAGTCACACCCAGACCTGACCCTAGACATGCCCACATCTCTGCCAGTCCCAGCTCTCTTCCTGTGACCCAGCTTACCTGGTCCTTTCTCTAGGGGAATCAACTACCACTGTGTCCCCATTTGTGCCTGGAGGGGTCAGTGATGGCCAGTGGCACACAGTACAGCTGAAGTACTACAATAAGGTAGGTGTGGGTGAAGAGCAGAGAAGTGAGAGGGCCCTGTTCTTGGCGTGTGTTTACCTAGACTTGGGTGTGGTTTTGGGTTTTTAGTTTGCTTATTTATTTGGTTGGTTGGTGGGTTTTTTTTTTTAGACGGGGTTTCTCTGTGTAGCCTTGGCTGTCCTGGAACTTGCACTGTAGACCAGGCATCCTCAAGCTCAGAGATCCACTTGCCTCTGCCTCCCAAGTGCTGGGATTAAAGGCACACGCCACCACCTCCTGGCTGACCNGGGTGATATTGTGACTGGTTATAGCTCTTGTGCCTGGGAAGAGGGAGGGATGTGCCATTTGCTGAGGCATTTGCATCCTACTGGGTAGTCCTTGATGGTGGGTGTAGGTGTATGGAGAGGTGCAACTCTAAGCTGATGTCTGTGCTGGACTCTTTGTCTACTGCCTCCCTTCTCTGTCCACAGCCACTGTTGGGCCAGACAGGGCTTCCACAAGGCCCATCTGAGCAGAAGGTAGCTGTGGTGACTGTGGATGGCTGTGACACAGGGGTGGCTCTGCGCTTTGGAGCTATGCTGGGCAACTACTCCTGTGCTGCCCAGGGCACTCAAGGAGGCAGCAAGAAGTAAGTAGCGAGGGAGGGCCAGTAGCTAGGGAGAGGGTAGTGCGGCTCAAGGGGATAGGGCTCTGGTGTGGGAACCAATAGGATGTGCCTCCTCCTTATGCTGGTCAGTGTTGGGGAGATAGAGTCAGGCCTTGGTGGGCTGTGAGGGGAAGGAGTGTGAGCAGAGAGCACATCTATCTATATTGGGTGTCTATAGAAGTACCTCCACTTCCTGGGCACTGTCCTACAGGGCCTCTTGGCCTCGGCCCAGGCTCTCCCTTTCTTGGGCCTAGTGTCAGGGTATGGGGGGAAAGAACCATAAACTTAAACTCAAGTCTCTCCATATTTTTCATCCCTAGGTCTCTGGACCTGACAGGNCCCTTGTTGCTGGGTGGGGTGCCAGATCTGCCCGAGAGCTTCCCTGTCCGAATGCGGCACTTTGTGGGCTGTATGAGGAACCTTCAAGTGGATAGCCGGCACGTAGACATGGCGGACTTCATTGCCAACAATGGCACTGTGCCTGGTACGGGGACCTGGGGGTAGGGGCAAGGCTGGGAGCCAAGTGCCAAGAGGGGCGGTTGTGCATGGCATGGGAACACCAGCCTGTGTGGTCTTCCAGTCACTGCTGCTGGTTTTCAGAGCCCAGCCCTGGGGTCGTTGAGTCCCTTTCTTTCCATTCCAGGCTGCCCCACCAAGAAGAACGTGTGTGACAGCAACACTTGCCACAACGGTGGCACCTGCGTGCACCAGTGGGATTCATTTAGCTGCGAGTGTCCGCTAGGCTTCGGAGGCAAGAGCTGTGCCCAGGGTAGGAGTAGCAGCCGCCAGAGGCCGGGGCCAGTCACTGCTGCTGGTTTTCAGAGCCCAGCCCTGGGGTCGTTGAGTCCCTTTCTTTCCATTCCAGGCTGCCCCACCAAGAAGAACGTGTGTGANGGTGGCACCTGCGTGCACCAGTGGGATTCATCTAGCTGCGAGTGTCCGCTAGGCTTCGGAGGCAAGAGCTGTGCCCAGGGTAGGAGTAGCAGCCGCCAGAGGCCGGGGCCTTGGGTGCTGTCAGCTGTCTGGGATCACTGGCGGGGCTGGGGCAGGCTCTGGGCAGGGCTCCGGGAGCTGGGCTGTGGGTGGAAAAGCGTGTCTGGGCAGAGTTAGGAAAAGGTAGGCAGGAGACAAAGGGCCTANTCAGAGACGGGCTCTGGGCACAATGTAGGGCGGGCCCAGGACAGGTAAATGCGCTGGAGGGCGGGGCAGTGAGGGGATTGGGTATGAGGAGAGCCAAGGCCGTATCTCTCANGGAGCCACTACAATTCCTACTTCACTGCTCTGCCCTTCAGTCCCTTTTTATCTGCCTTCCCAGAAATGGCCAATCCCCAGCGTTTCCTGGGCAGCAGCCTTGTGGCCTGGCATGGCCTCTCTCTGCCCATCTCTCAACCCTGGCACCTCAGCCTCATGTTCCGCACACGCCAGGCAGATGGCGTCCTGCTGCAGGCCGTCACCAGGGGGCGCAGCACCATCACCCTGCAGGTGATGCAGGGCACGTGGGAGTGTGGCAAGCCCTGGCCTGGCTCGGGCTGCNGGATCCTTCAGGGGGTTGGACCCAGGTGGCTGGGCAGGGTTTTGGGGAAGTGAGAAGTTGGCTGGGCCCATTCGGTGGATCAGTACTGCCACCTATGGGGCATAAGGGAAACAAGCAGTCTTTCCTCTGCCGACAACCAGGTAGTAGTGTGTGTTTGGTGTTGAGGAAGCAGGGCAGAGGATTAGAGGAAGAGCCTTGAGGTGGTCAGCTGATCTCTTTTCCTTCTTGTACAGCTTCGGGAAGGCCACGTTGTGCTAAGTGTGGAGGGCACAGGTCTCCAGGCCTCATCTCTGCGTCTGCAGCCAGGCCGGGCCAANGATGGTGACTGGCACCATGCACAGCTGGCACTGGGAGCTAGCGGGGGCCCTGGCCATGCCATTCTGTCCTTTGACTATGGGCAACAGAGGGCAGAGGGTAATCTGGGCCCTCGGCTGCATGGGCTGCACCTGAGCAATATTACAGTCGGAGGAGTGCCTGGGCCAGCCAACGCTGTGGCTCGAGGCTTCCGGGGCTGTTTGCAGGTGAGTCTCCTCCCCTGACTTCCCATTCCGTCTCCACCCGGAGCCCTGCTCCACTGAGGGCCAATGTTGCTCTTATTCCTCCAGGGTGTGCGGGTAAGCGAGACACCCGAGGGCATTAGCAGTCTGGATCCCAGCCGCGGGGAGACCATCAATGTGGAACCAGGTTGTAGCTGGCCAGATCCCTGTGACTCAAACCCATGCCCTGCCAACAGCTACTGCAGTAACGACTGGGACAGCTATTCCTGCAGCTGTTATGCAGGTATGCTAAGGATCCTAGGAAACGGGGCCTGTGCCAGGGGTCACACTCCGTCTCCAGTATGTGACCTGGAGTCAGTCATATCTCTGAGCCATCTTCTACACATCAAGGGTGCACTGTTTGGAGTGTAAGGAAGTAGATGAAGAGGTTAGGTGGAAGAGAACACCGGTAGAGGGCAGGGACTGAACCTTTCTGGTCCTTCTTTTCCCAGGTTATTATGGTGACAACTGTACTAATGTATGTGACCTGAACCCATGTGAGCACCAATCTGTGTGTACCCGAAAACCCAGCGCACCCCTTGGCTACGTCTGCGAGTGTTTACCAAATTATCTTGGGCCATACTGTGAGACCAGGTAGGTGGGTCAGGGTTTATCTCTGGTGTCACTCTGAGCCTTAAGAGTCCGGCTGAATTGCAGAAGTCGGAAGGACCAATGTGCTTGAACCAAGTGGGAGAGGTAGTGACAGAGAGGGCTCATGCCTGTTTGGGTTTCTTTCTTCAGGATTGACCAACCCTGTCCCCGTGGCTGGTGGGGACACCCCACATGTGGTCCATGCAACTGTGATGTCAGCAAAGGCTTCGACCCGGATTGCAACAAGACAAGTGGCGAGTGCCACTGCAAGGTGACAGTCCCAGATAAGCCCCTGCTGTAGCCACCCTATCCTCTATCCTGCAACTTCTGGCCCTACGGGGAAAGCAGTGGAGATGGGCCTTCCTACAGAGAGCTGAGGGCCCTGTGCCTTTGCCCTACCAGGCATGGCAAGTGGCTGTTTGTCCTCATTATCTGAGTACAAGGGGACCCAGAACCAATATTGAATCAGGGAGCCCTGGAATAGCTATCTGGGCTGTCTGCAGCCTGTTCTGAATGCTTGGCTTCTTGGTAAAGAGTTCAACTCCAAGTCATTACCCGCTGTTGAGAATGTTGAATCCTATTCCCACAAGGACCCGGGGTAGGGGAGATGCTCCCTAGGTAGGCCACAGCTTGAAGGATCCACTAGCATCCAGGAAAGACATCTTGATCCAATGACCCCCCTTCTCCCCTCCCAGGAGAATCACTACCGGCCCCCTGGCAGCCCCACTTGCCTCTTGTGTGACTGTTACCCCACCGGTTCTTTGTCCCGAGTCTGTGACCCTGAGGATGGCCAGTGTCCATGCAAGCCTGGTGTCATTGGGCGTCAATGTGATCGCTGTGACAACCCTTTTGCTGAGGTCACCACCAATGGCTGTGAAGGTAGGGGTCTTGGGACAGATAGGTTCCCTTCTCACTGCATGCCAAGAGCTTGCCTTCCAGGAGGCTACACGTGAGGCTGGTAGTGGGTTGGGGATGTTGAAGGAAGGCTGGGGAGCCTGCACAGAGCTACTCACAGGGGACCTTGTGTTTTTCTCTGCAGTGAATTATGACAGCTGCCCACGGGCCATAGAGGCTGGGATTTGGTGGCCCCGTACACGCTTCGGGCTACCTGCTGCTGCCCCTTGCCCCAAAGGCTCCTTTGGTAGGTTTTAGAGGACTACAGATGTGATATCGAAGACTTGATCTTTACTCTCAGTGTAATAAAGACAGCAAGCCCCCAGCTTGTAGATCTTGGGGCCCCACTTTCTGGTTCCTAGCTCCTAGAGACCTCAGGTCACCCCTCAACCTAGGCTGACCAAGAGTGCCTGTATCCTAGACTGAACAGAACTGTTGGAATCCCTCCGTGTACTTGGAGCAGGGTTGGGTGATAAACTCAAAGATAAATCGCATAGGGCTCCTACCTTTGACTAACTACCTAGTACTGGAGTTTTGCCACATTAAAGGGAGGCAGTCCTGAAGAATACTGAGTGCTGGGCACTCTTCCAGCCACAGAATGGGGGTTGATACTGGCCCTTAGATTAGCAATGAGCAGAATTCATAGAAAGTAGCACAGTACAAGGTGGTAGCTGAGAGGAGGGGGGTAGTGATATCTTGGGGGTGTGGTGAGGAGGTTACAAACCTCTGTTCCCATGGCCTCTGCTTGTACTGATTTTGCAGAGGTTTTTGGCTCTAGAGTTCTGTCCACCTGTCTTCTTATTTTCTTATGGGCTGCTCGTTCCTGTGTGGCTCCTGAGGTGCTCCAAGTGGATCTCGGGACATCCTGTGTCTCCCTAAGCCCCACCCTCTTGCTTTTTTCCTCCAGGGACTGCTGTGCGCCACTGTGATGAGCACAGGGGATGGCTCCCCCCAAACCTCTTCAATTGCACATCAGTCACCTTCTCAGAGCTAAAGGGCTTTGTAAGTTGACCCCCTCGTCTTCTCCTCCTTCTCACACCCCTGTCTGTGGAAATGGCGCTTCTGAGTCCCACTCCTGTTTTCCTGACGCTCCTACCCTCAGGGGCCACCTCTTCCCCACCAACCTCTTGAGGCTCTTTTAACAAGATCCCCAATCCCCACCATCCTGTCTGAACCTCTGCCCTTCTGCCCCTCCATCCAGGCTGAGCGGCTGCAGCGGAATGAGTCAGGCCTGGACTCAGGACGCTCCCAGCGGCTAGCTCTGCTCCTGCGCAATGCCACACAGCACACCGCTGGCTACTTTGGCAGTGATGTCAAGGTGGCCTACCAGCTGGCCACACGACTGCTGGCTCATGAGAGTGCCCAGCGGGGCTTTGGGCTGTCTGCCACACAGGATGTGCATTTCACNGAGGTGGGGCTTGAAGTAGGCGTGGTGGGGCCCAGTGAGAGATCCTGCTTCTGGTAATCTTAGGGGACAGAAAGGGATAGTTCCCTACCATAAGGAGCCCCACCCCTGGCATGAGGCNTCCATGACAGCCTATAAGCCATGGTGCAACACNGGTGATTCAGAGTACCTACTCCTGCAGTATCAGGACGCAAGTGCCTAGCAAAGGCTGCTTGTATTGATTGAGGTGTGGGCTGACCTGAAGCAGAGTCCTGCCTGTTATACCAAGAGCTTAGTCTTCCCATGCACCAAAAGGGCATGTATCAGAGGGAGGCATAGATGGACACACTGGGAGATCTGATAGTGTGGAGGAAGGGTTAGAGGCAGAGTACCCGTGATGGGAGTGGGCAGCATGACACACAGGGCTTCCCAGGGGAGGCAGTGGGGACCGCTGAGGAAGGGACATAGTGGGTGGGTCTGTNCCAGGCANGGGTTGGAACTTGGTATGAGATTGACCACAAGCACATGCCACTGTAACCATGCCCATCTCCAGAATCTGCTGAGAGTGGGCAGCGCCCTCCTGGATGCAGCCAACAAGAGGCACTGGGAACTGATCCAGCAGACAGAGGGTGGCACCGCCTGGCTGCTCCAGCACTATGAGGCCTACGCCAGCGCCCTCGCCCAGAATATGCGGCACACCTACCTAAGCCCCTTCACCATTGTCACACCCAACATTGGTGAGATGGCACTGGACTGGGGAGGGGTTTGTGGAGAGAGTCCCACCCCCATTCCAAAGGGCCGCCATGGNGGTCTGCCTGCCTCACTTGGTGTCTAACTTGTGACCATCTTCCTCTCTAGTCATCTCTGTAGTGCGCCTGGATAAAGGGAACTTCGCTGGGACCAAGCTGCCCCGTTATGAGGCACTGCGTGGGGAGCGTCCCCCAGATCTTGAGACCACAGTCATCTTGCCAGAGTCTGTCTTCAGAGGTCAGCAGGGAANACGGATGGGGTACCGGCTTGGCCTGGGGTACCCATGCAGATAGCACAGAGGGCAGGGCCAGCTGAGTGTAGCAGCGTTTACTTCNAGAGATGCCTCCCATGGTGAGGCCTGCAGGCCCCGGCGAAGCCCAGGAGACTGAGGAGCTGGCACGGCGGCAGCGGCGGCACCCAGAGCTGAGTCAGGGAGAGGCAGTGGCCAGCGTCATCATCTACCACACTCTGGCTGGACTACTCCCCCACAACTATGACCCAGATAAGCGTAGCCTGAGGTAAGTGGCTAGGACAAGGCTTGGGAGGTTGGGGTTAAGCAGGTGAATGTGAAGGGCATCTCATGGCTGTNCTGGTGACTGTGTACCTTTCTATCAGAGTCCCCAAACGCCCAGTCATCAACACACCTGTGGTAAGCATCAGTGTCCATGACGATGAGGAGCTCCTGCCACGTGCTCTCGACAAGCCTGTCACAGTGCAGTTCCGCCTGCTGGAGACTGAGGAGCGGACCAAGCCCATCTGTGTCTTCTGGAACCATTCAATCCTGTGAGCCTTATTCCTATGGCTTCGGACCAAGAGTCCAGGCCGTAGGAATACCTATGGCTGCCCATCCTTCTGCCTCTCTGCCTCCCTGCTTGCCTGACCCTGCCTTCTTCTTGCAGGGTCAGTGGCACTGGCGGCTGGTCTGCCCGAGGCTGCGAAGTTGTCTTCCGTAATGAGAGCCACGTCAGCTGCCAGTGCAACCACATGACAAGCTTTGCTGTGCTCATGGACGTGTCCCGACGGGAGGTTGGACTCACAGGGGTAGNCCAGAGCTGTGGGTGGGAGCCGCGTTGAGGGACTGGGTGCCTAGGCCTCACTCTTCCTTGACCCCTCTGGCACTCATCCCTCAGAATGGTGAGATCTTGCCACTGAAGACACTGACATACGTGGCCCTTGGAGTCACCTTAGCTGCCCTGATGATCACCTTCCTCTTCCTCACTCTCCTTCGCGCCCTACGTTCCAACCAACATGGCATCCGACGCAACCTCACAGCTGCCCTGGGCCTGGCCCAGCTGGTCTTTCTCCTGGGGATCAACCAGGCTGACCTCCCTGTAAGATACTTCCTCTCCCAGAGACCTTCCCAACTTCCAGCCCCACCAGGGCTCCCTGGTGACCCCTCTCTAGCCTTCTTCCATCCCTGCTCCCACAGTAATGAGTTGATAAAGGGCCCAGTGCAGTACCTGGCCCACAGTTCACTCCTCTCTAGTTNGCTCTCAATGTTCCAGCATCCCAGATGTTCTTGCATAGAGCCTGGGATTCCTCTAAGGCAGCACACACCACCAGGTCTCCCCACTGCCTTCCTCCCCTGGGTGTACTTCTTGTACTGGTCATCTTGGCTCCTGACCAGTGTCCTGGCTCTCAGTTTGCCTGCACAGTTATTGCCATTCTGCTGCACTTCCTGTACCTCTGCACCTTCGCCTGGGCGCTGCTGGAAGCCTTACACCTGTACCGGGCACTCACAGAGGTGCGAGACGTCAATGCCAGCCCCATGCGTTTCTACTACATGCTGGGCTGGGGAGTCCCTGCTTTCATCACAGGTATGCTGCCTCCTTCCCTGGCCTGGAGAGTCCATGTCCCTAGGCCCTGGGTCCATACCATGNACCCCAAACTCATAGCTCANGTCCTGAGACTCCCTTCCCCCTATATTTGGACAACCTGGCATTAAGTGTGAGGGGTTGGGCTTCTTCCTGGAGAGGGGAGTGGACAACTGGCCCTCCTATAGGCTTCACACCTGGCTCTGTGACCTTTTGACTGCAGCCTCGTTTCCTCCACCCTGAGCACCTTGCTTTGCTACTGTCTCTATGCTCCAGGTCTAGCTGTGGGCTTGGATCCTGAAGGCTATGGGAACCCTGACTTCTGCTGGCTCTCCATCTATGACACGCTCATCTGGAGTTTTGCCGGACCAGTGGCCTTTGCTGTATCGGTAAGTGCTAGAAAGTGAGTTGGGGTGGGCAGGATGCGTGTGTCCTCCAGATCCCCTTTAGGAAGAGCTGAGGCTTCTGGGCAGGGCAGAAACCATCCNTGCTCTCTGGCCCTCTTGTGTACCTCTTCACTGCCCAGATGAGTGTCTTCCTGTACATCCTGGCAGCCCGAGCCTCCTGTGCTGCCCAACGGCAGGGCTTTGAGAAGAAAGGCCCTGTGTGAGTATGGGCAGGTGGTTGGGCACAGGGTGGGCACTGGTGTGGAGGGCTTCATGGCAGAACTCACATACTGCCCTGCCTTCCAGCTCAGGCCTGCGTCCCTCCTTTGCTGTCCTTCTGTTATTGAGTGCCACGTGGCTGCTGGCACTGCTTTCTGTCAACAGCGATACTCTGCTCTTCCACTACCTCTTTGCTGCCTGCAATTGTGTCCAGGTACCTGGCCCCGCCCTACTGAGTGGAAGGGAGCGTGGGAATGGTGGGTTACCTGAGGATGTCAATCATTGCTCTCTCTGCCTGCCAGGGCCCCTTCATCTTCCTTTCCTATGTGGTGCTCAGCAAGGAGGTTCGGAGAGCACTGAAGTTCGCCTGCAGCCGCAAGCCCACTCCTGACCCTGCTCTGACCACTAAGTCCACCCTGACCTCGGTGAGAGAGCCTGGGTCTGAGCACAAGTGGTGTCTCGATGGAGAGGGGGGCAGGCCTGTAGAACCTGTTTGTTCTCTGTACTTTTCACCTGGGCACCCTTATCTCCACATAAGAGGAAGGGGTAAAGTGGTGTGTGTGGCCTTGGGAGGAGATGCTGTCACAGGAAAGTCTAGGGCATTTGGGGGGTGTTCAGTGTTGCACAGCTATGGCATAGCTGTGACCATTGCTAGGCCCTAAGGTGACAGCAACATAGATGGAGCCTTCCACTTTAAGACCTGGGCATATGGGAGGTAGGACTTGGAGCAAGTTCCTGGCACCCTTTACTTTCTAGCCTGGGGCCCATCCCTCTGACTCTCCTTCTCATTGACCTGTCTGTCTCCTGCCTAGTCCTATAACTGCCCCAGCCCCTATGCCGACGGAAGGCTATACCAGCCTTACGGAGATTCAGCTGGCTCGTTGCACAGTGCCAGCCGCTCAGGCAAGAGCCAGCCCAGCTACATCCCCTTCTTGCTGAGGTGAGCCCTGGAAATGGGAGCGCTGAGAAGGAGGGAAAGACCATGCATGCTAGAACCAAGACCAGCCAGCTGCTAGAAACTGAGTGTCTCAGACAGTGGCCAACACAGGTCACAGCTTAGATTAGAAGCAGTAAGGGACACAAGGTGGGACATGGGACTCCCACTAGCAAGGCNGGACTGACCCCTACAGTATGGTCTTGTCTTTTTTTAGGGAGGAGTCCACGCTGAACCCTGGCCAGGGTCCCCCTGGCCTAGGGGACCCAGGTGGCCTATTCCTAGAAGGTCAAGACCAGCAACACGGTGAGGACAGAGGGCCCTGGCTGCCTAATAGGGCAGGGGCCTAGCTTTTGCTGAGGGTGGGCTGGGCAGGTGGGACAGTTGTGATCCCTCCCTGACCTCCCAGATCCCGACACGGACTCTGACAGTGACCTGTCCCTGGAAGATGACCAGAGTGGTTCCTATGCTTCTACCCACTCATCAGACAGCGAGGAAGAGGAGGAGGAGGAGGCCGCCTTCCCTGGCGAGCAGGGCTGGGACAGCCTGCTGGGTCCTGGAGCTGAGAGACTGCCCCTGCACAGTACCCCCAAGGGTGGGCCAGCACCAGGGCTGCAGCCTTTGGGGGGCAATGGAAGCCCAAGAAGCTAGGGCTTCTNGGAAAACAGAACTGGGGTGGTGGCTGTCCTAGCTGCCTACCCTCTCTGGGACTCACATACTTCCTTTCTTTGACAGATGTGGGTCCAGGGTCTGGGAAGGTCCCTTGGCCAGGAGACTTTGGGACTACAGCAAAGGAGAGTGGTGTTAGTGGGCCCCTTGAAGAGCGGCCACGGGAGAATGGAGATGCCCTATCTCGGGAAGGGTCTCTGGGACCCCTTCCAGGCCCTTCTACCCAACCTCACAAAGGTGAGTGTGTCTCTCCCAACTGCTTCACTCTCAGCTTCCTATCCACAGCTCATGGTACCCATCTCCTTGTCCCCAGGCATCCTCAAGAAGAAGTGTCTCCCCACCATCAGTGAAAAGAGCAGCCTCCTAAGGCTGCCCCTGGAGCAGGGCACAGGTTCTTCTCGGGGCTCCACAGCCAGTGATGGCAGTCGGAATGGACCTCCTCCCCGCCCGCCACCACGCCAGAGTCTCCAGGAACAGCTAAATGGGGTCATGCCCATCGCCATGAGCATCAAGGCAGGAACGGTGGATGAGGACTCATCGGGCTCCGAGTGAGTCGGGTTGGATGGGAGGTGTGGCCTGCAGAGGACCTGGCTCGGGCAGAGCTGCCTCTGAGCGCCATCAGGTTACTCTGTTAGGCAGTTGGAGAATAGATGGGCTGAGTGGAGTCCAGCTCCCTTGCGTGCCCAGACACCATGGTGCTCTGTTGGGGGGTATCCTAGACCCCCTGGGCTTTAAGTGCTGCAGCATGAGAGGGTGGGAGCTGGGGCTGCTTTTCTGTTTCTTTCTCTGGTGGAAGCTGCTCACTGTCCCCTCTGTTGCTCCGGCTAACCCTCTGTCTGCCTTCTCTGCCACTCTCCTCTCCTGCCTCTCCAGATTTCTCTTCTTTAACTTCCTGCATTAACCCTGGGCCGGTGTTCCTTCATCCCGAAGCTCCCTTCCCTTCCCCTGCTGCGCTCATGCCCCGTCCTGTCTTCTGCTCTATCCTGCCCCTGCTCCCTACTGCCTGCCGAAGCAGCGATGAAACGTCCATCTGAGGAGCCTGGGCCTTGCACCTAAGGCCATCTAGTGCCAAGTCCCTCCCCCACCTTCCCCCTCACTGCACTTTGGACCCCTGGGGCCAACATCTTCAAGACAAAGTTTTTCAAAAAAAAAAAAAAGAGGAAAAAAAAAAGAATTTAAAAAAAGGATCTCCACTCTTCATGACTTCAGGGATTAATTTTTTTTATACGCTGGAAATGGACCCCCCCTTTCCCTTCCCAAAGAGGATAGGACCTCCCAGGATGTGTCCCAGCCTCTCTTCAGTTTCCCATCTGCTGTGCCTCTGGGAGGAGAGGGACTCTTAGGGGGTCTGCCCCTCATTTGCCATCACCAAAAGGAATGGACAAAGCCACACAGACCAGGGGCATGAGCCCCCACAAGGCTGCACCGGACAGGCCTCAGTTGGTGAGGGGTCAGGACAAAAAAGTCACTTGCCACCGGCCAATTCCACCTCTCCCAGGAACTGAAAAGCCCTGTCCGGCCAGGGGCAGAAGGACTCATCGCCCCTGGACCCCCAAATGCTGCATGAACCGTTTTAAGGGGAAGCCTGTGCCCCCACATGGGGAATGACTACCCCAGCCCCTCTCCTTTTCCTGGACTCTGGCCATGTGCTACAGCCCAGGTGTTTGCTCAGTTTGCTGACCCCAAAGTGCTTCATTTCTCCTGCCCGACCTTCTGGGGAGGGCCAGTCACCGTTAAGTTGGGCTTCTTTGCTGTGTGTGTGGTACCAGGAGGAAGAGGAAGCACAGAGCTAGCTTGGTGACCCTGAAAGGTCCTCAAGCACAGGTTTTAAGTCTGGGTTCTGGTGCCCATTCACCCTCCCTCCCCCAATTCAGACGAATGCCATTTTGTCTGACCTGCTGTGGCCTCTGAGACATGTTCTATTTTTAACCCCTTCCTGGAATTGGCTCTCTTCTTCAAAGAACCAGGCCCTGTTCCTTGTTGCCCCCTACTTGACCCCAGCTCCCTGTGAAGAGAGAGTTAATATATATTTTTATTTATTTGCTTTTTGTGTTGGGATGGGTTTGTGTCCAGTCCCAGGGGGTCCGACGTGGCCATTGCAGGCTGGGTGAGTGTCTAGCAGACCTGGATTTGGGGGCTACCATCCTTCCTCTTGCTCTACTGCTCCCCTCAGTTTTTGACCACCNCTATTCATTTGCGTCACCCTTTTCTCAAAGCATGTGCCCCAGACTTGTCACCGACTTCCCTTCTAAAGCAGGTGGCCTGAGCAAAGGCTCCGGGTAGGAAAGACATTCCTATTCCTCACTTGGGAGGCTGGCCTTTCTGCCATGGATTCTCACCTGCCCTCTGCCCTCTCCCCTCAGCAATTCCTGTAAAGGGTTAAAAATTTAACTGGATTTTTTTTTTTAAACTACTGATGACTTGACTTAAAAAACAATATAAAGATGCTGGAAGCTAACTTGATACTAACCATCGGATCGTACCATTTGATTGTTGCTGTAAATACGGGAGAGTTTTGGTTTTTTTTTTTTNTTTCTTCCTCCTCATACTACTGAATAAACTAGTTCTGTGCAGGCATCGTGTCATCATCATTGGCTTTTGTGTTGCAACCTGGGTGGAGGCCTGGATTTGGGGAAACAGGACAGCTAAAGCCTTGAAGTTCCCACGAGGAGGACAGGGAGACTAAAGCCAGATCAGCACAGAGCCCTGAGCCTGGCTGTTTGAAGGAAGATAAATAAGGTGGGTAGGTAGGAAGGTACCCTTTTCCCCAGGATATAGGACTGGCATGGCCCAAGAGGCTCCACATATCAGACAGAGTCCCAGACAGGAACAAATTTTCTGGGACAGGATTCAGTAGATAGGGAGGGAGGAGTGGCAGGTGGGAATTTGTAGGCCATTTTTTACTTGTTCTACTGGGGAATGAAGCATACACTCATTATGGGGTAAGTATGCGCTTGGTAACATCACTTCTAGGCCCATGTTTTTGTTNGTCAGAGGTCCATCCAACAAAATAGGACTTACCGTGGGGCAACATAGGAATGAAATTATAAACAAAGCCCAGAACCAGGCGAAGTGGCCTCATTTGTCTGAGCCTTAGTTCCTNAGTCTACAGAATGAGGACAGTGGTAACAGCATTTGCCTAATTGAGCTTTTATGAGGATTAAATAACTTAACACATGCAAAGTGCTTAAAACTGTTCACAGTGCATAGCAAGAGGCCAATAAACACCTGCTTTCCAATTGTTGCTTGTGGGGTGGAAGGGGTGGTGGACAGAGAGCACACAGACAGGAAAATAGCGATGCAGGCCAAAGGAAAGGAGGCAGGCAGACCGCTGAACAAGAAAAGCAGCTGTGGCAGGTAGGCACTACCAACTGAATGCCACTTCAGCAGGTTCGGAGCAAGGTTGGGTGGAGGCAGAAACTCAACACCGACCCAGTGTGAGAGGGGAACATGCCTTGCCGGCTCCAGCCACCAGATGGCAGCAGCACAGGGGTCTGCAACTGGCTTTGCTTCTTCACCACCCACAGACTTGGATCAAAAAAAACCCGCCACCTACTGGCCATGCCTAGGTGTGTATTCTTAGGCTTGTTGATAGTCCAGATGCCAGTCAGAGCAGGTCACCAGCTACTCCTGTTCCCTGAGTTCTGTGCCGTGACCTATCCACTCAGAGGATGGAGGCCCAGACTGGAAAACAGGACGAGCAAAGTCTGGAAGACCCGAGGAGTTCAAGGGGACTCAGCTACTGACTGACTGGTAAGCTTGCCCTCTCTCCATGGCCCAACTAGTAGAACTCCCCCGAAGTCTCATTAGCACAGAGCCCTGGGCCAGGCTGACTGAAGGAAGAGGAGATAGGCAGGAGGCTGGGGAACACACCTGAGGCTTTGTTGCCTCATGCCAGGGTCCTCCAGAACAAAATAGATGGCATTTGTGTACATGCTCCCTCCCCACATCCCGTCTTAGAATTTCAGAGGCTGTAGGAACTGGTGCTCAAGATTCAAGGAAAGGAGAAGGTAGAGGCAGCCACCGCTGTGTGTGTAGGCCCTGTGTGCTTACAGGTGTGTTAAATGAATTTTAAGGTCAGCCATCAAAGGGAAAAGAAATGGAGGGCCCCTGAATGTGGGGATGGGGCNGAGCACCCAAGGCCTAAGAAGGGCACTTGTGGGCATATAGGCATGGGTGGGGATAGTCGTCAGCAGTCCCCTTTCCCATTGCTCAATTGCCTCTGGGGAAGTTTCTTCTTCATAAGGAATCGCTTTAGTTCTGACTGCAAGAGTCAAAGGGCACAGAACCCGAGAGAGCCTAAGCTGGACGTTCAACAAGTACCCACCACCGTGTGCTCACTCTTAATGAGTTCAGTGCTCCACCACATACAAGTTACAACACAAGGGCACCGGAGACATTTCTAGATTTTGATGCTGGCCGTCAAGTCCAGCAGGGGAGTGGAGAGGGAAGGACAGGCAATTCTAATGTGAGGTAGATATGATTAGGCCTTCTGGTATCTTCTGGCTGAGGTGACCTGGGAAGCTGAACACCACCAATGGGCCTCTTTATCCCCTAAGGGATTCCATTGTCTTGTCAGAAATAATNTTCAAGTTTAAGATATGAGTAACAGTAGACTTAGGTCCTAGCATAGCAGCTCGGACACTGTGGATTGAGCTACAGTTAACTGATCTGGGCTGTCNGAAAACATGAAATTGCAGAAAGGTGGCCTGATCCCAGTTGAATGGCACCAAAGAACTAGTCACAGCCGGATGAGCACGAGGTTCAAAGCCCTAGGACCTAGTGGTCCATCCCAGCTCTCTTACAATTACACAGAGGTTTACTTCAAATCTATTAAGATCTACTTCCAGATATGCAGAAAAATATATATAAAAAATTCATTTTATTTAAGAAGAAAAAATGCAGACTGGTGAGTAACCTTATCATCAATTGGACTGTGAGGAGTCACAGAACTCACAGGCAACAAGCCCTGCATGCCAGGTGCCTGCCTGGCCTCTCCCAACAGGCCAGAATCCATCGGAGGAAGTGATTCAGGAAGACCTCTCCTAGAGACCAGGGAGGCTGGCTGGTTCCACAGGCCACTCATGTGTAAATGGCTGGTGACCCACAGTCTGGGGAGAAGGTCAAGCTCTCTAGGGCTGACCATACATGGAGACAAGTCACTCTACCTGCATTTCTCCTTTTGTCTGTGAATTTCTCTACCAGGAAGTGACCTCTGCCTCTCTCTTCTTTCAGCCAGGGTAGGGGTGAGGGCTGTCTCTTATACACATCTAGATGTGTATAAGAGACAGCTCTAGGGCTGACCATACATGGAGACAAGTCACTCTACCTGCATTTCTCCTTTTGTCTGTGAATTTCTCTACCAGGAAGTGACCTCTGCCTCTCTCTTCTTTCAGCCAGGGTAGGGGTGAGGGTGGGAGGGGTTTTAGTCTCCTCAAGCTCAACCCACTCCACCTTCCATGGTCTCTACTTCAGAGATCAACCCTGGAGGCACTAACTCTTCCTCCCATCTCTGGGCAAGAATGTGCTGGAGTCAGGGACTGCTGCGGAAGGGTCCAGTCTTCAAAGGCTGAGATGGTAGTGTAGTGGTTCGCTACTGAATACATGCTTGCTGCCTGAGCTTTTTACCTGAAGAGACAGAAGGGGAAACAGCTTCAGAGTGCCCTTCCTCTCATGCCCATCTGGTACCCAGCCACGTTCAAGCCCCTCAGGATGGGAAAAGGCAGGACCTCTGTTCCTCTCTTTCCTACTCCACACAGAATTCAAGGATGCTGTGTGCACAGCAGCTTGGAAGCCCACCTGATGAGGGCAGAGGGACCAGTCTTACCTAGTAGGTCCAGGGACTGCAGCTTTCCTCAGGGGCTGCATCCTGCCTCGAGAGGCACTGGTGGATGGAAGAGTCGTTCTCTGGGGAACAGGAGCTTGGTGGGGATTAAGAAGAGAGAAATAGGAACAAAGTTCAGCTGATCTTCTCCAAAGGAAAGACTGGATGAAACATGTGCCTCCATAGCTCTGTTTTCCCTTCTGCAGGTGGAATTGCAAGGCCCATGGTTTCACAGCTGTAGCGGGGAAGACCAAGGTGGGCCCACAGATGTTCCTCTACCTAAT
>LZPO01096791.1:817036-829238 GCA_001675575.1 Neotoma lepida
TTTTGAGACATGGTTTTATATAGCCAAGGCTGGCCTTGAACTCCTAATTTGCCAGCCTCTACCTTCCAAGTGCTGAGATTCCAGACATGGCCACCATGCCTAGCCTGACCATACATCCATTCTATCTTACCTCTGTGCCCTACGGCACTTGGAAGCCCTTTCCGAGTTGAGAGAGAATCTGGAGGTAGGGTACTTTTGCCAGGTGGTACACTCCGGCTAGTGAGTGGCATCCGAGTGACAGGCTTGGGGATGGCTGAGGGGACCGGTAATCGACTGGACGACTTAGCAGCTGCTCCCTGGAGTCGGGATGAACAATGAGAGTTGCTAGTTGAGGGCTGAGGAGCTAGGACTGGTCTGACAGGGACTGGTGGGCCTGTGGAGAGGAGTAAAGACATTTCAGGGGGAGGTCCACCTCCTCTCTTCCCCGTACCNGCTTCACCCACGTCTCGGCTGCCCGGGGTCTCACTTGCTGTTGTCCGTGCACTGGGCCCAGCTTTCCGCCGGGGTGGAAGGGTTGATTGTGCAAGAGGAGAGAGCGCTGGGCTTCTGGCTGCAGGGAACAGATTGCAAGTGGGCGATTCCTGAAACAGAGCAAGGAACAGAAAAGGTCTAGGATGGAGACAGCATGTGTTCTGCTGGCTTAAGGCAGTAAGGGAAAGAAGTAGGAGGCAGGCTGTTGTCTAGAACCAGCGAGGAAGAGATGAACTGCCAACAAGATCTGGGGTAGGTGCTTTCTTTTTTTTNAAAGTCATTTTATATTTATTTATTGTGTATGACATACATATGGAGGTCAGAGGACAACTTGTGGGTGTCAGTTCTCATCATGTAGGTCGTAGGGTTTGAACTCAGGTTCATCAGGCTTGGTAGAAAGTGCTTTTACTCACTGAGCCTTCTCACCAGCCTATTATTATTTTTTGAAACAAGGGAGTCAGGTAGCCTAGGGTGGTCTCGAACTCAGCATATAGCCCCTTGAGGATGACCTTGAACTCCTGATCTTCCTGGCTCTACCTCCAGAGTCTTGGGATTACAAGTATATACTCATTTATTTACATTTTCCACATCCATTGACGTGATGCTGGGGATCAAACCCAGGACTTTGTTGATGCTAGGCAAACACTACCTACCCGGCTCCACCTCCAATCCAATTTACTTAATCCCAACAATTCCACNGGTAGAATAGCTTTCTCCCTCTGACCAGTGAGGGAACCACTTCTATCCCTTCAGTGTCTCGGGCATCTTGTCTAGGGGCACACATGCAACCCCACTCTCCACACTCACTTTCTTTGTGCTGGGGGGCTTCTTTCCAGCTGTCACCCGAACAGCCCTGGTTGACCCTTTTTTATCAGTGCTTCGGGGTCCAGTGAGGCTGCGTGGGGATGGTGTGCTCCAAGAGCTCACAGTGGGCAGCAGATCTCGGACAGGGCTGTCCTTCAGGACGAACGTCTCCCGCCGAGGGCTGGGCTTCCCTCTGGGGCTGGGTTTTCCAGGGCCTGCACCTGCACTCTCTCGATCCTGCAGGGCACACTCCTCTAGCTGAGCTGCCAGGCGGTTGGCTTCATCCAGGATCTCCTCCAGCTTCTCCGGGCTGAGAGGGCCCAAACTGAACCTCACACCCTGGAGAGCAGGAGCTACTGCATTCGGGTTCGGGTTACTCCGGTGAGAGAGGCCCCGTCGAAGTGGTTTCTCTGCACTCACCAGTACTGTCAGGTCTTCCTCCTCATGACTGAGAAAACAAACATGGCACCACACCACACAAAAGAGAGCAGAAGACATTCCCGTAGGAGCCAGGGACAATCCCAAACCCTGACTCCATTTTGGCTATGAGAACTGCCTTTCAGTGAGGAGAGACCTGGTTCTGTGGAGGCCCAGTAGGCCTTTAGCATCTCCTAATTTCCTTTCATCCCCATTCCCCAGTTTTTGAATCAAGGTTTCAACTCTGTTGACCAGAATGATCTCAAATTCAAGATCCTCTCTGCTTCCACCTCCTCTGGTCTATTCTGGTGTGTAGGGGGGTGGTCTGCACGCCCTACGCATTCCATGGACATGCCTCAACATGCCCAAGCACATTTTACCTTTCGTTTACATTAAACCCTAAATTTCACTCCCGCTTCTCCCTTCTCCTCACCAGCATCCGAATTGTGTCCTAGAGGCCCAATTCCTCCAGACTGCTGGCATCAGAGTGCAAGTACCCTGCTAAATTACCAACCCATTTCTAGAGGCCAGTAAGTTAACACTAATGGGTTACAGCTAAAGATGTATTGTTGGAGGAAAATAATAAGTAGGATAAAGAGANTGGTACCTGTCAGATGGGGACAGCCCTCCAAAGTCCAAGGTCTCATCCACAATGAACTTGACATCTGAATGGATGAGAATAAATGGCAGCTATCAGTCCCTGCAAGCTCTCAGGGCCTCATTCCTCCGTTCATGGCCTCCTTACTTCCTTACCTTTCAAGTCCTCCATGCCCAGCCAGCAGATAGTCAGCTTAGACCTGAGCAGGAAAGACAATATGCGTACCTCAGGTATGCGTACCTCAGGTATCTATTATCCTGCCTTAGGCCCCCGTCTAGACTCAGGGTGCATTATCTGGGGTGGGGAGGCATGGTGGTGATATAGCAAGATCCCATGAACAGCACGTGCCCCTGAAACTAGCCCGTTATTTTCGGGAAAGGTGCAGAGAGCTNGTGGCCCAACACCTGATGGGCAATCTGCCTCTCCTCAGTCGGGCAGTCTGCGCTCTCCACCTCCCTCCTTGTTATTATCCGGGATTTTCTTCCTCTCTCCTCCGCCCCTCCTGCCACCTCTCCACTTCCCGGCACCGCATCCCCACCACACCTCCGGTGCACACTCCGTTTCCACTTCCCACCCAGCCTCACCGTCCACGCAAGATGCTTTTCTTCTACAACCTCTCAGTTCCCGGGAATAGGCTCCCGAGGGGCGGAGCTTCTTTCGAATTTCCTAGGCTCCACCCACTCCTGCCACAAGCGCACAGCGATTGGCGAGTCNATGGGGGCGGGGCTGAGGCGGGAGCCGTCGGGAAGTCTGCAGAACAAGGTCGTCAGGTGGACAAAGCTCCGTTCCCAAAAAGACTCCATCCGGAGGGCTTCGGAGGGGCGGCGGGAGGGACCGCAAGTGCGCGCGCGCGCGCGCGTGCCCGGGAGCGCCTCCTTCTGACTGCATGCCAGAACTTGTGAGGAGTGGCGACAGGGGGAGAACCCGCCAACCAATGTGGGTTTGGAGCCCCGCCTCTTCCCCCGCCTCCACCTCCTGCAGTCCAGGCTCCCCTAGGTTTAGTGGTTGGGTTCTTTCTTCACTTGCTTGCTGAGACCACCAGGAGACTATCTCTCCAGCCCCGAGGCACAAGAATTCTTCCCTTAGCATAAGGCCATTTCTCTGAGATATCTGATATTTCTTCTCCCTGCTTCAACCCCAAAACGACATGTATGAACAGCTACTTAAGAGTTTAAATAATGAATTAATGAAAAAAATTATGCTTCCAGGCACACAGTCTTTGCTAAGAAGGTATTCCATAAGTGTCAAATTCATAAATAATAATAGTGAAAAAAAGGATTTCAGGGCAATGCTCCTNAAATGCAGGATTACATATGGCTAGAGATCTTGCTCATGTGAAGATTTTATTCCTTTGCCAGGATGTTGGAGATGTGTGAACTTTAATGGNACTGTGACTAGTATAGCAAATAGCAGAGGCTGAGGTCTGACTGATCCTCAGGGCACAGTCATTGTGGATATCCCTCAACCTTCTGTCCTAGGCCTGCTTCAGATGGAAGGAGGCCTCTGCTGTTGTATACGTTGTTGCCTAGCTATGATCTGACCTCTCTTCTCCATTCATTAACACACACACACACACACACACACACACACACACACACACACACACGCACACATGCATGCACCATCTCTGTCTCTTTCTCCTTTGTTTTTTGTTTGTTGTTTTCTGAGACAGGGTCTCATGCTGGCCTTAAATTCACCATGTAGCCAGGGATGATCTTGAAGTCCTGATCCTCCTGCCTCTACCTCTGAAGTGT
Organism: Neotoma lepida; assembly: GCA_001675575.1. Taxonomy (NCBI): domain Eukaryota; kingdom Metazoa; phylum Chordata; class Mammalia; order Rodentia; family Cricetidae; genus Neotoma; species Neotoma lepida. Next base: position 821,081 of record LZPO01096791.1, read on the forward strand.
TGGGATTAAAGGCCTGTGCCACTATACTATAGGACTAGCCTCTAAGGCAACTGCCACCATCTTCAGGAGTTCTGTTGTGCCTGCTCTGGAGAGATCATCACAGCTGGGCCTGTGGATCATTCCCTTTCCCTCATAGAAGGAAGAGGTGTGGCCAGATGAGACCCTCACCTGAGTACGCAGCCATCCCTCTCAACTATGTGTATGCAATTCTGTCCTAATTGAATGTGATTGGGGGAGGGGCTACAGGATATAAGTGGGGTGAGGGGGAGGGGAGGGCGTTTCTTCTAGCAGCCACCGAGAAGCCATTGTCTCTGCTGGACCCAGACCTTCGAGGCTGGCAGCCTTAAGGTCATCTGTGCTCCTGCCTGTAACCCCAGCTACCTCTCTGTAAGTAGGCCTATTAAGTTCACTGGTTCCTCGGGGTAAACTCTGGTGGACTCCTACTGTTGTCGTTGGGACCATGTTTTATGTGTCTCCCAGGGAAGAACTTTTAACAGCAGCCACCATTCCTGGCTCTCGCCTACAATCTCAAACAGGACATTAGATTTGCTCATTGTTCTCTCAATTTTCCCAAGGACGGTAGGTGAGTAGTAACTTTTTTAGTTGGGTAAGAAGCTGATTTGTGACATAGGGTAGGTATCGTCACTTGGAAGCTTAATTCTCATGAAACTCCAGAGAAGGGCTAGAATAGACTCCGCCTCCAGTGAAAGTAGACCTCTTTGGTTTGAAAAAAAGAAAGCCTTTTGGATTCTTCTCAGCTAACCCATGTCCCTTTCCTTTTCAAAAATGTGGCCCAATATCCGCCCCACCCCCACCCCCGGTGATATTTTCTCTTTTAAGCCCATGTTTCCAACCCAGACTCTGAGTGAAATAGATAAGAGAAAATGGAGAAGGCCTGCAGTCAAACCCTGGCTCTGCCACTTCCACCAGATCATGACTTGAGGGGTTTTGAACTTAACCTTATTTGTAACATGAAGATTAAAAGAAAGATCACTCCATTCAGTTCCTGATGCATAGAAGCTATTTCTGCGCATGCTCACGCACACACACACAGTCTCGCCCCCTGACCCCCTTCCTGTTCTTGCTTTCTCTCACTCCCTCTAGCCATTCACTAAGGTTCTTGGGAACCCAGGGCACCACANGGACAGAAGGCAGCTTGAGGCACCAGTAGGGTCCTGTGAGCTGATAGGAACCCTGCCCTTCTGCTGACACTCTCCGGGGCTGACTCTCACTGTTACCTATCCGCAGTGCAGTCCTAGATTGACAGGACAGACTTCTCTAGGGCTTCTCAGGAGGATGCTCACTAGAGCAAGGCCTTAATGCTGAAGGGAGGGGCTGGAGAGGTGGCTCAGGGGTTAAGAGCACTGGCTGCTCTTCCAGAGGACCTGGGTTCAATTCCCAGTACCCACATGGCCGCTCACAACTGTCTGTAATTCCAGTTCCAGGACATCCAACACCCTTATACAGATGCACATGGAGGCAAATACCAATGCAAATAAATACATCATTAAAATAATGCTGAAGGAAACCAAAGCTGCTGCTGAAGTTCAGTGCTACACTGAGCTACAGTTACCTGTTCTGTAACAGTGCCCTCAGTTATCTAGTATGTAACAGGCCACTTCAGAAAGTATTGGCTTAGGAGCTGGGCATGGTAGTGCTGCATGCCTGCCATCCCAGCACTGGAGAGATCAAGATAGAAGAATCCTGAATTGAGGATCTTGAAAACAAAAAGATTTTATTTTTCTATATGTGTATGTGTAGTTGCCTGCGTGTGTGTATGTGCACCACATGTGTGTGCCGGTTCCTGCAGAGGCCAGAAGAGGGCATTTGACCTCCTGGAACTGAAGTTATAGGTGGTTGTGAGCCATTGTGTGTGTGTTGAACTCAGGCCCTCTGCAAGAGNAGCCCGTGCTCTTAACTACTGAGCCATCTCTCCAGTCCTGNGTTTGTGGCTCTTGGTGATATGAGTACAATGGGCACATAGGAATGGGAGGGACTGTTGTCATCTCTTATAGATTCCTTCAGAGTATCTTCAATTTGTGACTTGTTCTAAGTATGCAAACAAATAAAAACAAGAGAAACAACATCCCAGGGCTTGGGCCTTGGGGTTCTGCCTTCAGTTAGCTACGTAGGATTGATTGTGTTGTGCTGCTCGCCGCTTTGTAATAGGTGTGCATCCTGTTGTACCAGTTTACGAAGGAAACCTATGGGGGGAGACAGCAAATCATCGTCATCTTTTTCCAGTGCCTCATGCTGTGTGGAACTGAATTCAGTTCTGTGGTAAAGGGCCAGGGGTAAATGATAAAGTCAGAAGCCTCAGTGGGTAGATGTGGCTCGTTCTATAGAGTGCTTGCCTAGCTAGCTTGCATGAAGTCCTGAATTTAATCCCTAAGATCCCATAATGGAGTCTTAGGCCTGTAATCTCAGCACTCAGGAAGTGGAGGCAGGAGTATTAGAAGTTCAAGGCTTACGTATAGAGTTCAAGGCCAGGCTGGAATTTATAAAAACCCTGTCTCGCCGGGCGGTGGTGGCGCACTCCTTTAATCCCAGCACTCGGGAGGCAGAGGCAGGCGGATCTCTGTGAGTTCGAGGCCAGCCTGGGCTAACAAGTGAGTTCCAGGAAAGGCGCAAAGCTACACAGAGAAACCCTGTCTCGAAAAACCAATAAATAAATAAATAAATAAACAAATAAATAAATAAATAAATAAATAAAAGCCCTGTCTCAAAAAAGGAAATGGGCGGGGGAGGGGGCCACTTCTGTAAGAGAGAGTGTATGGACATGAAAGAACAGAGGAAAAAGAGAAANCTTGGGGTTCTGGGGTCATCTAGTCTGGTTGAAGGACTGCAACATTCATAAGTTTTCCCTATGAAGAAAGGCTCAGTACGAGGACATTTCAAGAATTGAGGATCTGTATATTTATTTAGATTAGGCCAAGCCACCTCAGGCTCCTTGAGAACATAGTCTTGTCAGAGTCCGGCTCCCAGGAGGCCCTGCAAAGACAGGGTGTGTTAGCCATCATAGCAGACAAGCAGAGCACATCCAGGATGTGCTGAGACCGTCTCTCTTCGTGGTCCCTGGATCCAATGCTCTAGATTCACTGCCCACCATGCTTTGCTTCTGAGCATNGGCTGGGAGACAGAAGGGAACCAAGGATAGGTGAAATCAACACTGACACAATGTGGTATCGATAGAGAGGGCGGGGAGGGAGAAAAATGTCTGTAAGCCAGCTGGCAGAGAAAGCTCTCCTGAGGCGAGTTTGTGCGTCTAATGCAGCCCGTGGGGTTTTCATTTGCTGTGTATCATTGATGGGCTTAAATAAATGGCTCAGGGGATCGAATCCATGCTCAGTTTTCTTCAGCCAGGAGCTGAAGTCAGAGGGAATGTTGGGAGCTGGTGCTCTGTCCTTCTCTCTTGGGCTTGTCTTTCACCTTACCCAGCAGTTTGTACACAGCATTTCCCCTGTGAGTGATGGGGAATTTGAAGGAGCTACCACAGTCTAGATAATGATCCAAGTGGCCCTTTGCCAGTGATGAGCGGCTTGGAAACCACATACCCAAATGTTAAATTATTGTTGACATTTAACAAAAATGATTTACTTCTGTTGAACAGGAAGAGATGCATAAGATTTAAAAGAATATGGACAAGCTACTTTGTTTCTTACCCTGATTATGATAATGAAGTAGNAACATTTAGCAGAACTGTCCCGACCTANAGTGCGGGTCTGTGCTGGTGGAGACTCTGGTCTTTCTCTTAGAGTCCTCACCCAGCTCTTCCCACAGAACCCCCTGATTGGGTAGAAGCTTACATTCTCCAAGGATTACTAGGGTTCATCCCTATCCTTGACCTAAATAGAAATACACAGGATCTGACAAAAGCAGACTTTATCTATAGCTGTTCCCTCCAAAGAGCTGATAGTGTTAGAATTAAAAAAAAAAAAAAGTCACCAGAGGCACATGCTTGAACGGCTCACATCCATCCCAAACTCAGCGGCATTTGCCACAAGCATGGAATAATCCACCGAGACATCATTTCCCTTCTTCCTTACCTTCCTCGAATTTCCTGTCTTCTTAGGGCATCCTTAATGAGGAGCTATAAAAATGCAGACATTTCTCAATGTTAATTAACATTGCAGACATCTCTGGAAAACCTCTCAGAGCTTTGGGAATGGATGTCCTACTTAGCTTCGGTGGTGTCCATGATGCTAGCTAGGGAGTCTATACGTAGAGAACAGGATATATAAAGGCCCACTCATTCATGAAACAAACATTNAGCTATAGCCTTCTGTGTGTCAGCAACTAGGCTGGACACTGGGGACANTGCTGTCACCCAGCTTATGGTTTATTGGAAGACAAATCTATAAATAGATAATTACAAAATAATGTGATGCAATATGTTCATATTTACTGTATGTAGGTATATAGGTATATAGGTATGAAATTCTGAAGACTAAAGAAAGATAATAATTAAAAAGAAAATGAATGGATATCTTAGGCAGGAAGGGAGTGCAGTGCCACCTAAACAAGCCAGAGGGGAAAGCAAAATAAAACCAATAAGCCTCTGTAGCATTACAGACCAGGACAAAAGATCCCAGGGCTTAAAGAACAGGGATCTGAGCGAGGGGCATTAGGTTCTTTCTTCTGGAGTGCCATCTCCCCAGCTAACCGACACTGGCAAAACAGTTATCCTCTGACACGTTACACTTGTCCTTAAAAAAAAGTGGAAATAATGATTCTTCCTACACTATTGAGTTGNGATGGACAGAAATGAAACGGGCTACTAGTGCATCTTAATGGTGACAGTGACACTAAGGTCCCAGTCAATTGTGATGGTTAATGGTCATGTTCTTTTGACTGGATTTAGTTACCTGGAGATCATCTTTAGGCATGTCTGTGAGGATGTTTCTAGAGAGTTTTAACTAAGGAGGGAAGACCTGCCCTAATCACGAGTGACATCATCATGTAGGTTGGGAGCCTGAACAAAAAGGCAAAAGGAAAACACTGATGAACATCAGCGTTCATCTCTCTCTGCCTCCTGATGTGTCCAGATGTGAGGAAGCAGTCTCATGTTCCTCCTGCTGCTATCGAGATCCACCCCTGCCCTATTGTGGTCTTCCCACTCATGACAGACTGTGCCCTCAAGCCATGAGCCACATAAGCCTTTCATCAGGTTGTTTCTGGTTGGGTATTTGGTCACTGCAACAGGTAACTGATACAAAGCGGGGACCTTTTCCATCTCAGCTTATGTCACTCTTGGATGATGGAAGGAGGAGACATTGGTACCCTAGGCACCAATTCTCCATCTTTACCTTTGACATCCACCCGACAGTCCACGGATGCCTCCCCCAGGGCATTGATGGCCTTGCAGGTGTAGATGCCTCCATCAAAGGGACTAGGCTTGCGGATCTCCAGGGAGCAGATCCCCAGGTGACTGAGGGCTCTGTACTTGGGGTTGCCTTGGAGATCCATCTTGTTCTTTAGCCAGATGATCTTGGGCTGGAAGATGAAGATGAGGGGAAGCAGAGCAAAAGCCAATTGTCCTCTCCATGCTCCNTGTCTGGGACTCTGCCTACAAGGCTTGTAGATGATGGCTTTCTGCAAGTTTCCCTGCCCCTGATGTTATGGGATTAGAGTCCCCTTTCAGTACCTTCAGCAATGGCTGGAGCTCTTTCTTGTGTTTGAATATAGTGACTGAACCCTAGTCCACTCCAACACATGTCCCTGACTTGGAAGAAATTGCTCAAGGAGTCATCATGTGTTATGACTGGACATAAAGGTCTACCTTTTAAATTTAAAAAAAAAAGTTTTTTTGAGATAGGGTCTCCCTATGTAACCTTGGCTGTTCTGCCTATGTAGACTAGGCTAGTAGGCTGGCCTCAGACTCACAGAGATCCCTCTTCCTCTGCCTCTGTAGTTCTGGGGCTAAAGGTATGCATTACCACACCTAGCTATGGGCTCCACTTAAAAGTGTGTGTGTGTGTGTGTGTGTGTATGTATGTATGTATGTATATACATACATATGTACAGAAATATACACACGTATATAATTATATTCATAAAAAATATATTTTAAAGCCAGGCAGTGGTGGCATATGCCTTTAATACCAGNACTTGGGAGGCGGAGACAGACAGATCTCTATGAGTTCCAGGCCAGCCTGGTCTACAGAGCGAGTTCCAGGTCAGCCAAGGCTACACAGAGAAACCCTGTCTCAAAAAAATTTTTTAAATAACATTTGTGCGTATGTGGAAAGGCTGAAGGGTACACTGGTGCCACAATGAATGTGTGGAGGTCAGAGGAAAACTTACAGCTGTTCTTTCTTTCCACCATGTGGGTCCCAGAGGTCAAACTCCGGTTGTCAGGCGTGGGAGCAAGCACCTTTACCCACTGAGCCATCTTGCCAGCTCAGGGTCTCCATTCTTTATGTACCTATTGTGATCCATTCATAGCCTATCCCCACTGCTTATGAGTGTTTCTGTCCCTTCTGTTTTGGAAGTGGTTTCTAGGGTAGTTTTTAATCACAATTCCCTTTCTAAGATGTTATCTCCACGCAATCTGACCTGTACTTGTAACCCAAGTTACTTGGTAAAGGCTGCTACCGGTATGGAGTACAAAGACCAGATTGCATGCCCAGCAGCGTGCATNTGTATGGCTCTGCGCAGACAAGTCATGAGGGGTGAATAAAGAGAAGACAGTGGGAATCAGACTCTTCTGCCAGATAGCTAGCTGGAAGTGATGTCTTTGTGCATGAGGACCCCACACTCAAAGGAAACATCATTTACATCCATCCATCTTGAATTACAGACGCCCTGACAGTTCCTAAGAAACCTGCTGTTGGGGAGGCAGATGGTGGCACTGGTAGCAGATGTTCAATTAGAATGCTCTGTGACATAGCTCAAGTTAGGATGGGACAGCAGCAGGAAGAAGCTCAGGACACCCCCACCCCCCAAGCTCCCCACTCACCCTGGGAGAGGCACGCACACAGCAGATGAGCTGGGTGTCATAGCCAGTGATTGTAGTGCAGTCTGCCAGAGGCTGGGTGAACCTGGGGGCTTCAGAGAGGTCCCGCTGGGCAAACCCCTTGGTCTTGTAAACAGTAGCTGTGGGTACCAAGAGGAAGCGTGATGTGGCATCCGAAAACCTTGTCCAGCTTTAGTTCCATTTTTTCTAAGTCTTGTCAGCCTATGGTCGCAGCTTCCTTACCTGCTTTCTGGATGTGGGCAAGGTCAGCTGTGACAGGAGCTGTCTCACTGAGCCCACACTGGTTCTCGGCAAAGACACGAAAGGCATAGGAGTTGCCAACGATGAGGTCGGAGACAATGCAGCTGGTGCGGTGATAACGCTCCAGTACCGTGAACCACAGCTGTGGGGGCCCCAGGAGATGTCATGGGTGAGACACCAAGGCTTTGGGTTTTTCTTTCTTTTTTTTTAATCTCACCCCATGTGGAGCTGCCAGAAGATCATTCCAGAATGCCTCCCTCCCCTCTTCCCAGATGGGCCTCACCCCAGACTTTTTGTCAGCCTTCTGCACCGTGTATCCCAGGAGTGCTGTATTGCCCGCATCTTGTGGAGGTGTCCATTCCAGAGTAGCATTGGAGCCCCAAACATCCACCAACTTAATACTCTGAGGAGGGCCTGGCTTCTCTGGAAGGGCAAAGCCATGGCAGTGGGCACCGTGCAACCCACATGTGTTGATCTCACTTAGAGATGACCCCTGGCTCCTTTCTCTATTCAGATCCCTCCCATCGCCTACCACCTTGCCAGAGACTCTCTGGGATGGCTCTTGGGCAGCCCAGAGATCCCAGAGACCACCTCTTCCATCACCCAAACTTACCAATTACCAGGATATTGATGGTGGCAGTGGCCTGCAGCCCACCAAGCTGCACACAGAGTTGGTAGCATCCTGAATCAGCACGTTGGGCTTCTCTGATGAAAAGGATGGAGTCCTGCTCCCCATTCCGCACACTCACACGACTGTTGTTCAGGGCAGAGCCATTGTGAGTCCAGGTGGTTTGAGGTTTGGGTTTGCCCTGAGCGGTGGGGATAAGGCTTGAGCATCCCGAAGAGGCTCATACACGTGCGCGCGCGTGCGCGCACACACACACACACACACACACACACACACTCTCTCTCTCTCTCTCTCTCTCTCTCTCTCTCTCTCTC
>LZPO01096791.1:829373-848176 GCA_001675575.1 Neotoma lepida
GACTTCTCCAGGGAACTCCCTCCTTTCAGTATAGTCTCAAGAGATAGGGGGCTGGCTTTGAGTCTTTCATGGATACTTAGGGTAGCTGGGTAGTTGCCCAAACTCCTAAGAACCCTCTAAAACTAAGGGCCCCCAGACCTCTGCAGACTGCGGGGCCTGGCTTCGCCTTACCTCCTTTCATGGGACATATCTGTCCTAGAGAAACCCAACCTTGGGAATGTTGGATGGTGGTGATCTGGCCTCAGACTTCTGGTACTGTGGGTCCTCTCATTCAAGGCCAGAAAGACTGCCTCAGTCTTACTTCTGTTTCCAAGTCAAACCTTGACCTTGTCCCAACATGGAGCTGGTGTGATCACCTGGAATGGGATTAGTAGATTCACCGAGTCCCCAACCTTCCGGATGTAAGTCTGTCTCAGGGCCCGAGGCAGCCAGATCTTGGGGTGCTCTGAGTGATAGAAAGAGAGAATAGGAAATGGATACTCAGAGGAAGTGGGTGCTGCATCCAGTAGTACTCCTGTGGGTAGTAGCCCAAGTGACCGTCAGATTAAGCCTCTATCATAGGGACTGTTCTAGACCCTTCCATTGTGCTGGGGATCAAACTAGCCATCTCAGTGATTCTAGTGTTCTGTCATTAAACCATTAATGCATTTCCCATTGTTGTGCTGGAATTTGGGGAGCAGTTAGCTGAAGGAGCCCCAGGAAAGGCTAAAATCTCCAGAGGGAATATGGGAACTGGATATGGTAGTGCCCACCTATGACCTCAGCACCTAGGAAGTGAGGCTGGATGGACTGTGTGGGGAGGCTTCGTCTCAACCCAAGAACCGTCACCTCCTCAAAACCCTGGACTCTGCACCTGATGCTTGTTTGGATTTGTAACTCTGAGCCGCCCACTTTGCACCCATTTGAGTTCTGTTCCTTTCCGTGTACAGACCCTTCTGTCTTCACAGCTTGTCTTTAGTGGTCTTTGCTTGGTCCTTAATATCATTGCTGTTAAAGTGAATCATCCCCTAGTTGGGTGCAGGCCTTGAGAGAAGGCTTTCTGCTCTGCAGAGGAGTCAACACCCTGTCATCCCATGGAGGCAGTGCTGAAGTCCTCCCAGAGGGAGCCAGCATCTGGGTCCCTTCTCTGCATGGCCACCCTGCTCCCTGCACTGTGTGGTATTCTTCCCATCGGCAGTAGATCACTTCATACAAGCAAACTCTGGGGGAGACTGGGGCCGTTCCTTACTTGCCCCTGCTCTCCAGGCATGCTCCAGTAAGCACTGGGAGATTAGATAAGTGTTGTTGCCTTCCACGATGCAGGCGAGAGGTGCTCAGGGGGTTGCAGGGTTTGGAGCTTCCTGTTCTCGGGAGGATGCTGCGGTTCCCTTGACTGCGGAGTCGCAGACATCCTACCTGGCTCACTTGAGGACCACTTTTTCCTCCTACCTTCCCAGGGTTATTGTTTCCTCCTTTCTCAAAGGCTTTTATCCTAAGTAGACTGTGACACTGCCTCAGTTCCCACGACAACCCAAGACTTCCTGCCAAAATGTATTCCTAGTAGTTGAAGAAATTCCGGCCCTGGTACATTCCTGTGGCATGAGTGCTTGACGAAGCATTCCAAGTTTGCTGATCGTCCACATTTCCCTGAGAGTCCATTCCTGTGCATTCATCCCAACATAAGTATGTTTGCTTATAGACTGAGCAGCTTAAATGCATACATTGTGTAAAGCAACTCTTCAAATGAAGAGAGTTAAGAGAAAATAGACAAGTCCTACTGTGTTCTTCCTATGCCTCCATTTGTAGACTACCCCCCATCATGCTCTCAAACCACTTGTCTTTAGAAGTTAATGTAAACACACAACACTTGCTGACCGTCTCATTTATCTAGTTCCCTTATTTTGCTGTCCTCACCTGGGTTGGACCTGCTTTGGTCTGTAGCTTTAGAAGCTGTGTGCTAAGTGGACATGAGTGTTCTCAGTAAGAACAGGCCAGGCATGGCGCCCAGACTCCCAGTGACCCTGCTCTGTCTGCTCACTGCTGATTTTGGTGGCAGGGGGGTGGGGTGGGAACAACAGAAGTGTTGTGTGATGCATTCCTTTCCTGTGGCCATCTTGGCAAGCAACCAAGGGGTTGAGCATAGGCAGAAATGAATTTTTTTCTTTTGAAAGGAGGGAAGTAATTGAAAAGGAAGCTCAAAAAACCTCCTCTTGTTGACCTTGGTTTTCCATTGTTGGGTAAGGAAATAACCTTTCACACTTGCCAAGGAACAGGCTCCTCTGTCCCTGTGCTGTCTACAGGGTATGGGAGTTAAAAACGATCTTAGTACCCAGAAAAACAAACCAACTGGAGAGGGGGAGGCTCAGAGAGACACTGATTTGCTGAGCTCCAGGCTAGGTGTGGAGTTGTGCCTGGCACCCGGGACTCCTGCCTCCCTAGCTGGGATCAGATGTCCAAAGGACCCATTTTCTAAGCATAGCTCATCCATCCAGTCTCCCACCCTCATCAGTGTCTCCCTAGACCAAGGTGCCTGAGTCAGGGCCTGGTATGACCTCTAGTGACCCAGAAGAAGAGAGGAAAGAAGGGAGGCAGGCAGAAGGTTAGGCTCAGGGTTGAGGGCTTCATGCTGAGAGACGCATTAACTGAGCCCCTACTTTGCTGAGATTTCCATTCAAGAATCAGGTCTGGACTTCTCCTGATGGATACGGGCTAATATCTGTTTCTACTTGGCATTTCTTATTTCTTTCAGATTTTCTCAGAAAATGTTAGCTTTCTTTCAGCCACACTAGAGAGAGAAAGGAACATAAGCTCAGGTGTGCAGAGCTGGGAGCCCACTGGGGCAGCCAGGGAGGGAGGTCACAGTGGAGATGCTGAGGTAGGAGAGNGTCTCCCTCCCTGAAGGGCTCCCTGATGCTCTTTTTTTATGAGGAGCCCCTGACAAGATGCTCATACTGAAGTCACCAGGGTGTCCCTGACTCTCTGGGGGAATGGATGAAGAGACTCCCTAGGGAAGAGCCGCAGAAGGCCTGGAGGGTGACCACATGCTGGTTAGTAGAGAGGGTCTGGCAGCTAGAGGTGCCCTGTCAGCACTGAGTTCTGTCACCTCCCAAATTCAACCTGGTCAGCAACCTGACTCTTTGCTCAGAATGTTAACTGAGGGCTTCTTGGAGACATCTCTCTTCACACCTCCAGTCAAGTAGGGTGTAAATTGGACTGACCTTGGGGAAGTTTCCCCATCACACCCAAGGGCTTTCCCTCCTCAGATGTCAGGAAGCAACATAACTCAGAACCCAGAGCTCCAAGGCAGAGCCTCCGTTTTCTTAGCCCACAGTTTGGTTTTTTTCCCCTTGTGTTTGTGGGGGGGAAGCGTTTTGAAATTTCCTTTGAGAAACATTGACTTCTGAGCTGGGTTGGTCTCAGCATTTTTTCTCCAATAGAATGTTGTCTAAGTCTCAGAAATGTAGCTTCTTTTGAGTCCTAAGAACTTGGCTATCCTACTGTCTACCCCAATTTTAATCTGCTGAAGTTCATGCTCATTTTTTTTCTATTCTCATAGGAAATAATTGACCATATCCTCTCATAATTTTCTTCTACATGGTCAGAGATTTTCCTCCAGCACTCTTCTGAGACTGTATGGTTCATACATTGCTACTAACAATGGCCTGGAGAATGAAGAAAAGAGCAGATGCATTGGAGAGTGGTGTGTGTGTGTGTGTGTGTGTGTGTGTGTGTGTGTGTGTGTAAATGTGTAGATTTGCAAGTGTGCATGCGTGTATACAGAAATGCATACAAACATATGCCTGTGTGAGTAAGTGGTTACCAAACAAGGGCAGAAAGTTCAAAGCCATCTATGCATTTGAAAGTAAATATTGCCAGCGATTCGAGAAGTGAGCCCCAGACTTCCCTAGAGAAACATTTACTGCTGTCCAGGATGTAGCCTTAGAAACCTGTTTGGTAGAGTGTGGTTGGAAAAGAATGGGTAGACCTTGGAAAAACCTCCTTGTAAAGGACAGCAGTGTCACCTCCTTGAAGACTGTGAAAGCAAGATTAGGAAAACCAAGAGGCTATAGAGGCAGAAATAACAGTTCTCTGTGATAAAGACCCATCATCCCTTGTCTGTCTTGTTCTCATAGTTGGTGGCTTTGGCCCCTGCTCACTCCCTCTGTCAACATTGCTTCACCGTAAGTCCTAGTAATTTCTTTGTCTGTCCTTCTAACCCCTGCAGGTCCTCTCATAGCCTGGCTCACAGTATAAAGTGAGGGTTTTGGCACCAGATATGTGAGGTGAGGACATGGCTCTAAGGTATGGTTAAGGGGAAGGTTTTTATTGTAGCTATGAGGAAGAGTAGGTTTTTATTGTAGCTATGAGGAAGAGTACAACCAGAGGCACCCGGAAGAGTGCGGAGCTGGGGGAGAAAGTAGTGGACTAAACATGACCAACAGACTGAACCCGGCCATGAGAGGAGGACCGAGAAAAAGAGAGGACAAAGAGAGAGGACCAAGAGAGAGCCAAGAAAGAGCATGGCCGAATTGGCAGAGTTGTATAGGAATGAGAAGCTGGAGGAAGGGAAGTCCAGGAGCTGGAGAAGTTGATGGTAGGAGCCACAGGGACTGGTGAGCCTGGAGGCCGGCAGACATGGCATGTCTGCTGTGCTACCTCCTTGGTATGCTAATAGGAACTGCAGTTAGCCATTTGCTCTGAGTTTCTTTTGGACATGACACTCACCAATTCAATGCCTGCTTCAGCCACTGGATCCTGTGGTCATTCTCCAGACCCAGAAGCAGCTGCCACACCAGAAACAGTTTCCAGTGGCCGCTGCTGTAGGCTAGGTACTAATTATCTCCAATGGAGGGTGAGTAGAAAGGGTGGGAATTGCTTCAGTGCCAGAGCTCCTAAGAAGTGACTTTTCTGTGGCCTCCAACTTCTATCTGTAGGCAGATGATCATAGGGCCCCCTCAAGTGGCAAAGCCCCCATAGGAAAAAGGCCAGTGTCCTTAAATTGCTTTGTGGAGAATGATCTACCTAATAGGGACACTTATTTTCAGTCCTACACTAGCAATAAGCTCACACTGTTCCTGAGGTGTTCTTGTTTCTTCAGCTGGCACCCCCTAACTGATACAGGCTTTCCACTTGCCTCTCCTCCTCAGTGCTGCTATATTGCAGTTCTGTTGTGCCGCTGAGGCGTGTTGCCCCAACCAGTCCCCGCAGCACCCATCCCATGTTGCCTATCACGCTCTTCCCCAGCAGCCTGGAGTTCACGGTCATAACGCCCACTTTCTTGCATAAGCACCCAGATCCTTCAGTCCTCTCTCACTTCGTTACACCCTCTTGGCAGTGCCTAATCCTAATTAAATAAACCTTCCACCCACACAGTGTCTGTGTATGCACAGACAAGCATGTAGGAGAAAACAAAAACTTTGCTGACTTGCCATCAAAACACAATGTATACGTGTATGAAATTCTTGACAGATAAAATGATGTATGTATGAGACATGACATCTTAGAAAGGGGCATCATAGTCCCTCCCTTCCATGAATTCCCTCAGCGCCTGAGAACCCAAATGTGAAGTGTGATTAGCAATATGTAAATGATCAATTAAAATGGAATTGGTTATATAAGCAATTAAAAATATGCTGATTTGACTATTATGATGCTGCTTCCAGATGGACTTTGATAATTTTTCTTTTTTCGAGACAGAGCCTCACTCTGTAGACCAGGCTGGTTTTGAACTCACGGAGATCAACCTACCTCTGCCTCCCAAGTGCTGGTATTAAAGGCGTGCACCACCACCACCATTCCTGGTGATCCTGACCGTTCTATCCCATGGCCTCAGCTCACTGTTAGCTGCCCCTTGTTCTTACCAGCAGATGACTGTCCTAGTGTCTAAGAAGCACCCTCTGTCTTTTCTTAACACAGTACCTAGAAAAATCCCTAAACCCTACACTTGATCAAGTCAGTCCTCATTCACAACCCTGTGCTGGCTGCCCATCATCCCAGAATCAATCCGTCCTTCCCAGTGCTTTGACTGGATAACTCTCTGCCCCCTCAGTCCTAGCATCCTCTCTCTCCCTCGCTGTGCTACAGCCTCAGTGGCCCAACCCTTAAAGTACATTCGTGCCTCAGGACCTTTGCACTTGTTGTATCCACTGAAAACGTAGTCACTTAAATTATCTATCACATTGCTGCTCAAACCATACCCTGTTTGTAAGGCCTTTGGCCATCATCCTATTTGGAACATGAAGTTGGCTTGCCTCTTCCCCCCAGCACTTGGCCTCCTTCCCTCTGTTACTTTTGACACCATCTGACCCACAGTACCTTTCACTTATTTGTCTCTTTCCTTCTATGAGAATATGCCTAAAATGAAGGCACCGTTTTAACTCATTTTGTTTAGTTTTGTAACTGGATACTGCTAGGATACTGTCTGGCATGTAATAGGTAGGGAAGTCCCTATTTGTAGGGGAAGAAAGGGAAGCAGGTAGGCAGGCTGACTCCTAGGCATAAGATCAGCTCCCATGCCTGGAAGACACTCGGAGGTTCAGATGGGATGCAGGGGCACAGTTGCTCAGAGGAATTCTGTTGAAATTAGCAGCTGACCTTCTCTGTCTCAGGGCCCAGCTTCTCCAGCTCAGACCTTTCCTCGTCTCCACTTTAGCTCCTTCAGGTTTTGACTCCTGGACCCAGTACCTCAGTGAGGCCCTGAGGATAAATGGTACTAATGTCAGCTCTGTCGTCCTGCTGATTTGGCCATGTAGTTGGACTGAAAGCCCCTTATTGGTCAGTTGTGATTGTGCCGATGAATTTCTGCCCACCTGGCTTGCCCTGCTCTCACAGGCTCTCTGCGCCACCCCTCAGACCCTGTGTCCTCTATGAGGATCAGACGGTGTTAGGAGGCAGACAATCTTTGAAACTCTCAGAGAACCTAGGAGACATAGGTCCCATTCCAGGCGTCCTTCAAGATTGGTAGATGGGCTTCAGAAACCCTGTGAATTTCAGGAACTTTTTGGTTTATCTTTCCAGGGTTGCGAGTCTATAACTTTTATCAGGTTCCCCGGGTTGGGGGGTGGGGCACAGACATCAAAGGGGCAAGATGTTGCTCACATTCAGTTTCTCAATTTACAGAGGAGACAATGAAGGCTCAGAGAGGTGTCCTGACTCTTCTATGGTGGCAGATAGAGCTAAGATTTGAATGCGTGTTGTCTTCTTTCAAGAGGCTGATAGATGCACACAGGCTTTGCAATGGGTCAAAGGATATCCTTATTGTCACTCTCCTCTGTGTTGAGCCACTCGTCCTGAAGNCTGCAGTACGGAGGGTTGCTGTACAGGACGATGGGGCTTCTGACTGGACCCCGGTTGGGTGGGCAGGGATTGCCAGAGGGAGCTGCGCACAGTGCCCCTGAGCAGAAGGCAAACCTTGGTTTGAGATGGGTCTATGCCCTGCAGAGTGGAGACCAGGAGAGCCAGGGAGTCAGTAGTTCTGGCTCCCTGTCTCCTCTGCCCCTCATTTCTCTTGGCCTTTTAGGGGAAGAAACTGGGTTTCTGGTCCTGTCTCATCTTAGTATGCTCACGGCGCCTCTCCTGGCTCTTCTTCAGTGAGGTAAACTCCACCAACTCTGCCCTTGACATTCAGGCAGCTCCTATTAGGACCTGCTTTAGGGTGAAGAATGGGCAGCTGTGCTTTCGGGCCCTATTTGGAGACAGAACTTGGTTGCCATCTCTTTCTTGGAAATGTTTCCATGTTGGTGTAGCCTCTTCCGATGCAAATCGGGTCACCTTGGCGATCCTTGTGACTGCCCTGCTTGGGAGACCTTTAAAGTCATTTTTCAGAGAAGAAACTGAAACGGAGCAGTTAGATTGACTTGTCCAAGGTCACCGTGGTGCTAGAGGTCACCCTGGGAAAGGAGCCTGGGACTTTGCCTGCCAATCGAGAGAATGTCTTTTTTTCTCCTACCTCTTTGCTTCCTGGGAGTTCGTGGGTTCCTTGTGTGTGGTCTTCAAATCTTCTGCAAAGTTAACGGGGTATAAGACTGGGCCTTTGTTGGGCTAAATGTTAGTTAAGCACAGCCACGGCACTGCTAAAGACCATCACAAAGGAGGGAAGGGCCATTTCTCATGTCCTGGGTCTGCAGGCCCAGGGGCGGTGGAGACACACTTTCATTTCGTTCCCAGCTGTTTCCCAGGTGGGCTGGGGGAGGGGGCTCAGCCAGGACAGTTGGTACTGGGGGAGGTAGAGAGAGAAGGGGCTGGAACAGGCACCAAGTAGAAAGTAGAAATGGAGTATTTCTCCCTAAAAGGCTCTACTTCCACAAAGCTCTGACTTTGAGAGGCCATGGCCAGGCGAGCTAATGTGGGGCATTAGGGTTGGTCCTAATGCTGCAGCATGACCCAGGCAGAGGCCAGAAATGCCATCCGAGATACTCAACCTCCTCATAGCCATGGTTTGGGGACCATTCTTCCACTGCAGATGTTGGCTATCTCACCCCCAGCCTCCCACCCCGTTCCTTTCCCAACTGGCTCTTAGTCTACTGGGTCCTCCCAGGACCTGTGACTGTTTTTGATGGTTAAAAATATAAACAGATCATTGCTAGTCACTGTAAAGTGCCACATCGTTCACCGACTTTTCAGCTAAAGAGCAAAACCACAACAGAGATATTTGAGTAGCAAGTCACAGTTTGAGGAGTGCGAGGGCTCCCATGAATATTCCTGCATTACCAATCTAAGTAGCAGTTCCCTGACGTTCTTAAAGTCTGCGCACAGGGGTGGGTGGACCCCTAAAGTGTATTCAAGGCAGCAGGAAGTTCTTCCCTCCCACACTACTCAGCATCCCCACCCTCACCGACTGCCGTAGGTCACCTTCAATAGAG
The DNA here is from genome assembly GCA_001675575.1 of Neotoma lepida. Lineage (NCBI taxonomy): Eukaryota > Metazoa > Chordata > Mammalia > Rodentia > Cricetidae > Neotoma > Neotoma lepida. The sequence goes on from LZPO01096791.1 coordinate 838,214, forward strand.
GGCAGGAGCTGCTGAGAGGGGCTCGCTGCCTCCTGTTGATGTGAAGCCTGGGGTCCTTCAGCATCCACTGGGTGAGCAGCTGCTTCTACCTGCCGCTGGGAGTGCGAGGCTATCTCTGATGTGGTGGCTGTCTCCATGCTGGACTCGAGCTGGAGATTTTCTTTGTTGCTGCTGAGGGAGGGGCTGAGCAGGCTGGTCTCCCTGGGGTCTGCAGCCACAGGCTTATGTAAGTGGGCTGGCTTTTCCCCACCCACCTACTCCCACTGAAGGGTGAAGTAGGGGCCAGGGGAAGAGGAGGATCAGAGAGCAGCCCAGAATAGCCACAGGAGGGGGGCTGAGGTGGCCCTGTTATCTTGGGAGTGAGATGACACCCCTACAGCATTAGGAGGGAGGAGAGAGCTTGAGCACAGAGTATATGAGAGGGACTCCTGTCTTTGGTGGGAGGCCGAGTGATAACATCTACTCCTGACCTCCAGGTCATTCAGCAGGACACAAGGTCCCGAGACCAGTGAGCCCTCAGGCACACCTTTAGCTACTCCACACACATTGAACAGTGGGTCTCCACACCTTGGCCTTCATGGGGCCCTCCCTTTGCTGTCCCAGCTCCCAAGGGCAGGGCAGGGCAAGGGTGAGGACAGTCAGTCCTCTGCAGCCAGACTACCTTGGCCACACTTGAGCTCTGTCATCAGCTAGCTATGTGACTAATGACACCCCATAGTCAGTTGTCCTCTGTGTATGTGTGTACTGGGACTTGTCTCCCACCTTCTCTGTTTCTCTCTGTCTCTGTTTGTCTGTCTCTCTCTTTTTGCGTGTGTGTGTGGGTGTGGGTGTGGGTGTGTGTGTTGGGGCTTGAACCCAGGGCCTTGCGCTTGCTAGACAAGCCCTCCCCTAGCTCCCCACCCCCAATCTCTCATAAGTTGGGTTTCATTTGTGAAATGGAGATAATAATAACCATAGGGTTATGAGGATTGAAAGAGGTAATCTCTCTAAAGTGCTTAGCAGAGTGTAGCTGACTAAGTGCTGGATAAATGGAAGCTATTTTTAGGTCAGACCAGCGTTCCCCCTTTGAAAGCTGTCAATGACTCTCTTCCTATGAGATAAAGCACAAATGAAGTGAGAGGTGGCCTAGTACAGGGAGGAAAGCTCCCCAGGGACAGGGATGTGTGACATCTGGCTGTACCATTCAGCCACCAGCTGATGGCTCTGAATCTCAGGTCTGTGTAACAAGGGATGCTGAGGCCAGGGCAATGCCTGGGATACAATAAAAACGCAGGCTCATGGCCAGCCCACAGTCAGTGCTAGCTACACCCAAAAGTCTGTTCATTTTCCAAGCACGTCCAGCCATTCTTCTACACATTGTACCCTTCACCCAAATTATTTGGTTTCCTATCACATCCTTTTTTTCCTAACTCAGGGGCCTGCAATGCTGCATTTATTTAAAACTTTTCCTGTTATTTCTATGTGTATCAGCGTTTTGCATGTACGTCTTTGCATCATGTGTATTCCTGGTGCCTCTGAAGGCCAGAAGAGGGTGTTAGATCTTCTGGGACTGAGTTGCCATGTGGGTGCTTGGAACCAAACCCAGGTCTTTTGAGAGAGTAGTTAATATGCTCTTAACCGTTGTGCCATCTGCATGCTGTGTCCACACTTGAAGGTCAGGGGACAACTTTCGGGAGTCAATTCTCTCCTTCCATCTTTTGAGTCCCCAGGTTTAAACTCAGGTTTGCCAGGCTTGGTGGCAGGCATCCTTACCCACTGAGCCATCTCATCGGCCCCATATCGTTTGTTGAGAGAAAGTTTCCTACTGTGGCCTGGGCCCCACTGATCAGGCTGGGCTGGTTGGCCAGTGAGCCAGCCCCAGGAGTCTTCCTGTCTGTCTGTGAGATTGTTAGATGGGCTTGAGGATTAAACTCAAGCCCTCTGTGTGGCAGGCATGTTACTGACTTCTCTCTCCTGCTTAGGGAGACCCCTTTTTATACTTAGCCATGTTTTTATGGAAAAAGTAATCTAAGCCTGTAGTGTTAGCCCTTTTTTTGTCCTTCATATGTAGAAAATTGTATAAAGAATTAAATTTAAAAATAGAGACTCCTTAGGTCTGTCCATTAGAATGTCCAGTTCAGAGCTGGGTGCAGTGGCTCTCACTTGTAATCCCAGCACTCTGGAGGGAGAGGTAGGAGGATTACCATCAATTGTAGGGCAGCCTGGGCTTTCTGGTGTCTTAGAACATGTTAAAATCCCTTGAATCACTGATTTAATCCTTGGGTAAAAACTCCTGCCTGAGGGGTGGCCCCTTCAAGAACAAGGCCTGTATCCTGGCATCTCCAGACCAGTATGTGGGAGCACTGAATGGAAATACTGGCTCAAAATGCTATCCCACTGGGACGGTGGTGGCGCACGCCTTTAAAACCAGCACTCGGGAGGCAGAGGCAGGCAGATCTCTGTGAGTTTGAGGCCAGCCTGGTCTACAGCATGAGTTCCAGGACAGCCAGGACTGTTTCACAGAGAAACCCTGTCTCAAAAACACAACAAACAAGAAAGCTATCCCATGGTAAGGTGGGATGGCTAATGGCTGAAGGCAGGTGAGCAAGAAGCTCCTTCAGGCGACACTTGGAAACAAGGCTAGACTCTAAAGGACTGAGAGGAGCAAGGGAAGATGGGGCACATGGAAACCCCCACAGCTGACCTCCTAGTGGTCACATAACACAGCACCCACAGGGACACACAGTTCAGGAGCAGAACCGTATGTTGTTGTGTCCAGAAGTGTAGGAACAGACACTGGAGGAAGTATGGTGGGCTGTAGGACTTCCAGGAGGTGACAAGGGAGATGGTCCTGCACACACTGTGGGAGGCAAATCTTGAAGAGCACCAAGATCAAGAAAATGAAGGGACAAAAAAGTTAGAAAACCTAGGGGCAAGTGACCCGTTTGTTTGGGAGTCCTTTCCTCAAAGTACCTGCCACCTTTCTAGCTAGAAGTGCACTAACTAGCTACAAGCTAGAAGCATCTAACTGGTGCTTCTCCGGTTGCTGGAGTTTTGACTTTTGAAGGTAGAAAGCCAGAAAACTCACTTAATAAACTGTAGCTTACTCATCTTAGAAGGTTAGGTACCAAAGTCCAGGCTGTTTTATTTCTAACCCAAATACTGCAAATATACAGAAAATTACCAGTACAAAGTTAAACACATCCAGATTTATTTACACAATGCTAAAGAAATTTTGCGTTTTATTTCCATTTTGTGGGATTTCGTTATGGGGTCTGGCTTTGCTGTATAATTGACACAGGTCTTTGAAACTTGATAATCCCACCTCACATGCAGTGTTCTGTCCCACGTGGGCAGAGGTCTGGAGTTTGCAGTGCACATGCAGTGGTGATCATGATCCTGCTTTACACTTTCCCAGGAAGGCAGCTGCCCCTCACAGCCGGGGGAGGGGCCACATGCTCAGAAAGGGAACAAAAGTCAAGAGGGGAAGACAACAGGCACGTGGGGACCCTGAGCATTTCTGTGCACGAGGATAAAGAAAATGCAGCCCAAACCCTCCTCCCTGGAGGCTCAAAACACCCGGGAGTGGCAGAACCACCAGGGGACAAGAAGTCACCCAGCCACAGCTGAGGGCATGCGGAGGATGAGAACTGCATTAAAAATTCGGGCCATACTGATAAATCATTAACATGTACACTATACAGTTTATACATGTATATATGTACATACACACACATATATATATAAAGGTACAGATCAGCTTGTGTTATTCCATATAAACAGATGCAGAAGAATGTACCGGTGTGAAAAAGTGCACACAGCAAGTCCTTGGAGACGATTTCAAGTCAATGCTCCAATTCTTACTGTTATAATGCATGGAACCAGGAGATCAACCTGCACCTGTGGTTTCAGTGACTCCACAGCAACCCATACCTGGCAAAGCACTGGCCAACGGAACAAAGTCTAGTACCTGCTTGCCAACTCTGGGCTTCCCTGTCAGTACATCATATGGCAAATCTTAAACTTTGGTTTTGTTCCAAAAGACATTTAAGTTCACATTAATTTTCCCTCTGGTAGGAAGGTGATAGAAAGTTGAGAAGCTGCATCATGTCCTATTTTCACAATCTGTGTGCCTCCCTGCTGAATGCAGACTTGAGAGGGCTGACAAGTGGATGAACCCTTTGCCAGCGTGCGTAGGGGCAGGGTTCTTCAGAGCACTGGAGGAAAGACAGACTCTCTGCCTGTACGGTTTACTTGCAGAGCAATAAAATGAGTGATGCCATGCCAGCCCTCTCATTGTGGGGCTCAGCGGAATGGCGCTACGCCCCTCTCTGCATCCTGGTATCCCGATGAAGGGATGGTTCAGTATAGTGGGTCCACTCATGGTTTATAGGCCTGACCAACAAAGGAGCTGAGGGTGGCCCATAATACTACACTGCCAGAGAGGCGCTAGCGTGGGCAGTCAGGGGACCAGAGGTAAGCCCAAGAGCGTGGGTCTGCACACCAGAATGCCGATTCAGAGGCAGTGGGTTCCGAGGCTCAGTTGTCAAGACTGACAATGACCCAAGCTCCTGAGCCCACTGCACAGCTGCCATTGCTCTCCAAAGGCCTCTGCTCCTCTGAGCAGTATTCCATTCAATTTATAGTGTAGGCACATCCAGCCCTGGCTTCCTGTCTCAGGAAAACTCCAAGGCCCTAGGGTCTCAAGCAAAAAGGATGCTTTGGATTTAAAGCTCAGGCCACTGTGGACTTTCTGATATGTCTGAGCTACCTAACAATGCTAAATTCTACTGCTCAAGTCTCTAGAATGGATCCTCTCTGCCACCACAATGCTGAGGATAGATGGTATGCTCACCAATGATGCTCCAAGGCTGAGCATGACAAATCAAACTAGAGTTTTTTTTTAAAGCTATAAAGAGCTTAACAATCTTAAACCTCTAACCAAGGTTGCTTATTTGTGAGTGTGGCCGATTCTGAGCACTACCGTAGGGGCAGTCCCCAAGTCTACAGAGCCAGCTAGCTTAGGGTAGAAGCAAAAGGGTAGAGAGGAAGACTCATCCACAGAGACCCACTTCCTGTGCTCCTAACAGTGACCATCCACCAAGGGAGAGGGACACTCCGGATTGCCATAGCTTTTTATTTCAGCCATGAAGCAGGGGAATAAAATGTTGTTTTCTAAAGAGAAAACAAGAACGGGGCCAAAATAATGCTCTGAAAGAAATGCCACTTTATCTGTCCTCGAACCCAGCAAGTCACCTCTAAGTAACTCCACTCCAAATATTTGGCACCTTCCTGCAGAGTTCTGAAGACCCTGGGTGACTGACGCAGTTTTGGCGCCTGAGGTCTAAGGCAAGAACAGTGGGCAGCTCAAGAGAGGACGCAAGTGCAGTGAGCAGGAAACCAAGTTCTACAGAAATCTTGGCTACATTAGAGGCAGCGAGCCCTGGTCTCTGCTGGTTAGAGACCAGTGTTAACTCCATCTAAAAACCAGTGAACATGGCCAGACATGGGCTTACCCACCCACATCAGCTCGGGCTGGGCTGGGAGGGCCAGCACGTGGTGGAAGCAGCTCGTTCCCCTTTGGCAGGTGAGGGTGGACAGCAACTCTGATAAATTATGAGCTGATCTATCTTTGGAATTGTTGTAAAGGTTAGAATCATACAAAGTCATACATTCTGGCTCTGACAAATATCAATTCTCCTCACAGAAACGGTCCCTTACTTCACTTTCTAACAGAAGTTCCCTGACTCATTTAGCTGCAATTCAGTGTCTCTAGGACTCTGCATCCACTTCCTCCCTCTCTCCTGCTGCCGTGCGTTCTGGGGAGGAGTTAGCCATCTGCTCATGCATTCTGACAAAAGTTTGGCACGTTTACTTTCTACTGACTTTCTAGCCGCAAAATGAAGTAGCAGCAAAATGGCATCTACTTAAGAATGTCCCGATTGTAATCATTGGGAGGAACTGTGATGAGTGAAGCAGAGATAGGGAGACCAGAGGCCTACCACACCATCACCCTGTGTGGCTAATATCAAGCTGTATTAAAAGGAATTTACAGCTTGCCATTACCAGATGGCTACCCTAAATCCACCGATCATATCCTATAACTTATTTAATTTGGAAAAATATCAGATAGAAAACGTCCTTAAAACATGAAAGCTATGTATCACACATCGCATCACCTAGAAGCCTTCAGTGGGGCGAGCAAATAACCAGTGAAACTATGGGAAGGGTGAGAAGGATAGTCTGGTGATATAACTTTGATTTTTAAAAAGTCCATCAATCTGAAAACATCCTTAGTCCTGGTTCTATGAATAGTAGCAACGTAGGAGGAAGCAATAAGCAGCCATGGTTGTAGTTCAACACGGAGCCTTTACAGTGGGTGATAGGGAAAGTGGAAGGCTGTGACTGTCAGTCCTGGGGCTGTGCTGTGCACCCAATCATGAACTCCAGGAAAGGATGGCCAAGCCTGCATCCTGTCCCTGAGCAGGTCCACCGGCGTACACACAAAGCACAGCTCGAGAGAGCTCAGAAGCAGCCAGAGTTTAGTCTTTAATAGGAGTTAGATCTGGTCAATTCTCTGTTGCTCCCTCCTCCTTGCCACAAGTCAAAAGTATTGCCCTGTAAGTTTTCCTGATTTAAGGTCTTGGAAGCACATGGTTAAGTTAGTTGCCAAAGGGCAATTAACAAAGGTATTGCCTAATTAAATGGGAACAGAAAAATTACTGTGGCCTCTAGTCACAGTTGGGGGTGGGGCAGGGACGGGAAGACGCAGCAGGGCTGGTGCACAGTGTGCTTTGAGCAGGGCTGTCCACAGATGGAGGAAAGCTGGCCAGGCAGTGCCAGTCACTGTACCCTCTGCTTCCTCCTCTGATGCTGCCTCCCATGGCCAGCAGAGCCCAGGGACAGCACCAGGTATGATGTGCGAGCTGAGTTGATGGTGGAGTTGGCAGATGCCCTGGGATGGGCACCACACAAAACACACAAGAGTGGGGTTTAGTGACACAATCCCTTTGAATCCCATTTCATTTCCCTTTACGCACAAACCAACCAACAGAACCCTAAAGCCCACACTTTCACAAAAGACAGAACTTGAAACAAAAAGTTAAAGAATTTAAAATTTCCCCCCTCTTCTCAGAGCCAACTGTGAGCTCAGTCAGGGTTCCCCGCCCCACCCTGCGGTCTTTAGTGTAGGTCCTTTGAGCTTGGATGCAAGCAGCAGAAACAGAGCTGGGTCCGACGCAATGGGAAATTTATTTCCCCAAGTCAGAGCCTCTGGGAGTGTAGGAGGTACTGTGGCTCCATCCATGCTCGGCCCCAGCCTCTCTGAAGAGCTATTCCAGGAGGTCCTGAAAAGAAAGACACGTGCCATGTTACTGAAGAATTAAAAATCTATTTTAAAAACAATCGCCTACTTTCTCGGCTTCTCAGATCATGCAGCTGGTAAGGCGCTGTCTCTAGCTTATGCACAACTTGGTCCCAATTGTATCTTTTTTAAAAACTTAAAATAGATTTATTTATTTTCATTTTAAATGGATGGGTGTTGTGCCTGAACATCTGTTTGTGGACCTATCACACCTGGTGCCTTCGGAGGCCAGAAGAGGGCATTGGATCCCCTGGAACTGGAGTTATAGAGAGTTGTGAGCCATCACGTGTTTGCAGAGGACAGACCCTGGGATGTCTGGAAGAGCAGCCAGTGTTCTTAACCTCTGAACCAGCTTTCCAGAGATTGTCTTGATCACAAGTAGAAAAATAATTGCTTTAAAACTTAAATTTTTGGATAATTCCTCAAAAAGAAAGAGTCTCACCTCATCTGAATCATCGTGATAACCGCTTTTAGCATGGGAGGCTGTGTCCAAACCATCCACTCCGTCAGCCTCTGCATGCTGCTGGAGCACAGAGTATCGGTGGACCAGGAACCTGGGGAGGGGACCCTGGTTAGTTTCCTGAGCCGAGTAGGAAATGTTTCTTATAGCATGGGGTTTCCTCCGCTTTCCACGCCCATGGCTGCATGGCATGCAGATATAATAAAATATAAGATTCGGACCCGAATCCTGAGGGTTATCACTTTACCTAGTTTCAGCCAAGAGAATGGGATGGCATGGGCCAGAGTGGCCTTTTGGTTTGGATTCAGGACCTCTGACCCACTTCCACATTTCTTACCTTCCGCCACAGACATATTTCTTCACAATGAGTACTCCTGCTACAACTGTAACCAGCATCAGTCCCACGATGGCCAGGATAATAGGAACAGAATTTGACTTCGAATTCTTGATAAATTAAAACACAAACGGAGGTGCAGTTAGGCATGCACAGTCTGGGGATTCATTCAAAGAGTGACCTACAGTCCAAGGCACTTAGTTCGAGCACTTCTCCACCCCCAGATGAACCGTCTCAGTGTTTCCAAGAGGCTAGCACATCAGCACAGGGAATCTGAACTCCAACTGCCTGGAAGCTGTAGGTGAGGGTCTTCAAGGTCAAAGCCACAGTGGAGGCCTTGGCAACTGCCTCAAATTAGGAATGTCCCACCTTTTGACATTGCAACAAGATGCTGTCATCTATAAACTTCATGCTTGAGAACTGCTCAATTCAGTTACCAAAAACATTGCATAAAGAAGTCACATTTTAAATAAGTTTACAATTTTGGGCTACCTCCATAGCTATTCTTGGCTGCATGTAACCCTGGGGCCACAGGTTGGACACACCTAGATGATCACTATGGTCACTGTGACTGTTCCATGTCCCTTGTTTACAACTCCTGGAGCTCAAGGGTGGAGCAGGAAGAACTGTGAGAATAGAGGCCGAATGACTCTATAACTAGACCAACATCTTTGAAGACGTGTGTCAACGCTATCCCAGGAAGGCCATTATATGACACCAAGTTTTCTGTTGTTCCTTAACTTTTGGCATGTTTTTACAAATAAGCCTTATATCATTGTTTGCGTGTAACCTACCTGCGTCTGGGTAGGAGATAGGAAGTGTGTGTTTTCAGTGTATCCAAGAGGAGGCGGAGCTGGATTCTGGGACACGCTGTGTCCCTGTGGGCGGGAGTCCTGTGCAATCACACACACAAACACTCTGAGGACAGCCACCAGCAGTCCCAGGCAGGGGTGCAGAGAAGGAGGAATTTGCCCCCTTACAAATACACACACCCACACACTCTTCCCTCATTGCCTTCCAGTCCCACCCTTGTCAGGGTCTCATCCCTTAGAACAGCAGGGAGGAGGTACTAGATTGTCAGGGTCAGCCTTTCACATTACAGATGAGGGAGATGGGTCCTCAGCTTATCTCCCAGTCACACTGGGCCAGTGCCGCTTCACCCGGAGGCCCTTCCTAGTATCTCCAGAGCTCCACCTGACACATCAGTACCATACTTCCTATGACTTGATCTGAAGCGGTCTTTTATGACTACACTTAATAGCTTTTCACTTAACACACATGACATGACAGCTCAACAATCCTTTCCTGCTAGGCAGAGCTCTCCTCTGTGTGTGCAAATCTCCAGTCCAGGGCACTTTTTGGTCATTCGCCCCTTGCCCCCCACTGCCCCAGAGGCTTGCTTTTATTTTATTTTTTGTTTTTTGAGACAGGGTTTCTCTCTGTAGTCCTGGCTGTCCTGAAACTCTCTCTGTAGATAAGGTTGGCCTTGAACTCACAGAGATATGCCTGCCTCTACCTTCTGAGTGCTGGGATAAAAGGCATACATCACCACCACCTATCTTTGTTTTTAAATATTTATTTTTATTTGTAAGTTTTGTGTGTATGTGTATGAGTGTATGTGTATGTGCACATGTGAATGCAGTACCTACAGAATCCAGAAGAGGGTGTCCGATCCCTTGGAGCTGGAGTTACAGGCAGTTGTGAGTTGCCTGGCATGGGTGCTGGAGAGCAATCTGGGGTCCTCTGCAAGAGCAGTATGTACTGTTGACTGCCTAGCCATCTCTCTAGCCTCATTTGTTTGTTTTGGAGATAGTGTCTCATGTAGCC
>LZPO01096791.1:848212-875524 GCA_001675575.1 Neotoma lepida
ACAGGGTTTCTCTGTGTAGCTTTGGCGCCTTTCCTGGAACTCACTCGGTAGCCCAGGCTGGCCTCGAACTCACAAAGATCCGCCTGCCTCTGCCTCCAGAGTGCTGGGATTAAAGGTGTGCTCCACCACCGCCCGGCAGGATAGCCTCAAACTTCTGATCCTCCTGCCTGAGTGCCCAGTGGTAGGATTACAGGTGTGCACCATCATGGTCTATTTATGTGCTGCTGGGAATTGAAGTCAGGGCTTCATGTATGCTAGGCAAATACTCTGCCCACAGAGCTATAGTATCCAGCCCTAACCTTATTTTAAAAACTTTGACTAACATATAAGTGTACATATCAGCAGGGGACATTGTGATAGTTCAATATGTGTATCCTTCACTCACTGAGCACAACTCTTAAATATTTTTTCTAGGGCTGGAGAGGTGGCTCAGAGGTTAAGAGCACTGACTGTTCTTCCAGAGGTCCTGAGTTCAATTCCCAGCAACCACATGGTGGCTCCCAACCATCTGTAATGAGGTCTGGCGCCCTCTTCTGTACACATAATAAATAAATCTTTAAAAAAATATATTTTTTCTGAAGAACTCTGAGCCTCAGAAACTCTACAACTCCATGCTTTTAAGACTTTTATAACTTTACATAATACCATTTCCCCCAAACACACACCAGCTCTTAGCAGGATGACCTTGTCATTGGGGTACATGATGAGTCCTTGATCCTGACAGCTTCCTGTGCAAAGTTCTGCGGAAGCATGGTGGGCCATTCCATATTGGTACCAAAATGTAACTTTGATTTTTCCTGGCAGAACGTGAAATCCCACCTGTACCCAGAAATTAGATCTGTTTTTAACATACCTGCTTCTTGGGGTTCAAGAAATTGCTTGTGCATTTCTTTTTCAAGTCTTTTACTTCTCGGGCTGGATTCATCCCCCCTTGGCATCTGTCTCCTGGGATTTTCCGGTACCTGAAAGACAGGAGATTGTTCACAGAGGCTGGCAGTGGATGTGTTGCTTTTCTGGCAGTGGATGGAGTCAGTAGCCAGGATTCTTGGCTGGGGAGCACCTGACCACTGCTTTGTAGGAGTTGGGGCCATTCTGTCTAGCAGGCTGTGAGGTATATGGAGCCTCAAAGAAAGAAGTTTGTGCAAGTCTCCCAAAATCTGTCTTCAGTGATGGCTACGAGAGAGGTGGGCTTGAGCCCAAAATGACAAACGGAAAGCAGTAGTGACACTAGGTGTAGGTTGGCTGCCAACATTGAAGCCTGTGAGCAAACTGAGCTCTAAACTCACCTCAGTGAAGAGGATCTCTACAGGCAGCAGAGACGCCAAATAGCTGCTCCAAGACATGATAAGTGTTTGTTGTATTAGTTAATGTACAAGAAGCATCACATAATACACAACACACACACACACACACACACACACCCCACATTAAAATGTCTCAAAGAAGAGAAGGAAGAAAGGGAAGGAAGAGTATAGGAAGAAGAGGGTTTTTTTTTTTGTTTTTTTTTGTTTTGTTTTTTTTTTTTTGTTTTTTTATAGTAGTAGAACATAAGGATGTATTCCTAGGCTCTTGCCTCTTTCCAGAAAACAAGATTTGAAAACTGCAGAAAGTTATTTTCTCTAGGAAACATGGGTCATGATGATCACGGTTGCCTGTGTTCATTTTCAGGGACTTTTGTTTTGAGGCAGGGTCTCACACTATGCAGCCCTGGCTGTCCTGGAACTCACTAGGAAGACTAGGCTGGCCTTGAACCCACAGAGATTGACCTGCCTCTGCCTCCCAGAGGTGTGTACAATTAAAAGTGTGCACAATTTTCACACCCAGCAATTTTCAGGGACTTAAATGGTCACTTTTGTTGAAGACACACTCAAGTGACTATGCAGGTGACCTTTTGAATGATGTACCCCAATTCAGTGGGTGACTTTTTGACATTAAAGGACCCAAAGCCTCCAACCTCAGACTATGGGAACATCATTTCTGAGCACATGCCTGTTCCAAGAGGAGCTATGAGGGTAAGCTACGCGCGTGCAGAGCACTGACTGCCTTGCCTCTCTTCAAATTTATTCATGCCTACATAAGCCACTTCCTCCTCCTTTTCTCCAGACAGAGTTTATCTAAGCAGGGCTGGCTAGCCTAGAACTACATGTGTAATGCAGACTGGTGTTGAACTAAAGGTGACTCACCCCTGTGGCCTGAGTGCCGGGGTTACAGACATGTACTGCCCCATCAAGTTTCATCCTATTCTTTGTCCAAGTATCACTAAACCTTATCCTTAGGACTGCAGACTTAAAACTTGTTCTCAGGTTTCTGTAAGTTTGGCCACTTCATCAGGAAGTCCTGTTTGGCAAATGCATTGTTTTGTTGACTGAAATACTATGAGTTATGCAAAACAGGCATGGGCCCAGGGCTGGAGGTGGGGAGGGGCGCTGTCTATGGGGATATTTTGTGTCATCTCAGGGCCTGCACAGACTCAGCATTTCTGTGTCTTGCTGTCAGGCACGTGTCTGTCCCTTCAGACTGCACCCAGAACTCCGATCCAGAGAGAGCTCGTTAACAAGTAGCACAGACATGGGAGCGGGAGTCCATCAGCAGAGAGAGCCGCTGAGGGTCCCTTAGGGCTGCACCTTCTCCTGTGGAGGCCATTTGAATATGACATTAATTAAAATGGAAAATTCAGTTCCGCAGCTGCACCGGCGTCAACAGCCCCAATGAGGCCAAGGGCTGCCATTTGGACATGGCAGATGACAGACTATTTGATCATCACAGTAGGCCTACTAGATGGTTCTGTTATGAATGTTCTGGAATACTGCTCATTCAAAACTGGGTGGAGCTAAGCCACTTTGGCTCGGAGCAATGAGGACCTTGCCACCAGAGGCTATCTTACCCGTTTGTTGTCAGATGCTCTTCCTTGCCATACAGACAGAACTCTAACTCGTGCCCCTTCAATTCTGGCTGCTCCACACACTCTGAGGCGTTTTCTGGACGGAAGTAGCCAAAGTCACTGCAAGAATCAACAACAAGGACACTTTTGAAGGTGCCTGCAAGCCAGCACATGACCAATAGTCAAGTGGAGAGTTGACATTCCTGTCAAGGATGCTCCAATTGAGGTGTGAACAGTTGCTAGGAACAGGTTGGGAAGGCTATGGCATCTTTGGAGGTCCCAGTGTGGTGCTACTGAGAGGTAGTGGAGGGGCTGCAGGTACCCAGGGGCCCTGGCTTCTTCCTCTTCTGTCACTTTTTGGCCACAGGGACCAATTTGCTCTGCCTCATGTTTCTGTCCTGAAGTGCTGCCTCCCCATAGGCCCAGGACAGCAGGACCTGAGGAGGGTTTTCCTCTGTAAGCCATTAGCTTAGGTGTTTACTAAGGTCACGGAAAGAAAACAGTCCCTTAGGAATAGCCACAGAGAAGGCTTACTGATGAGGAAAGATGGACCAGGCCTGGCAGACTTACGAACAGCCAAGATCTCCAGGGTAGGAGACCTACAAGTTTCCAGGCTCAGGGAAGGGATAGAGTGCCACTTACAGTAGGGCAGGGTCCCTAACAGCAAAGACAAAGGGGGCCACGGTGGAAAAGCAACAGATCTAAATTCAGAGACACTCAATTCCTTCCTCCTCCTCCACATGCCAGTAACTGCTGTTCTTGGGAATTCATGTTCTTATATTTTCTCTTCTGTCCCTCTGAGCTTCCAAGATAGCCAATGCGAACACTCCTTCCTGCCCTCCAGCCCTCCGTGTACGTGTCTATGCACTTGCGAATATATATATACATATGTATATGCCCACACCCGTGCATGTGGGTGTGGAGAGCAGAAGTCAACGTCAGGTGTCCTCTATGACTCTCCCCCTTAGTTTTTGAGACAGGGTCTCTCACTGAGCGTGGAACTCATCAACTGACTGGATGAACAGGCTGGTGAACTCCAGATTTGCCTGTCTCTCCCCCATGCCTAGCTCTGAAATTACAGACGTAATTTCACCAAGCCTTGCTCTTGTGTGCGTGCTGAGGATCAGAACTCATATTCTCATGCTTGTACGGGAAGGTCGAGCCACCGATCCATCTCCCCAGCCTCCCCCTCCCTTTCATCCATCTCTCTGTAGTACTTCTCNTCTGCCCTCCTTTCTGTTTTCTTCCATGAAGTAAGGTCCTGCCTGTTCTCCAAGGCTGATCCTTTAGATAGCATCCATGGTTTTGGTACTGGTCTTCCCACCTACCCTTTCTCTACCACAATCTCTACCACTAACTAGTGCCTTCTCCTCAGTTTACATATGGTTACCTTAGAAATCATTCCCTTATCTTTTTTATTGGGCAAGTCTCTCTCCCCACTTCCCTTCCTCATCTCTCTCTCTTGGGATTGAACTCAGGGTCTGATATATGCTTGACAAGAACTCTAACCCCAAGCTATATCCCCAGTCTCTAGCCATATTTCTTGTGGGAATACTTTTAATTACTTTATTTTGCTCATTTAGATTATTAACCTCCCCCCCTCACCCCCAGTGCTTGGGACTTAATCCAGACCCTCACGTGTGCCAGGCAAACACTAATCTACATCTCTAGTCCCTCATTTATTTTTTATTTCATGCATTTTGGCTTCAACGCCCTCTGTAATCTTGGAAATGGATGTCTAAGGCCACACAGGCTTATTGGTCCTCAAACCCAGGATTTTCTCCTCTGTACCACTCCTCAGCATTTCCACATCTGTCTACAACGGTACTTTCCTTCCTACCATCTGAAAGAGAAATTTAGCTCAAATGTCCTCCACCTGGACTCTGATTCATTCATTCTTTTCTGTTTTAAATTGTAGCCCTAGCAGGTCTGGGGCAGCCTATGTAGATCAGGCTAGCTTGGAGCTCTTGGGGAACTGCCTGTCTCTGCCTTTCAAGTGTTTCCCTCTGTATTATGACTACTCTGACTTCTGACAGCCTTCCTTGGTGTGCTGTCGGGTGTCAAAGCTCTCGGCAGTCCAATGGCTTCTATGATCCACTTCCTTCCTGGATGCACACAGGCAAATGATACCACTTATCAGCACTTAGCTCAACGCCACCTCCTCAACAAGGCCTTCTGTGATCCTCCTCCTCTCCACCACAGGAGCAATCTTCTCCTCTCTTCACCTACCACTTAGTGTGTGTGTGTGTGTGTGTGTGTGTGTGTGTGTGTGTGTGTGTGTGTGTGTGTGTGTGTGTGTGTCTGGTGAGGGAAAATGGAAGAGGCTGTAAAGTAGTGCTATCTGTCTTAGTAAAGGCCAAGGGGGAGTTTTTCAGGTTCCGGGTCAGGCAGGGAGAGGCCAGACCTTCCTCACACAGAGACCTTCCTCACACAGGAAGCATTCTCATGACCAAGCCTCTGCAGGACCACAGCACATTAGGAAACAGTGGCAGCTCAGGGAAGGAGGCCGGCAGATGAGGTCAAGGGCAGGACAAGCCCATGGAGCTACCACAGGCTTGACTATAAGCTGAGCGATGAGTGCTCCCTGTGGAAATGGAGATGGAAGGAGCCACACAGGGTCAGACCTGCGTTTCCTTCAGATCTGTGTTTTGCTGTCACTGTAGTTCAGGGGACTATGACAAGGGAGGCAAGGCTACTTTATGTCCTCTTTCTTTGTCCCAGTGCATTAGGACCCACTTTTACTTCCCATCAGTGTCTGTCACAAGCAGTTCTTATTTGCTCCAACTTCCCTCATTTAAGTGACACTGGCCTCTTTCATATCAACACCAGATCGAGTAAGTAACTCTTCATCCTTGAGGGTCCTGAACTCTAGGGAGTCCATTGTGGTGGCCTCTAGGCATCAGTGAGACCTAGGGACCATGAACATCCTGACGTCACCTCTAGTCTCAGGACCAAACACCAACCTTCAAATGATCCAGAGCCTAGCACCTTCCAGCAGGCTTCCTGCAAATCCCAATTTCCTCCCTGCCCCAACCACTTTTCCTGTTGTTCTCAGCTCATCATTCTGCAGACTGCCCCCACCCAAGCCCTTCTTCCTTCTTAAAATTTAATTCTTCTGAGACAGGGCCTCAAGTATCCCTGGCTGTTATTGAACTCACTATGCAGCTGAGGGAGACCTTACACTTTTGATCCTCCTGCCTCTACCTCCCAAGTGCTGGGATGATTAGCATGAAATCAGCACACAGTTTGATGCTAGGATTGAACTCAGGGCTTCATGCATGCTAAGCAAACACTATACCAACTGAGTTACATGCCAAGACCATCTTACATAATTTCTGTCCTTCCCATTATGTCCAGGTCAGTATCTCTAGGGTTGGTCAGTGGCTGTGTCCAAGGACTAACTAGTATGGTAAAATAATCTGTCTAAATGTTAGTAATGTTTAGTTCTCTTTCTCTCTGCTTCCCTTTTGTGGATAACAGGTGGGAGTCATTCANTCTGGGGGAAAGAAATGTCAGTATATTTTAGCTGGATAAAACAACTATTTTTCACCTCCCCACATGTGGGACAGGGGCTGACAGAGGGGTCTGAGGAGTGCTGATACCAGAGGAAGTCCTCCAGGGAACAGGGACAGAAGGATGGCTGCTTGGCTGCAACATAGTCTCGACCATTTTGACAGACGGATGACTTCCGTAGCCGTAGGAACTGTTCTTTGTAGCCCAAAATGCAGCCATCTTTGTAATCTCCAGGGTCTGTGGAGTGTGCCAGCCATGTGGTATAGTCATCCTCTTCACCTAAAGGACAGACAGACAGAATGTTCAGAAATCGGCACAACACACAGCCCACCTACAAGACAGAGGCAGTTGCCAGGCTAAGGGAAGGAGGAGGGACAGGTGGGGATATCTGATTCAAAGTCACCTTAGTCTAGAACCTACAGCAGTTGCACTTCCTCCTGGCAAGAGAAGACTAGAAGATGGAGAGCCATCTTGCCTTCTGAGAGGGGATTAGGAGAAATCTCTGTTTTAAAGTGTGGCTGTATAGGGAGCGCTGAAGCCTCTCCAAACCAAGAGACTGCTGGCTGCTTTGATGGCCAGGGTACTCCATCCCTGGAGTTGTCAGAGATAAGCAGTCCTGTTTCTCATCCTGGGGCCCTTTGTTTAGTAGAAGACACTAATGAGGCAAGAGCCCAGCTCGATATGACCACACATAGTTGGCTTCAAGCAGAAGGGAACACAGCCACTTCCCAGCTTTTCTTCGAGCCCACNGGCTCTCTGCTGCGGGTCGTTGACATCTGTTTCTACTTTAGCATTCCACATCATCTACTCCTAGGAAAATACTCACAGGTTGGAACCTAAAGAGTTGGGGTCGTTGACATCTGTTTCTACTTTAGCATTCCGCATCATCTACTCCTAGGAAAATACTCACAGGTTGGAACCTAAAGAGTTGCCTGCGTTCTTACCTTTCGGGACTTGAAGATCAACAGTGAGCCAGCCTGCTAGGAAGCAGGTGCCTAACAAACATTTTAACGATCTTAAGCTTGAGAGCTAACATAGAATTCCCTGCTCACAAGCCAACTCCTTCCACCCNGTTCACACATTTGGAAGACAAGGGNCCTCAGGTCTTAGATCACACTTAAATGTCTTCTAGAACCGTGAGTCCAGGGTGAGAGCCCTGTGTCACAGGAGCTGCAGGATTAACTGAACACTTGTCTCTTAAATGACCCAAACTTTAAGCCCTTGATTATATGATGCCAACATGTAATCACAGGGCACCTTTCCTTCAGGGTNTTCTTTTAGTCTACATGTTTCTCACTGTGACACTATGACTGGGTTTGTTTGTGACTTTGGGAGNACCATNCGCTGGACACTTTCTTCCTGAAGTCCTTCGCACCTGCCCAGTGTTCATTCTAGGGCCTCAGCTAGGACTCACATTCAAACTAAAACTCCACGTGAAACTCCCTCCCTTTAGTGTTCGGAGTGACAGGATCAAGGAGCGGTCCTTGCAAACACTTTCCCCAAAGNGTGCTTCTAACAGTCGTACTGCATCTGCCTTCAGAGAGGCAACCCCCNAAAAAATCACAACTTTAGACAAACACATACATGTACTATTCTTACAAACCAGAAGAACGTCTCATAAAAGGTACTAAAGATCCCTTCTGCAGTGCAACGCTACACTGTTCTATACAGCAGCCCTGCCACGTGCAGCTGGTCTGAATTGAGACGTGCTCGGGATGTTGACTTAGAAGAAAAAAGTAAACTCGGTAATCTCCCATACCACTTAGGTGCTGAAATGATGTTTCGGACATCTATAGGTAATTCCACCATGAAGATGCACTTCACCTTCTAGTTTATACTGGAACTGACAGAATAACTTAAATCACACAGATGCCCCTTGCATTTCTTTTGCACAGTGCCAGCCCCAGGACTGCTTTGCTATTCCATTGCTGGATTGCCCACACACAGCATCTCCAGTCGCCTTTCATATGCATATGCATTGATTATGCTGGTTGAAAGAGATTCCTCTGAATGGGTTATATGCGAAAAGGAGTTTACAAATTTCTCCTGGGGAATCCCAAAGGAGACACTCACAGTTCCGTTCAAGGATATCTTTGAAATCCACAGTGTAGGAGACCCACTGGCGGGTTATGAAGGACTCTGTGAATCCCCAGATGCTGATGTTCATGGACCGGGCTCCAGGCTCCGAAGCCAGGCCNGTGAAGTAGATTGGCTCCTGTGTGAACACATAGCTTTGCCAGCACTGGCCCTCATCTGTGGAGAACCTGAAACCAGAGTTAGAGAAGGATCATGACAGAGGACCGGCATGTACTGAGGGTAGCAGGAAAGCAATCTAGCTGTTTGGTCCCCACCCCCAGAGGAAACCTTTGTATTTAGAGGATGACTTACTGTCTGACTGTCTGACAATACCTCTAGTGAACAGGGTACGAGAAAGGATTCAGTCCTACAAGGCATGGAAGAAAATACCTCTTTCAAAGGAAGAGAGAGCAGTGACCCAGGATGAGTCCAAATTAATAGGAATTTAGATAGAATTGAAATACCTCACATTTTGACATTTGCACTTAAGTCACTTCTAACTCACAGAGTGCTTGGGCATTTATTTTGGAGGTGAAAGAAGATGAATTTTTTCATTTAGTAGTGATGTTGTGTACCATGACATGAGTAAGAGGACAACTAGCAGGAATGTGTGGGGGGTGGGGTGGGGGGGGTCTATTCTTTCCTTGGTATTGAAGTCTGATTGTCAGCCTTGGCAGCAAACACCTTTACCTGCTTAGTCATCTTGCTGACACAAGAAAAAAAATTTTAAGTGATAAAATACATAGTTAGGAGGGGGAAAAAGCAGTGTCACCTAATCTGGGATGCTTTACACATAATCCTTGTGGGAGCCTTTGCTGTAGATCTGTGGAATCTAATGAGATAAATCAGGGTCCACAACTCTGTACAATAAGCCCAAGAGCTTCCCCCTCACTGCCCCAAGCAGATACGTGTGGGGAGCTGGGGATAAATCAGAGCCCAAGAGCTTCCCCTAACTGCCCCCCAAGAGCTTCCCCCTCACTGCCCCACGCAGATAAGTGTGGGGAGCCGAGAGCATGCATACTTAATCACATTGATAGGACGATTGCTGTGCTCGATGGCCACGATGAGACCTCCGGAATCCAGGATGGTATAATAGTGGGGTCCTTCTAGCATCTTTGCCCAGGAGTAACCACCATCATCGGAGATGTACACGTCTGGGACCATCACCGAGATGGCATCTCCCACACTGCCTGCAAAGTGACCATTAGNATACNTTAGCAATGAAGCAAAGAGCATTTACCGGCAAGAGAAAACTTGGGAATGAATTTACTCTGCTTTTCACCAGGCCTATTATAGTAGAAAGAAGGCCATCAAAGCTTGGGTGTTGCTATTTCCAAGGAGAGTCTACTAAAAACGGGAAACATTGTTATAATACAGGAAATCCTACCCAATGATCATGTTCTAGGGACCTTCAGCAGAGGGACTGCCCAGATCACATTGGTCCATGCTCACATTTGCGATTGTCTTGATTAATGATTGATGTGGGAGGGCCCAGCCCACTGTGGGCAGCATCAATCCTTGAGGCAGGTAGTTTTGAGTTGTGTAAGAAAGTTGTGTAAGAAAGAAAGCTAAGCACAAGGCTGTGAGAGAGGGAGCCAGGGAATAAGCCAACAAGCAGGCTCCTCCATGGTCCCCGCATGGAGTTCCTGCCCTGACTTCCTTCAATGGCGAACTTGCATTTGGCCAGAGTGGTTTATCAAAGCAACAGAAAGGAAACTGGAACAGAACACAAAAGCCACCTGCAGTGACTTTTTTTTGGGGGGGGGTGCTCAAAGGCAGCACTGTCTCCCTGTGCTTGGCAACCTCTATCCACAATGGTGGGGGAGCTTCTTACCGTGAGCGATGACTATGCCCACGGCATTGGGTTCTGAAAGTGGGGCCATGGGAACATTGAGCTTCTGGGAGATGCTGTAAGAAGCATGGATATGAAGGCTGCACTGTGAAAAGAAACCAAAACCAGATTAAAACCAAAGGCACAATGTTCTCACTCATTTCACAGAGCCTCACAGTAAAACCTTGAATTTAATTCAAACTTCAGTGGGATGATATTAAAAAAACCCAAAACTGTGGTAAAATTCATTTCATAAAATGTACTATCTGGCCTTTAAAGTATATACTTGAACATATTCTCACTTAACCACTCATCAGAACCTTTTCATCTTGTAAAACTGAAACCAGTTTTAAAGCAACAAGTCTCTACTTCTGTCTCCTTGTAGCCTGAGAAACTGCTATCCTATGGTCTGTCTCTACAGATTTGATTGTTCTGGGCCCCTCATATAAATGAAATCACATGGAATTTGTCTTTTTGTAATGGGCTCACTTCACAGTGTCCTCAGGACTGACCTATTATAGTCTTTGTCAGAACTAACTTCCTTTATAAGGCTAAATAATATTCCATTTTGTGTGGGGGTGGAGGAGTGTATGCTTTATTAACCCATACTGATGGGGTTACTTCCATTTCTTTGGCTATTGTAAATAACATTGTTACATAGGTGGTCCAACTACTTTGTCAAGACTCTTCTCATTTTTTTCCAGCTGGGGATTGAACCAAAAGCTTTACACATATCAGGTAAGTACTCTACAACCGAGATTCGTCCCTAATCCTTATTTTTAAACATTTATTTTGATATTAAGCCTTACTAAATTGACTGGGCTGGCTGGCAATTCTCCTGCCTCANCTTCCCTAGTGGTTGGGATGACAGACATGTGAGACTCTGCCCAAGCATAATTCTTTTTTTTTTTTAATATGAACCCAGAAGTGTAACTGTTTCACTTGAGCACAGATGTAAAGGTCCTCACCAAATACTAGCAACTGAATTCAAGGGCATTATTGCCATTCACCATGATCAAGTAGGAGTCCTCTTTGGAATGGCAGGATGGTTCAGTGACATGCAGTTCTATTTATATGATATACCACATTAGCAGAATGAAGGCTAAAAAACATACAATCATCTCCATAGATGCAAAAAGTTTGTTAAATAAAATTCAATATTCTTTATGGACATTCTCAACAAATGCTGGACGGTGGTGGTGCATGCCTTTAATCCCAGCACTCAGGAGGCAGAGCCAGGCAAATCTCTGTGAGTCCGAGGCCAGCCTGGTCTACAGAGCAAGATTCAGTACAGGTACCAAAACTAACACAGAGAAACCCTGTCTTGAAAAAAAAAACAAAAAAAATTCTCAATAATTTAGGTTGAGATTGTATCTCCAGATAATAAAGGTCAAAGGCAACATTATATTCAAATATTAAAAATTGAGTCCATTTCCTATATGATCAGAAAAAAGACAAAGATGTCCTCATTCTACTTCTGTTCAGAACAATGATAATGACAAGAATGTTTTTCCAAAACCTAGAAGGATTTGAAATGTTTGTCCCATACAGAATGAATGATGCTTAGAGATGTTAACCTTGATTTAAACATTATACAATGTTTATGCATATTAAAACACCACATGGTTCCCATAAATATGTAACTTTTTTATGTTTTATGTATCTATGGTGGTATGAAAGAAAATGGCCCTCCCAAAATGGCCCTATTGGGGTACGGCCTTGTTGGAGGAAGTGTGTCACTGTGGAGGCGGGCTTTGAGGTCTCATATATGCTCAAGCCATGCCCAGTAAGACAGACCACTTCCTGTTGCCTGCAAATCAAGAATGTAGGACACTTGGCTACTTCTCCAGCACCATCTCTGCCTGCACACCACCATGTCCCACCATGATAATAGACTAAACCTCTGAAAATGTAAGCCATCCCAAGTAAATGTTTTTCCTTTATAAGAGTTGCTGTGGTCATGGTGTCTCTTCACAGCAACAGGAACCCTAAGACAATATCCAAGGAATAATAATCTGAAAACAACTTTTAAAAATGAATTGTTTAGTTAAGAATAAGCCCAATCAAGGAAGTGAATGATTTGTGTGGTAGGAACTACAAAGCACTGTGAAAGAAGCTGAAGATGCAAACAAATGGGAAGGAAATCTGTGTGCATGGATCGGAGGAGTTAATACTGCTAAAGTGTCTGTACTCCCCAAAGTGAGCTACACACTTCACTACTAAAATCCTGTGGGCATGGGCTGGGGGGCTGAGGCTGCAAAATTGGGAGTTTGAGGTTAGCCTGGGCTACAGAACAAGATCTTGTCTCAAAAAACAAGCTCAGCAGTGGTGGCGCACGCCTTTAATCCCAGCACTTGGGAGGTGGAGGCAGGTGGTTCTCTGTGAGTTCAAGGCCAGCCTGGGCTACAGAGAGAGATCCAGGATAGCCACAGTGCTACACCTGTCTCTTATACACATCTAGATGTGTATAAGAGACAGCGCTAATTTACTAAAGAGCATGGAGCTGAATAGTGGAGATTTCCTCACCCACTCAGAACAGTGGTCAATGGAAAAAAATAGACAAAAAAAATTCTGATTTCACTTTTCTAGGAAACAGTGAGAAAATCCTAAAATTTATATGGAGCCTTTAAAGACCATGAAACACCAAAGCAATCTTGAGTAAAAAAGAATAAAAGGGAAGAGGGTTACACTACCTGGCTTTACAATATGCTNTAAAGCTACAGTCAGCAAAACAGATGATTTTGCCATAAAAACAAACATAGAGGTCAATGGAACAGAACATTCGAGACATAAATTCATACATTTATGGCCAATTACTATCTGACAAAGAAATCAACACATGAGAAAAGGCAACTTCAATAAATGTTGCTAGGGAAACCTGACATCTATGTGCAAAAGGATCTGAGTTCTGATTTCATATCTATAAAAATTCACTCTAAACCAGTGGTTCTCAACCTATGGGTTGTGACCCCATGAGTTACATATCAGATATTTACAAATTACAGTTATGAAGTATCANTGGAATAATTTTGTGGTTTGGGGTCACCACAACATGAGGAACTATATTAAAGGGTCGCAGCATTAGGAAGGTTGAGAACCACTGCTCTAAACAGACTTGAATATAAGACTATAAATAAAATACTAGCAGAAAACACAGGAAAAAGCTTCTTGACATAGTCTAGGCAATAACTTTGGAAATGATCCTAAGAATACACGCAACAAAAAGTAAAAGTGCATGAACGGAATCACAAGAAACTTAAGTGCTTCTGCAAAGGAAATGGCCAAAAGAATGACATGCCCATCTACCGAACAGACAGTACCTGCAAACCACACATAGCACAGGGGCTGTACACCAAGAAACAAATATCTAACTTAAAAATTGGCAGAGAAATGTGCAGCCATTCTTCAAAGACAGCAAATAGCCAAGGGGTGTTTGAAGAAGGTTCAGCAGTACTCATCAGTGGGGAAATGCACATAAAACCNTAATGCATCATCACCGCAAACTCGTTAGAATGCTAATATCATTTGTAATAACAAGTACTGGTTAAAGCCACAGGGAAAGNGGAACCCTTGTACTCTGTTGGGGAAATGTAATTTTACGAAGCCATCACCATCCAAAACAGTGTGGTGTTTTCCTTAAAATTTATAGAACTGCCAGGAAGTCTATTTCTTAGAAGAGTTTGAAGCTAGAATCTCAAGGAGATACCTACAGTCTACATCCACTGTGGCTCAACTGAAGATAGAGAACCACCTGGTGTATTTTTAACAACAAAAAGGGATGTATTTTTATATGTTTTGCTTTGCCTTTGTGTTTTGCCTGCATGTATGTGTGTGTGAAGGTGTCGGATCCCCTGGAGTTACAGTTGTGAGCTGCTGTATGTGGGTGCTGGGAATTGAACCTGGGTCCTCTGGAAGTGCAGGCAGTGCCTCTTAACCATCTCTCCAGTCCCCAGCCTAAGTTGTTGAGCCATCTCTCCAGTCCCCAATCTATGTATCTTTTGATGGATGAATGGATAAAGAGAAAATACAGTATATGCCCAACGGGATGTTAGTCACTCTTAACAAAGGAGAAGAGGCTGTTTGCAACCACGTGGATGAACCAGGGAGACTGTGTGCTACATAAAATAAGCCAGACATGAAGGACAAATACCATTCAGTATCATTTGAACGTGGAATCTCATAAAACACTAAACTCATAAAAGCAGGGAGTAGCGAGGTGGCTGCGAGGGGGAGGGGCAACGTTGGCCGAAAGGTTCTAAAGTCTCAGTTACATTGGACAAGTAAGTTCTGGAGAGCTGGTGAGCAACGTGAGAGGACGGTCTGTAAACTGTGGAATCTGCTAACGAGTAGATCTAAATGCTCTTATCTCACACAACAAAAAGATAACTGAGTTAATGGATGTGTGTATTAATTAGCTTGAGCGTGGTCATGCATTTTACAATGTATACACACAGCAAAATGTCATACTGTTCATTATAAATATGTGCTATTTTAATTTACCAATTATCAGTCAATAACACTGANGGGAAAAAAATAAATGTCAGAAAGTAGGTGAATGTGTGAAAGCAGTTTAACAGCTGGCACCCTCCAAGAAGCTCAAGTGAGCCAGGTGTGGTGACACCTGCTTGTAATAGCAGCACTCAGGAGGTGAACCTACAGATATGGGTATCTCTAAGCTTAAGATCAGCCTGGTCCACATAGGGCCAGCCAGAGCTACATATGAGATCCTGTTAAAACAAACAAACAAAAACCCCAAAACCTCAAATGGTCACAATAGTAAACATTATGCTTTTGTATTTTTAAAAGGCTAAGCCAACTATTAGTAGAATGAAGAGTGATGATTGGTCCTAACTGGGTGGACACTAAGGGCTACGATTTCCACAGATCGTAACTAATCAGGGTTTAGGGAGACAGACATGACTCCTTCAAGGACACTGAGAGGCCACAGAGGAGGAACATGCAGGGTGTGTGGGGAACAGGGAGGAGTAACAGCAAGGGTGTGTGACAGCACNGGTGTGTGGGGGAGGGGNGGGTGGCGAGAGACAGGCAGGACAGAGCCTTCCTTCACCAGAGCTCAGACTTTACCTGGGCAAAGCAGAACCAAGAGAAGGTTGGGAAGGGAGAGGCAGAGGACCATAAAGTGTCACGGTAAGAAGAGGCCACCACTCCTGCCTTGGGTGATGGGGAGGTGAGCAGGGGCAGGGCAAGCCCAAGGCACAGGGACAGGAAAGGGTGAAGATGGAGGGAGACACAGTAAGCATGGCTACAGAAGGAGAGTGTGAGGTGGAGATGGTGGAGGTCCCCTTTATCTCATGCATGGGAGAGCCCCACCAAAACCTCCAGGCTAGAGAAGCAGAGTGGCCCTGTGTGGAGCAGGTCTGAGGGGAACACGGGAATAACCAGCTCTCCCAGTGTGTGCTGACCCACGCCTGTACCATGTTACGGATGGCTGCTCTTTGGCTTCTGAAGGACTTCTAAGGCCTCTTCATCACCATGTAGACCCCTAGCTAACAACCAGCACATCTGTCCATTCTGTCTTCACTCAGAAATTTAATAAAACAAATGGTTGGTACTCCATCTTGGTTTTTTTTTCAAAGACAACCTGTAGCATCTTGGCCTCTCCATATAGTTTCTACTTCACAAATTCTAAGTGAATTCATCATTCTCAAGCCTTCTGCCTTCACCTTGGACCCTGACTGAGAATGAGATTTCTCTATGTAAAAGCTTAGCACTGCTCGGAGCAGGGCAGACAGGCTGCTTTTCTGCACANACAGACGATGGTGGCGCCAACAAACCTCATTCTTGTTCTTTGCAGTAGCATCGCATTTGCTGTTCTCCGGCTTCCGCAGATGCTCCCACCGTCCTCCCTGGTCAAAAGTGATCATGCTCTGAATAGAGTTATCTGAACAGGGAAAGAGTGNCGTAAGCCCAACAACATACAGGAGATTGAGTGACGTCTCATAGTCAGCCCACCACAAAGGAACTCTCTCCTGAGAAACACTATTCACTTACGTTTTCATATAACTATATATTCTATGTTGAGCGTATTTCCCTTGATACCCCGCATCCTTTTCTTTCTGCTTCCCACTCTACTTTGACTCTGGAGTCCCAGGAGCTCTTAGCACCTTACACAGTGGCTCGGCTCAGCACTGGTGAATAACAGGCCTGAAGAAGGTGTGCCACTTCAACAGGACATCCCAGCTAATTCCAGATACCATCTGGAACGGACACTACTGAAAAACCCGAAAGCACTCTTTCATACTGTAGTTTGGATCTTAAATTCCTTCCTCTTCTCCACTGCCCAGATAGCCACAGCTTGGTTGCCAGACTGAGATGAGGCCAATGAGAGGAAGTTAGGTCACTGTCCCTTGAAGGGACATCAGGATCTTAGTCTCTTTCTCTTTCTATGTCTGAGGTGATGGGTTTCATCTACTATATACTTCCACCATGATGTGGTGCCACAGACCCAAAACAAGTGGGGATAACCAGCCACAGGCAGAAACCTCTAAAACTGTGAGCCAAAATGAACCTTTGTTCTTTATAAACTGATTGTCTTAGGCATTCTGTTCTAGTAACTGAAAGTCAACACATTTTAACTCCTGATTAGTATAAATAGGCTAGTGTCCATTTTCCTTTACTGTTTGATGCCTTAGAAGAAAATTTACCAAAGGCAGGGATCCTAATTTTTGCTCAGTCAAAGANGTGACACCAAGTTCATTTTAGGGACTCTCAAGATTATTTACATTTAACCCTGGATTAATATTTTCTAATTAGAGTTTTTTTTCACCATCCCATATCCTATCTGTCCTAGTTAGGGTTACTATTGCTGTGATGAAATGCCATGACCAAAAGCAAGTTAGTGAGGAAAGGGTTTGGCTCACACTTCTACATCATAGTTCATCATTGAAGGAAATCAGGACAGGAGCTCAAACAGGGCAGGAACCCAGACGCAGGAGCTGAGGCAGAGGCCATGGAAGGGTGCTGCGTACTCACTTGCTCATCATGGCTTGCTCAGCCTGGTCACTTATAGACCCCAGGACTACCTGCCCAGGGATGGTACCACCTACAATGGGTTGGGCCCTCCCCTATCAATAACTAGTTAAGAAACTGTCCTGCAGGCTTACTTACAACCCAATCTTATGGAAGCATTTCCTTTTTTTTTTAAATTATCTATTTGCCTGCATGTATGCCTGTGTGAGGGTGTCAGATCCCCTCTGGAACTGGAGTTAGAGATAGTTGGGAGCTGCTATGTAGGTGCTGGGAATTGAACCTGGGTCCTCTGGGAAGAGTAACCAGTGCTCTTAGCCACTGAGCCATCTCTCCAGCCTCCTGGAGACATTTTCTTAATTGAGGTTCCCTCCTCTCAGATGACTTCAGCTTGTGTCAAGCTGACATAAAACTAGCCAGTACACTATTCCTCTGATGTTCTTTTTAAAAAACTTTACATTGCATTTATGTAATTATTTGTGTGTGCCACATGCCACAGTGTGCACGTGGTTGGATGACAACTTTGGGAATCTGTCCTTTCCTACCATGTGGGTCCTAGGGCTCAAACCTGGGTCATCAGGCTCGGCAGCAAGCACTTTCNCCTGCTAAGCCACCTCCCAGCCCTCTTCTCTTTTTATCCTAAGGTCTCCTCCTTCTATGATCTATTCTCAATGACAAACNGCTACAGGCTTAAGTATAGAGATAATAAATACACTTTGAGGTTTCAAGGAACATCACCCAGGAAGGCAGATGAAGGAAAATTCATTTATTCAGCAAGCATTTATTGAATGGCCAGTGTGTAAAAACTACTGTAGGGCTCTGGGAATAAATATACCAGTGAACAACACAGAAAACCTTGTTGGGGACTGGTGANATGATGCTTTAGGAAAAAGCACCTGCTGCACACACCTGAGGGTCTGAGTACGATCCCCAGAACTCNTAATGGAGGGAGAAACCAACTCCTGAAAGTTGTCCTCTGACTTCCACATGTGCATGTGTGCACGCACACATACACACCACCANNAGCAGCAGCAAAAGCTTATGAAATGCACATTCCAACAGGATGAAACAAACATTAGAGACAGTGAGTAAGTGGATTACATAGAATAAGTGTTTGGAGAACCATTTGGACATCTAAGGTACATTGGAAATGTGTGGAGGAAGGGAGGTTTCAATTTAAAATAGGCTGATCTAGGCAATTCTCATTCAGAAAATAACACAGGAGTAGACTTGAAGAAGCGCTCTGCCTGGCAGACCTCTGAGGGAACAGAACTGCCTGGCAGATCTGTGATGAATGAATATGGGCAACTGGTACATTTGAGGACTGGCAGGGCTGGGGGGAGTTGAGTGCCACAGAGCAAATGAAAGAGAAAAGAGCTGGAGGTGAGGTCAGGGAGGGAAAGAGGAGTCAGCGTCACTTAGGATCTCATCAGCCATTGCAAGATATTTGCAGAAGAAAAATAGCTCTTACCTCCTGCCAAAATATAGATACATAAAAAAGCTTTAAGGGTCTTTGCCCTCAGAAGTAATGTGTTTCCTTGCATAGAGCCTTGGGAAAGGGGAGCCCTATGGTAGAACATTGGAAGAACTTTGGCTGACCTAGTACTACGCACTCTACATGAAAAACAGACGCGATTCTAGTTCAGATTCCTTCCTCTAGGCCTAAACCTCCAAATACAGAAGATTCCTAACATACACTATCCGATGTGGACCCCTCTTTCTTTCCACTGTTGTTGCTCTGCTCTATCCTACTGCTACTCACATAATTTCTTTACAAAATGAAGCACAATGTAAAATGGTAGGCTTGTTGGCAAGGCAAGCACATCACTGGGGGAAAGGACCATGAGGTTCCCCTGAAGACCTCAAATCCTGACCCTCAGTTGAAGAAGCTGGGTCTCTGCTGAGCCTCACCTTCTGAGAGCATGCTTGTCATGTAGACTCCACGGAGGGAGGTCACGTTGGTAAAGTCTGTCTCGCCACCCGTGGTGGTGTAGAGATGTCGGTCTAGAGACTTGGAGTAGACGATGCCTCGATCATCAGAGGTAAAGATTGTGCCAAACCCAGTATCTGACATGAGCAAACAAAAACACNGAGTCTTGAAACAGAGAACTAAAACAAAACAATAGTCTAGTCTTGACTGCCTGGCCCAGCACAATTTTCTTCACAGTAAGACTCAGACCTTCGTGTTCATCACAGCTTCACACTCAGTCTTCACACTCGTCTTTACTCCTAGCACTCAATTTAGAGGCTGGAACACAGAAGACACTGCATTGCTGCATGACATAATCAGAGAAGCTCTTCCCAGGTATATTTTGCTGGCACATGCATTGTATTTAGATTCATATTTCACACATTTCTAGATCTTTGTACTTTAGAATGCTTCTTAACCTCTTTTGTAAAGGATTTTTAAAAAATTCTAATATATCACAAACTGATAGTTTTATATAAAAAATTATCACTAGAAAAGTGAAATCGAAGAGAGACAAAATGTCAGCCCTAACTTTCTATTGTTATGTTCAAAAGACATAAAGTTGCTTTATCAAATAGCTATGAGTCTCTTAAGCTGGGCAAAGTGGTATGTACTTGTAACCCCAGCATCCAGAAGGTTGGGGTAGAAGCATTGTGAGTTTGAAGCCATCCTGGACTATAGAGTGAGTCCCTTGAGTTTCTCATGAAAACATCAAACAAACCACACTAGCTTCTNAGTCTTTCCTGTACTTACCTGGTCACGGCCTGCAGTTCAGTAGACTGAGCAGTCTACTCTGGGAAGCTCTGCTCTAAAGCACTCAGGCACCCTCACAGACCACCGTAGGCACCAGAACAAGTGGCCTTTTTAAAGAGGCAGCACACTATCTCGAGGATATTAATAAACTTCTTGGGGTAAGGGAAAAGGTTGACATGTAAACAGGAAAGCTCAGAGCAGAGGCCAAAGCTTAACCCTACACATTCAAGGATGGGCCAATAAACAGCTCTTACCTCCAGGTTCATCTACATGCATGAATACCATGTCATCATTGGCTGCCAGAATAGAATAGAATTGCTCCTGTCCCACAGAAGGAAGCTGCGCCATGCTCCATGTGTCCCCTTGGTCTGTTGACACGTGGATCCTTCTTGTTGTATCCTAGAATAAATATTCCAATATCTTTATTTTTAATCTTCTGTCAAGGTGTCATGTCAAGGACATGAATAGAAACATTTTTTAAATAGTTGTATTAGTCATTTCCTCGGTGGTACAATCACAACAAAAGGTCCAGTGCCAATTCTCAAGCAGCCTCCACTGTCCTCCAGGCAATGAAGCGCTCCATTCTACCTTGGCTTTCTCTGGCTCCTTCCTTCCTATGGTCCTTCCAGTTGTTAGCATCTCATCTCCTTCAACAGAGCTAAGGGTGTGACTAGGTTGGCTTTATAACGTTTGCACATGCTTGCTTGAAAATCTCAAAGTGATTGCCATTTAAATGTTTGGTCTCTTTTAGATAACCCTGGCTTTAGATAATTAATCTAAAGAATTAGATAATTGATGATCTAGAAGATGAAATCCATGTTGGGAGACCAAAGGAGAACCAAGATGAGACACATCTCTAAGGAATTCTGTCCATAGCCATGAAGGGAACATGCATGGGCTAGGGAGAGGCCAAGGAGCCCAAAATTCCTGTAAGGATATTGGTCAGCGAGTAAACGGCTCGTAAAAGGGTCTGCTAGGAAGCAGTCAAGTCCTAGTCTCTGCTAATTTATTTAAAACAGGTACTAGAGATCAGCAGGTGTAGCTCAGTGGTAGAGGCCATATCTACTTCCTATCCCCAGTTCTCTCTTTTAACCTTACTACTCCAAAGAAACTGATTCTATCAAGGTCACCAACAGTCCACTCTTCCAGCCCAGGGGGTCATTCTCAGAGTTCATGTAACTCAACATCTTATTGAGTTTGCCAAACTGACCGCTGCTGCCTCTGCAAACACTGTCTTCATTTGACTTTTGTAACAGCCTGGTGTCCTGATTTTCCCGGCCTCACCCCTTCCACCCACCCGGGCTTCTCAGCTCAGTTCTTCTCTTCTCTGAACCTTCAGTGAAGAGGTGCTTCAGGCCTTGCTCAATCCTCCCATCTCTTTTCTACCTACCTACTCACTCCTCAGAAGAAAGCACCCAGTCACATGGCTTTAAATACCATGTAATTTTGGGAGATACGTATACACAAACACTGACTTGACATTTCCTCTCAGATATATAATAGGCATTTCACATCCAACACACTGAATTCTTGGTTTTTCTCCCACAAACTTGCTCCTCCTATAGCTTTTGCTATTGCAGGAAACAGCACTGTCATTTATCCAGTTGCTCAGGCCAAAGACTTGAATGTTTGTCATGGTCTCACTTTTTTTTGTCTGACAAGGTACATCTAAAGCACCAGCTTGTCCAATTGGCAATATACTAAACACACACATACAACCTCACCATGTCTCCCCTCACCCACTGTTAACAGGCTGGCCCCAGCTCCTTTGCCCCTTGAATACTTGACAGCCTCTTGGCTGCTCTTCCTGCTGCTTCCACCCTGGCCTTCTCTCAGGCACAGCTATTCTGCTCCAGTGGATCACAGTACAATTCACCAGAAGAACAAAAGCCCTGTGGGTTACAGCTTCCCACTCCATCCCCGCCTCCATGCTCCAGCCACACTGCCACTCTCCCTGTCTTCAGGAGGGGTCTGAGAGTCTGTCTCTGTCCTTGCTGACACCACACTTGCTTTCCTCCCAGATGTTGACACAGGCATGCCCTCCTCTGGTCACCTAGATCCCACCCAGGCACAGGGTCTGTAATAGTGCTGCTGGTTCCTGTAGCTCCCCACTGCCATGCTGCTTTAATTTTTTCCTAGACAGACCTACTTGCTGTGGTGGTTTGAACAGGAATGGCCCCCTAGATGCATGTGTTTGAATGCTTGGTCACCAGGGAATGGTGCTACTTGACATGATTAGGAGGTGTGGCCTTGCTAGAGTAGGTGTGGCCTTGTTGGAGGAAGTGCGTCACTGGGGTTGGGCTTTGAGGTTTCAGAAGCTCAAGCCAGGCCCAGTGTCTCTTCCTGCTGCCTGCAGATCCAGATGCAGAACTCTCAGCTCCTCCAGCACCATGGCTGCCTGTGTGCTGCCAANCTTCCTACCATGATGATAATGGACTAAACTTCTGAACTATAAGCCAGCCCCAATTAAATGTTTTCCTTTATAGAGTTGCTGTGGTCATGTTGTCTCTTCACGGTGATGGAACACTGATTGAGATACTTGCTTAGCATGACCTTCCCTATGTGAATACAAGCTCAAAGAGCAGGAAATGTATCTATTTATTCACTGCTATCTTATGGAATTTAGACTAGTACCCAATATGTAATAGACACTCAACTAGCATTATATCTTTTTATATGATTATAGAATAATGTGCAAAAGAATTGTTTTCTTCCCCCTCCAGATATTCGTGTCTGAGTAAAGCCAAACACTAGGTCTGCAAGTCCAAAAAACAAGACTAGTCACAGTGACAAAAGGCTGACGTCTACAGTAGCCCTGAGAGTCAGTCAGCCTCTGTAGACAGAATCTCCCCCAAGCTTTTACTATGATATTTAAAATCACAGGGCTAGCCGGGCAGTGGTGGCACACGCCTTTAATCCCAGACTTGGGAGAAAGAGGCAGGCAGATCTCAGTGAGTTCAAGGCCAGTCTGCTCTACAAAGCAAGTTCCAGGACAGCCAGGACTGTTATACAGAGAAACCCTGTCTCAAAAAAACCATAAATAAATAAAATAAAATCACAGGGTTGGCAAGATGGTTCAGTGGGTGAAAGTGTTCGCCACCAAGCTTGAATACATGGGTTTGATTCCTTGGATCTACATGGTGTGTGAAAAGGATGGACTCCCGTAAACTGTCTTCTGATCTCCACACCTTTGCCATGGCATGTGTGTGCCCAACAAACATATCACACACAGACAAAATAAACAAATGTAAAAAAATTTTTAAATGCAAGAAGACAAGAAATGCTGTTAGGACTACACAGTAAAAGATCCACACGGTGTGTATTAGCAGGGACTCAGACCCTGAAAAGGCAAACACTCACCTTATCAGCCATCACAGAGGCAAAAAGGAAGCGGCCCCCAAGACCAAACGAGTAGATTTTCACACCAATGGTTTTGAAGGTTTTCCCCAAGTCAGACGTTCTCCATAATTCCAGTGCGCCAAGGTCAGCTTCTTAAACAAGACAAAATATCGATTAAAATTTCACTTAAAGGCGAGAGTCCCATTCACACAGCTGCTCTAGAACTGTTCTTATTTTAATACAGAAAATAATCCAGTGAGTGTTGATTAAGTGACAGTGTCAAGGTGACAGGGCTTCACATACGGAGACTTTGTGTTTGGGTTTTATTTATGAGAGTTTTCTGAGTGTTCATGACTCAAACACAGTGTTGTATAACAGCAGCAGTGACAATTTGTACTTTCCTCACGGTACACTTAAAATGATCTCATTCTGTTTTAAGTTCTCTTGAGGTTTTCCTTTCTTGTTTATCATCTAGCACCCTATATTATTCTTCCATGATAGCAGATCCTGGGTGTTTTTCCTTCATTGTACTAGTGTGTAGCCTATAGCAAGGACTCAGGTATTTGTTCAATGAATAAAAGAAAGATTTTTTTTTTCCTGCTTGGATATTGCAGCATGGATTGGGAGGCCAATAGTTCAGCCAACATGGAATCACTATGCCTGTGAATTTCTTATTGTTTATAGCCTAGTGTTTGCTGTATCTACACTGATGTTATGGTTTAGATATGAAAGGTTTCCCACAGGCTCCTATGTTTAAATGTTTGGTACTGTTTGGACAGTTGTGGAATCTTTGGGACTGTGGGTCACTGAGAGCAGAGCTTGAAGATGGCATTTACTTCTGATTCTGGTACAAGCTCTCTGTTCCCTGATCTGCTAAGATGTGAAGAAGCAATGGCTGTGAGCTCTTGCTGCCATGCAGGGATGCTCTGGCTGCCAGGCTCTCCTGGCCACTGTGAACCACACCCCAGAAACTGTAAAGGAGAATAAGCCTCTCTTATCCAAGCCATGCTGCATACTCCCACTGCCAGGGACAGAGCTGTTTCAGCCACCATGAGAGACTGTGCCCTGGGAGCCAAAGTAACCTCTCTTCCCTTAAGTTGCTCCTGTTCATGTTTTGTCAGTGTGATGGTTTGAGTAAGAACGGCCCCCAAAGGCTCATATATTTAAATGCTTAGTCATCAGGAAGTGGCAGTACTTGAGGATTAGGAGGCATGGCCTTGTTGGAGGGAATGTGTCACTTAGGGGTGGGCTTTGGGGTTTCAGAAGCCCAAGCCAGACCCAGTGTCACTCTCTCTTCCTGCTGCCTGCTGATCCAGGTGTAGAACTCTTTGCTACCTCTCTAGNACCACATCTGCCTGCATGCCACTATGTTCTGTGCCATGTTGATAGTGGACTAAACCTCTGAAACTGTAAGCCAGCCCCAATTAAATGCTCTCTTTTATAACAGCTGCCATGGTCATGGTGTCTCTTCACAGCAATAGAACAGTGACTAAGACAATCAGTGATGAGAAAAGTAATTAGTACAGAGATTTGGAATNAAAGAGTGCACTGTAGCCTGACCATGTGGCTTTCAGAACTGGCTAATTCGAGGAATGTGGAAGAGTTTGGAACTGTGGGATGAGCACCAGAATGCTATAAGCACAGCTCAATGGAGCTTTTGAAGACCAAAATTCTGAGAGAAATGTAGATGTGAAGGCCAGCTTAAGATGAGAACCAAATCTCTATTGGGAACTGGGTTAGAGAACATTCATGCCACACTCTGGTAAAGAATCTGGCTGTAGTCTGCCTATGATTTGAGATTTTGAGTGAGGCTCAACTGAAAACTAGTGGACTAATTTATTTGGCAGAGGTCTACAGGCAGCTACCATTCAGATTGTGTTATGGTTACTGCTCCCTGTGTGCACAGTCAGGTTTACAGGGAAATTCAAAAGGAAATTGGAGAAGGACGTGAAAAACATTCAGTTTGTTGAAGAAAGGAACATGACCAAGTTTAAAGCTGCAGGCAAGACAGGCGAGCCAAAGTGGATGTAACAGTTAGAGACTAGTGGGGCCATTACAGTGAAGCCAAACACTTTGTACCATGACAATAGGAAAGGTGCTGTGAGGACAAGACCCCACCCAACAAAGGCTCTAGTGCAAAATCCACAAAGCCATTTTCAAACTGTCTTTCAAAAAGAGCATGCCTGAGAACAGGAACATCTAGAACGCACTGTAAAAATATAGAGCCACTTGGTCCAGCTGCAGGCACTCAGAGGCCACTGCAGCTGTTGTCCAAAGCGGGAGGTGGACATATCTCTAGACAGCTGCAGGTTTTGGGCATTGTCCTTGTGGTGGTTCTTCAGGTAAGCAGAATGCAGGAATGGTGGGCCATCAAGATTTGTCTCATGAAAGAGCCCACAAGGCCAGGCAATGTAAACTAGGTTGGAGTCTCTACAGGGAGACCCTTAGGGGCCGATGCATGAAGCTGTGCAGGTGAAGGGTAAGCTGCAAATGCAGATCCCAAGATGTCAGGAATGCTGGAAATACAGACTTATACTGAAGAAGGCTGGAGGCCCAAGTGGAGCTATCTCAAGAAAGAGGCCACATGTGCCTCAGGTAATAGGAGCTGTAAAGGGGCCACTCAAGGTCACTGAAGTTCCAATGATGCTACCATCATACCCAGATGTGGGCACAGATCTTCAGAGTCAGTTTATCTGATGGGTTTGGTCCTTTGCGCCCATCTTCCTATGCTGTTCTATTGCTTCCTGAGAAGCACATGCCCTTGTATATTGGAAACATGCAACTCCAGTTTTGATATTTATAAGGGCTCTCTGTTAAGACACTGTCTTGGGTCTCAGAAGAAACAGGATTTTTGAACAGTGTTGAGACTATTAAAGACAGGAGTAACTTTTGATGTTGGACTGAATATATTTTGCATTATACGATGACAGTGAGCCAACAGGGGCCAGGGACGGAACGTGACAGTTTAAATGTGAAATGTCCCTCATTGAATGAGATGTCTGANTACCTGGACCCCTGTTGGTGGTACTGTTGAGAGGGTGTGAAACCTTTAAGGCCATGGCCTAGTTAGCAGAAATGGGTTGCTTAAAGGTGGCCTGGATGATCTTTGTTTCTCATTCTGATCTGAGCTTTCTCCTTCCTGACATACCAACATGTGTACAAGTCAGACAGCAAGATCCCACTGCCAGGGAAAGCTGCTTCAGCCTCCATACCTTCCCCACGATGACCGACTGTGCCCTCTACAGCCTTNATGCCTTCCCCACCACGATGGACTGTGCCCTCTACAGCCTTCATGCCTTCCCCACCATGATGGACTGTGCCCTCTAAACTGGGAGCCAAATAACCTTTCTTCCCTTAAGTTGTGTTTGTCTCATATTTGGTTACAGTAATGAGAAAAGGAAAACATAGGATTGCCAAGACGAACTGTATCATCTCCAGGTATAGTTACATTTTTATTGACCTGCACATGATGAAGGAATTTAGTTGTAGTTTCAAGATTTTAAAAGTAATTAGCAGCTTTGAATTTTCTGTAGCTACTGAATTTGCAGGAGCATGGGAAAATCTTTTTATTTCTACCACACACAACCCAGAATGTTCTACCACAAATGGGCAGCCAGGACCCTCTTTTCTGGGACTACAATATACTTACTGCAGGAGCCATTCACATAGGTGGTAAAGAAGATGATGTTGTCTGATCCCCTAGAAAGAGGCAAAGACAGGGATAAGATAGGGATTAAGAGACTATGTTAGCCTAGTCATAAAGCCCCTGGCAACAGCTCCCATGCTGCTCACTGCGTTTAGTCAGGTTTACAGTGAGAATTCAAAGGGAAGAGTGAAGAAGCTGTGCCCAGATGGTCCACTGGTGGAGCTCCCCACAGCCTGGACTCTTTGTCTCCTACCGTCATCTACTTCATTGTGAGAAGTCTTCCAGTCACACTGACGTACTTACATGCTGGGCTCACA
>LZPO01096791.1:889267-899981 GCA_001675575.1 Neotoma lepida
TGCAAAAGGAAGCATCTCTGATGAAGTCTGGGAGATGCACTTATCTGTGGGCTTACTGGTAAGTTGTTAGGAATTGGTTTAATTCTATGTCCATTTAGCAGAGTAACAGTAGTAGGTTCTCCCTAGGGTCTACAACCTTGCTGCAAGTTCTTGGCACCAATAACAGTGCAGGTGTGGTGTGGGTTCCATCTTGAGGAGTGGGCTTCAAATCTAATTAGAAACTGGTTGGTTTCTCCTATGACATTACTGCCACTATTACACCAGTGGCCATATCTTGCAAGGCTGGCCATTATTGTAGTATGCAGGGTTCACCACTGAATAAGACTGATAACTACTTTTCTCCTCTGGTAGAATGCATAGCACATTCCAGCACTATAAAAGCTGCCTAGTAGAGATGAAGCTTCCAGGTCAAGACCAGCTTGATCTCTCCATGTTTTATGACTCAAGTATATGGTACCTTTAGCAATGGGATCTTGCTATGAAGTTTTGGAGGGTAACCAAGAGAAATGGCAATGTGCTATAGCTGCAGTAGCCCATATGTTTTAGGAAGCTTCTGTGGTAGTAGTTTTCATATGACTTTTCAAAAGATTGTCAGTGTTAGTTATCCCTCCTTGTATTCCTTCCCTCTTCCACTTCCATCCTATACATTCCCCATTGAATCCTTCTTGTTCCACCTTTCCTGTTTACATCACTGTGTTCTATCTTCCCTCCCTGGAAAGCACCCCCACCATGGCCGTTACTGATTTCCTGACTTCTGTGGATAGTCCCAATGGAACAAATCTATCTGAAGATTCAAAGCTAACACTCACACATGAGAGAAAACATGCAACATTTGCTTTTCTGGGTCTGGGTTACCTCACTGNGAATAACTGTTTTCATCTCTATATCCNTTTATATAGATCACACTTAACAATTTTATTTTTCCTAGCAGCTGATACTATTCCATTATGCACCACACTTTTATTCATCCATTGATGGACATATAGGCTGTTTCCATTTCTTGCCTGTTGTGATTANAGCAGCAATGAATGTGAAAGAGAATGCCAGTTGCACNTACGAACTCACAGTAGTTGTGACAACATGTACAAACCTGTGAAAGCTCAAGGCAGAGAAAACCCTAGCACAGAGGTGGTGGTGCTCACGAAGCCCCATCCCNAGCTGAGGAGATATTGGGAACTGTAGCTGCTCAAAGAGAGGAAGCTAATTTTTTTAAGGGGACTAGATGGTCTTTTTTTNAAATGAGGACACAAAGTTGGGTGGGTATGGAACGGGGTCATGGATCTGGAAGGAGTTGGGGGAGGGGAGTGAATATGATCAAAATACAATGTATGAAACTCTCAAGGAATTAACAAAAATATTTTTTAAAAGGCTGGCACATGGGACTGGAGAGATGATTCGGTGCTCTTATAACTTATGATTGGCCTATTCTATTCCTTCACGAATTCCTCCTCTGCTATCCCCTCTCTAAGTTACGGAGGCAGCAGAGCCAGCTTCCTTGTGTGCTGGTAAGCCTTCATGCCTCACTCTANCCAGCAGGAGGCACACATTTACCTATCCTGTAATTTGCATACCAAATGAAGCTTTCCTGAACAAAGGCAACTCCATAAACTACGGCCATCAAAGCTGTGGAAAAACNGAGGAGTCCATAGAGTGGATTCTGCCAGCTCTGGTTTTATCTGTGATTGGGCAACCGAAGCATATTCGGAACCCCTCCTGAGTAAACGGCCCCTCCNTTTCCGTTTCTGAAGCAACAGGTGCCCTTTGACTGGTGTGCTCAACAAGAGTCATTTCAGGCCAGGCCAGCCCAGTGGGAGAGGCGGCAGGGCATATTTATGGTTTCCTCCTAAACTCCAGGAGAGGAGACAGAATCCGATTTCACTTCACAGTGAGGAGAGATAATGAATATTCAGAGTGACTGGTAAAGACTATGGCAGCAATATTGACGGTGCCAAGAAGAAAAAGAGCCTTGGTCACATGACACCATATCACAAACAAGCAGGACTGCTCTCTAGTAAGGGGTGTGTTAGCAAAGAGGGGTTTCCGGGGTNAAAGGCTTGAGTCAGCCTGCGGTGGGTGTTTAAACAGTGGCTGTGGCCCTGTAAGCACGTTACTGAAAAGGAAGAGGATCGGCTTCACTGCTGGAATTCATTAGCTCCAATTCCAGCCACATGGTTCACAAACAACTTAGTAAACAAAACGAACACAAGCAAAAGAGAATGTGTAAGGCATAAGAGAGAAACTGGCTGAAGCGTTATGTGTGGAAGAGAGCCCAGCACAGAAAGGGAGGAACTTAATAAAAAGCCTTCAAACTATGAGGCCATCCATAGTCGGAGAAGAGTTTCCAGTCAATACTAAAGAACGGAGCNGAAATGAGCATTCCTGTGACACAAATAGGGAGAGCCAGCATAGAAACNTAGTTGCAGTGAAAAAATGGCTACATTCTAACTGTCCAACAGAGTAATGATTAAGTAAACTATCAGTCGGACAAAAACTGAGGGTGACTAGCATAGGAGACCTATGGGCAGTTACTAACAGGAATGGGAAGAGTTTGAGAAGCCGGGGCTTAGGAACAAGGGCCTGCTGACAGGCTTCAGCGTTAAGAGAGTAATGCAGGAATTTGGGGGCAGACCATCACTTTTTANCATNATGGAAAACTTTCCCTTCACTTTGACNACTAGTGNANCAGTGCCAGTGGCTAGCCACATGCCACCTGTGGTCACTAGACCAAGCTCTCCCACTTCATGCCGAGCATTACAGAGTCCTCACGGTGACCCTGAGGTGAGCACTATCATCCTCCTCCTTTGACAGATAACCAAAGGTCTTAGGGGGTCATGTGACTTGTTCAAGTTTATTCTATCTGCAAATGACGGCCTGCTTGCCAACTAAGACTTGGCAGCCTTTCGCTTCTCTATGTTGCTTCCCAAGACAATAGAGCTGCACGATAGATACAGGCCTGAAGGGGAAAAATCAAGATAATAAACTGTAAATAAATGAAGATGACACTCTGCTGTGGTCAGCTGTTCTTCCCTTTAGACTGTCCAAATGCTTTATAATATGATGATATCACTACTACAGTGAAAGATAAGCTGACAAGGAAAGCTGTGGTGGGGGTCGAGGGGGACACGGTCTCGGAGGATGGGACAGGATGGGACACGACTTCATTATAGACTTCTTAAATGCCAGAAACAGCTAATGAAATCAATGTACAAAGTTTTAAATATACCTTTTACTCCTCTCCAAACAGGAGACTTTTCATCTATCTACAATTATTTAGCTACTATTCTAATTGCAAAAACAAAGGCACCTGCTGTGGGCCTTTTTAACACCCAGACGCTATAGTATACTGCCAAGCTATAAGAAACAAACAAAAATTCTCAGTATAAAAACTCCACAGAAGTCAAAGCATTCATTCATTCATTCATTCATTCATTCATTCATTCATTCATTCACTAACACTTATGCCTGCCTACTACGTGTTAGTAACTTGACCAGAGGCTAGAGTCTCCAATTAATGCAGTGCCCAACCTTCATGGAGCTTTGGGCAATTCTAAGATGTGACTCCTTCTGGGCCTAAAGGAGTATTTGCTTATTTTAAGTCCATATTGCCATGCTGAATAGAAAGCGCTGGCTCCAGGCNCCTGAGCAGAAGTCAAAGATCACACCTGCTGGGAGAGGGAAGTTGGGTTGAAGCATTTCAGACTTTCAACATCAGTCCCCTGCACGTGGGCCAAGAGCAGCTGTGGAACAATCCAGTGAAGAAACCTTAAACCTAGCAGGGCTCCCAGAGGCCTGNCTCTTGTGGTGTTTCTGTGAATGGCTGCTGGGACTTTATGATTCACTTAGGTCCCTTAGGAGGATATGGGGTAGATAACACACGATAAGATGATAATCACTTATTTTGGAGTGTTAGCTGCTTCGATCCTGCTGAGACAAAGAGCCTACTATTTAAGCTGCAGAAGATGCATGGATGTCATAGACACGTTTCCACCCTCGTCTGNTGTGAACTGTAGTAATGAGCTAGACTGAGGTAGGGTGATGTAAGCANCTTCTTCTTGTGCANAAATGATCNCCCACCATCTTATATAGAAACAACCTGTTTAGACTTCAAAACATNAGATAATTCTTGCTTGTAAGAGATATTAAGAAAATCTATTCATA
Source organism: Neotoma lepida (assembly GCA_001675575.1). Taxonomy (NCBI): domain Eukaryota; kingdom Metazoa; phylum Chordata; class Mammalia; order Rodentia; family Cricetidae; genus Neotoma; species Neotoma lepida. The sequence goes on from LZPO01096791.1 coordinate 893,426, forward strand.
ACACATAGATGCAGAAAATCCACTGCCTTCCTGCCAGTAAGAATCCATGAGATTAAGATGGGCGCACACGCCTGCAAACTCTCCCTTTCCTGCAAATTCTCCCTTGAATTGGAGGTATTCCACCCCTCTGGCAGGTCAACTCCATTTCCTTCAATCTAATTTCTTTCTTATTTCCTTTAGGTTGCCAAGTTGTCATCCATAAGTGGGCTGAGCATCCCAGTCTGCTGGAATTTTAAGATCGAAATTAACTGTTGAACTACTGTGACCAGAAAAGGTGGAACCTCNGACCCCAGTGAGTTCCTTGGCCAAATGTCCCTGAGATGTGTTATCCACCTCACCTTCGATACAACTTGGACTGTCCAAAACTCACAATCACCAGTGGCACTTGGAAAGTAGTCAGGACAAGAATAACCTGGAGAGAGACAAAAGCATTCTGTCAGTAAGAAATGNAAGACACAGCAACCACATGCTGATAGATGATAACGCTAAACTGCACTTCAAAGACTGATAACAGTCCTGCTTTCTAGAAACCTGTAATGTAACATATCTGAAAACCAGGAAGGACCAAGGGACAGGGATTGTGAGGTCCCCATCTCATTCCATTGCCTACACTTGAAGCGGTCAGTCAGGGATGCTCAAATTCATATAATAAAGGAAGATTTATCTAATTTGTATCTACATAATCATAAAATACTCTCTTTTTTCTGCCCCCAGAGGTTGACACACTGTGGGTGGTCTCCCATAGGCCACCGTATCACATGTGTCTATGTGTCTTTTCCTCTAGGTTGCTAGTTCTCCATGGAATTCATTTTGTATGTGATTATTTTTCTATGCAAAAACATTTCTAGATAAATCAGTACAGGTATCTAGAGATTCAAGAATCAATATAACAAGAAATCTTAGCTAGCATGGTGGTACACACACCTGTAATCCCAGCACTAAGGGGTGGAGGCAGTGGGATCAGGAGTTCAAGTCCAACTTAAGCCATGTTGTAAATTTAAGGCGAGTGGGGCCACATGGGACTGTGCCTCAAAACAACAACAACAACAAAAAAACAAAACTCAAAAACCTTAAGAGTTGTCAACTCTCTTAGCTAAATGAATAAATAATAGGAATTAGGGCATACATCAAAATTGAGAAAAACCAAGATACACTTAAGGAAATTCTACTAGAAGTTTAAAGGGCAATTATAGGAAACAACTCGCTTTGCTTATGTGTGTATGTATAGGGTTTANGTGTCCATGTCCATGTGCATGTGTGGAAGGGNCAGGTCAACGTGGTGTCCTCTTCCGTTGCTCTCCACATTATTTTGTGAGACAGGTTTTCTCAGTGAACCTGGCACTGCCCAACTAGACAATATGACCTGGCCAGTGAGTTCTGGGGGGTCCTCCTGCCTCTGCCTCACCGGTGGTAGGATTGATTATAGGTGTGTGTTACCACATCCAGCTGCTTGTTTTCAATTTTTATTTAAATTATGTGTGTATGTGTGCCTATGTGGGGGTATTTGGACACAGACGTGCTATGGGATATCTTTCTCTACTCTGTGAATATGTATTGCTCTGATTGGTTGATAAATAAAGCTGCATTGGCCTATGGCAGGGCAGGATAGAGCCAGGTGGGAAAATCCAAGAGAGATAGTGAGAGAAGAAAGGAGACTGAGGTAGAAGCTGCTAGTCACCACCAGGAGAAGCAAGATGTAAAGTANCAGTAAGCCACAAGCCATGTGGCAAAGTATAGATGTATAGAAATGGGTTAATTTAAGATGTAGGAGCTAGCTAGTGAGAAGCCTGAGCCATTAGGCCATATAGCTTGAAAATAATATAAGCCTCNGTGTGTTTATTTAGGTCTAAGCAGCTGTGGNATGCAGGTAGGAGAGATTTGTCCCGACCGCAGGCCCCGGGCCGGACAGGAGAAACCTTCNGGCTATANAGACATCCTCAGAGGCCAGAGGCATTGAACTTCCTGGAGCTGGAGTCCCAGGTGTGGTTGTGAACCTGCTGACATGAGTGCTAGGGACAGGAAGCAGGTCCTCTGCAAGAGCACTGTGTGCTCCTAACTGCTGAGCCATCTCTCCAACTCATCTGCAGCTTTTCCCATGTGTGTTGGGATCCAAACTTGGGTCCTCAGGCTTGCACAGCACACACTTCACTCACTGAGCATCTCTTCAGCCATGACAACTTGCTTTCCAAAACCAGAGCTGTTCTTCCATAGTTTTCTGGTATTGTTATTGCGTACCTCACACTAATGTAGGCATTGATACCTAACATACCCAGCAAGATAACGGAGCCAGTGATGCCAAGCCCTGACTGAAGACCCAAGGTCCATGCATCCACATCCTCCACATAGAGACCAGCAGTACATTTATTTTTTAAAAGATAGGGTCTCCTATGTAGCCTAGGCTTGCCTTGAACTCAAGATCCTCCTGCCTCAGCCTCCCAAGTGCTGGGTTACAAGGCAGGTGTACCAACAGTATACCTATTTTTTGTAAGGACAGGGACAACAGGTAGAGTTGGCATGGGCCCATAGATACCGCTGTCCTTCCATACAATTATGGGAAAAGACAGAGGAAAAGTGCAGACTAGAGGGAAAATGCCAAGATGCATTGTGCCCCTTTTTCTGCTTCTACATAAAGGTTTCTTGAATGGTTCCCTGCTTCCTCTTCTTGTTCATCTTGATGCTAAGGGGTCCAAGGACAAAAGGTGACTGTTTTCCTGCTATGGGCCAGTGAGCATCTCCTTAGCCCGGACAACTTGCTTTCCAAAACCAGAGCTGTGCTTCCATAGTTTTGTCATATTGTTGTCATGTACCTTACACTAATGTAGTCATTAATTAATTAGTTAATTAATACCTACCCCCAACTGCCCTTATCAAGCAGAATGACAGGAGTCAAGACTGCTTTCAACTGGTTCCCAGTTCTAAAGCAAAGCCAAATCAACTATAGTTTCCTGAAAGTTTGTCCTGAAAACACACATTTTCTGTGACTACGGTTAAAGATATGTTCAGAAAGTATTTAGTGTACACCTGCCCCAAACTACTATCTTGGTAGACTGAAAGAGCTTAGAATATTAATTACTTACCCCAGTGCTGTCTCCAACCCAGGACAAGGACACTGAGCCACTGAGGTCATCAAAGACATGCTATTCAGGGAAAAGGAAATGAAATTCATTTAGAAATGTCATCCGCTCCCTTCAGCCCTGGGTTTCCTCAAATATTCAGAGCTTTATTACCTTTTTACATCTGTTATTCTGAGAATGCCGTTCCTGAGTACTGTATTNACATAATTTCCATCTCATACTCCCCCCTTCTCAATGTCACAACCTCTTCGTGTGTGTGTGTGTGTGTGTGTGTGTGTGTGTGTCCTGCTGAATCCATTTAGTGTTGCTCAATAACTGACCATGAGTGCCCAACCCCAACTGCTACATCTACAACACAGCCCCCACACCTAAGGCTCAGGGAACATTATGGAAGAGGAAGCAGAAAGACGGAAAGAGCCAGAGGCCCAGAATAGTTGCTATGAGACAGTATCTTCTATATATGACAAGGAGTTGCGCCATGAAATCTTAACAATATGTCCACCTAAACAAGACCTCCACAATGACAACACTGGTTGAAATTGCAGCATGGATGGGAGAAGTCTCAGAAGACCCCATTCCTAGAGGAAGCAGGCAATTCGTGGCTGCNAAAATAGGCAGACTCTGTCTTTCCCAGTGAGCTCTCTGATAGACCATCCAATCCTTTATTACTCTTCTGCATAATTAAGTTCATAATTACAAGGGGACACAGATTCCCAGAATAAAATTTGGGAGAGACAGACAGATTTAGCTACTTCATCCAAACCACAGATGACTTAGAAACTTTAATTCTCTCATACAAAGTAAGCCAAGCAGATGAGTTATCTTCACTGCACCAGATGGGGCGATGGGGAAGTCTAATCGCTTTCTCCAACAGAACTAAATATAAAGACATTGCAAAGTATTCTTAGGTTGCTTTAAAACAAGAGATCAGAACCCACACTGACAGACATAATTATAACCCAGTAGGCATAACTGAAGTTCTGCTAAGCAGTCTTCACAGTACAGCTGAATAGTTAGTGGTCGGACTCCTCCTCCTTCCAGACCGAACTGCTAAAATGATGGGAGGCAGAAGCAAGGAGCAAATGGCTTTGTTTTGTCCTTTTAGTCAACAATAGCAGAGATTAATAATAAACCTTATAAGAGCTGCNGGGGGAAAAGAGACGCCAAACAGGGAAAGAAACCATGTAAAAAGACAGCAACAGCCATCTCTCTGGGATATTGTTCACCCAAATAGTTCCATCTTCTATTTATAAAATAATATATATTCATCACAGAAAATTTAAACAATATGAGGAAGTACAGTAAAGGATATAAAGTCATTCATAATTCACCATGCAGAGATACTCCAGGTTAATGTTTAATCTTCTAGGCTTATCACTTATTAAACTAATAAAATAATTCAACAGAGGCACTGTTATCATTTGAAAAGACTTCTAAGCATACAGAAATTACATGTTATATATATGTATAAACAACAAAAATAAAGGTCCTTCCTTTTTCCCTGACACATGCCACTACCCTAAGCCCCACTCCACTGTAGCTCAGTATGTATTTCTGCAAAGGTTGACGACTGTGCTTTTTCCTTAGGAGACATATCCAATTCCACCTATGCACCCTCAACATGTCCAGCCTCCCCAAATGTGAGCCCATTTCCAGCAGAAGGGGAACTTTATATTTCTTGGTGTTCTCTGTGCACACTCAATAAGCATTTGTTGAAAATGATTATAACATATCCTTCCCAAACCACAACCTCCAGCTCAAAATAGAGCATGCCTATAAACGGTCTGATGCCAGCTACTTGGTCACTCAAGCCACCAATCCCAACAGAGGAGCAGGGAGAGAAAGAACTCTGAAGGCAAACTGTTTCGCTTATCTCCTAATTTTCTCTGTGGTCCTGACTGGGCTTCTGAGTCTGTCTGTGCTATTTCCCCTCTGGATGGAAAGTGCCTTTGAGGTCAAAGGACCCTGCTGAACACACTCCATAAATAGTACTGTTCTGTGCACAGGGCTTGCTCAGTAAACGCTAGTTAACTCTCAGATGCTTGGGCTGAGCGAGAAGCTGCTGAGGGACAGAAAGGCTATTCATACACAACTTGGTGAGGATCTGGGGAAAAGCAGGGCTGCTAGAGACTCCTGGAACAAGAACCTTACAGAATGACACACCAGTGTTCCTTAAATGTCTCACACAGAGCAAGATCATATGCTCTCTTGGGAGACAAGATAGTGCCTGAAATTACAGCAACGAGTGCTTTGAAGAGAAGCAGGGCTAGCCAGGGCTACCACTTGTACTGGTCATCATGAAACGTGAGGGATTTTTTTTTCCCCACAAGGGAGGGTCTGGTTGCAACAACTGATTAGAATAAATAAAAACTCCCATTAACCACTGCACTGGAGTTCTTGGTAGTCTTCATTAGACTGTAGTATTGTTAGTTTGAAACAGCAAGGGCCAGCACTTTGCACTTTTTATACAATACTCTGCACACATGACTCAGTCTGTGAACACACATTGCCCACATCTTCTTCCTGCTCAATCTAGGAACAAGGGTTGCTGGATGCCATTGGCAACCTCAGCTTCATCTAAACAACTAAAACGGTAATTGACCTAGCTTATTTTAAGAGCTCCCTTGAAAATATAGGGCAGACTTATTAACTGTAATTGTGGTTTTCTGTTACCCTTGACCTTCTGTCCCACCCTTCCCATTAACCATTTAACATTTGCTTTTGAAAATGTACAAGCTCATTGGAACACTCATCTACCTACATAAAGTGTGACTCATCTGTTGTATTCCATATTCTAACAAACTTATTACATTCTGAAATTAAAAGAGAAAATGAAATCAGATCCGACAGCATGACCAGAGCTCAAGCAGAGGGGAAAAAAAGTTCACAGAGGCAGATCCAGGAGATTGCAGGCTGTGGTGGCTCGTTTTTTGTCAACTTAACACAAATTAGAAACACCTGGGAAGAGGGGGGCCTTAATGGAGGAATTGCTAGATAGGATTGGCGGGTGGGCAGGACTGAGGGGGCATCTTCTTGATTGCTAATTGATCGAGGAGGGCTTAGCTCATTGTGGGTTATACCCCATGTAGGTGTTCCCTGGGTTGTATTAGAAAGGTCTGTTTAAGTTCCTGTCTTCAAACTCCTGCCTCGAGTTCCTGCACAGTTCTCTCCACCATGGGCTATAAGCTGTAAGACAAAATAAACCCTCTCCTCCCCAAGCTGCTGCTTTTAGTTGTGGTGTCTATCACAGCAATGGAAAGCCAACTAGGGCTGGCAGCAAGAGTAGAGATTCCATCCCATTCCTTCCTAGGGAAGGAACATAACNTCAAGGAAAGGCTGGCCAACCTGGCCCTAGTCAGGGAACAAATCACTGCTGTCAGCAAAAGGCTACAAATTCTAATCTAATCAGTTATCCTGTGTGTGGGTGTTATATGCATGTAGCAGAGTGTGTGGAAAGTGTTCAACAAATACAGAGTCCAGTT
>LZPO01096791.1:900512-913382 GCA_001675575.1 Neotoma lepida
AGACCAGGATGGCATCAAACTCACAGAGATCCACTTGCCTCTGCCTCCCAAGTGCTGGGACTAAAAGCACGTGCCACCATGCCCAGCTCTTCTTTTCTTTTTTTAAGACAGGGTCTCACTGTGTAGCTTTGGCTGATCTGGAACTCAATTTGTGAACCAAGATCTTGAATTCATTGAGACCCACCTGCCTCTGCCTTCCTCATCTTGGGATTAAAGGCATGTACCACCATGCCTGGCCAATCCATTTTCTTTAAGAGCCTTTTGAGAAGCCCTAAAAAGGAGGAAGAAGTAAAAACTAAATCCAGATCCATTTAATTTTCCTGCAATAATCATGAGGATGGGATATAAGATCTCTGCTCCTAGGTAGGGCTTTCTGCTGCTGGCCAAGAGGATGACAGGTACATCACCCTCCCACGAAAACTCAGAAGGAACAATCCATGTGGCACACATTTCCTAGCTACCACAACCAGGTGAAGGATCATGGTCCACAAAAGGAGACATAAAGTCTACGGCTTACTCTCTGGAATTTACAGGTCACTGTGTTAGAAAGGGAACCTATGCTGAATGCATAGGTCTCCCAAATTGAAGAAATGAAACCGGTAGTGCGTGGAAACCAGAAACCATGTTAGCTGGGCAGTGGTGGCACATGCCTTTAGTCCCAGCACTTGGAAGGCAGAGGTAGATGGATCCCTGTAAGTTTGAGGCCAGCCTGGTCTGCAGAGCAAGTTCCAGGACAGCCAAGGCTACATAAGGAAACCCTGTCTCAAAAAACCAAAAAAGGGAGAAAAAAATTAGCCATGTTATTGTGAGGAAATCAAAGGCCAGAGTTCACAGAGTAGAAGACGAGAGGGTAGAGATGCACAGAAAGAGAACTCAGGAGGGCTGTGGTGGTTTGACTATATCCCCTGAGAGCTCTTCTAGGAGGTCAGAAGAATTGGGAGAGGCCCTGTAATGATATTCATAGCTCCCCAAGAACAGGAAAACTTGTAAGCCAGAGTACCTGCTGTGTTTCATCATGAGATGATGCCCTCTGCATGCTATGTTGCAGCTAGAAGCAATCACCAGAGGCCCTTATGCTGCCCAGTGTCCACAACCGTGGGCTGAACACACATCTACTCTTTGTGAATTATCCAGTCTGTGACATTGAGTTATGGCAGGAGAAAGTTGACAGGGCTTCCCAGCCAGCCAAGTCTTCAATAAAGAACAACTAGTACACATACATGTGAGGAAAATACCCTAGAGCAGGCAATCAGCAGTGAGGTCTGGAGAGGACAGTATGTGGACCTCTCACAGAACCAGCAACAAGTCTTGTTCCCCCAAATCACAGAGAAAAACTTTGCATGACAAGGGGACTGAACACTTAGAAAACTTTACTGTAGCATGTAGAAACAACTGTGTCCCAGAGCAAAGTTCAAGAATATTTACAGGACAGCAAGATATCTCAGCAGGCACTTACCACCAAGCATGAGGACCCACATGCTGGAAGGACAGAATGTATTCCCACAAGTTGTCTCCTGATTTCCCCGCATACATGTGTTAAATATAAAATTTTTAATTAAAAAAGAACATAATGCAAAAATGCCTAAGTCTCATCAAGATAAAATTCACAATATTCTGGGCTGGAGAGATGGTTCAGTGGTTAAGAGCTTGTACTGTTCTTCCAGAGGACCTGAGTTTGAGTCCAAGCCCCAAAATCAGATGGTTTGCAATGACCTATAACTCCAGCTTGAGGGAGATTTGATACTGATGGCTCTTGGCCACCTACATGCATAGACACACACACACACACACACACACACACACACACACACACGAGGGGGGAGGGAAAGAAGGAAGGAGGGAGAAAGAGAATTAAAAATTATAAAAATAAATCTTTAAAAAAATCACAATATCCAAGATCCAATAAAAATGCAGGCATACGAAGGGCAAGAAACAGAACCAGTAGTAGTGAAAAACATTAAAATTACCCAGGAATACAAGTGATAGAATTAGTATACATGACATCACAACAGCTGTTACTGTACCCCAGGTGCTGAGGAATTAGAGGGCAGGTTGACTAGTTAAAATAAAGACACACAGGATGTATTTTAAAAAGACCCACATCTGTCAGCTGTGGTGGCACAGGCCGAGGACTCCAGCCCTTGGGAGACGGAGGCAGGAGGATCTCAGCTCTGAGGTCACCTTGTACTTCACAGGAAGACAATGTCTAACAAAGGAAAAGAGGAAAAGAGTAAGAAAGAGCAGAACAGAAAAGGAAAATGTCCAAGCCAGATTTGTAGAAATAAGAATTACCAGGTTTACAATGAAAAATAAACAGGGATAGGATCAAAAGGAGGTTAGATAATACAGACAAGATTAGAGAACTTGAAGAAATACCAATACAATCCAACTGAGGTGAAAACAGAAAAGAGTGTAGAGAAAATAAACAGAGCAGCACCGAGCGAGACGGCAATGTCAAGCAATCTAACAGGTACACAGACACAGATAGTTACATATATGTACTTGACATCTAGACAAGGTCTGGGGTGCAGGGACCAGAACAAAGAAACAAATATCCCCCCAATTTAATCCCAGCATTCAGGAGGTTGAGGCAGGCAGATCTCTGTGAGCTCCAGGCTAGCCAATGTTACATAGCAAGACCCCATCTCAAAAACCAACCAAATTCCTTCCTTTTGATTAAAACTATAAAACCAGAGATTAGACACACTCACAAACCCTAAGCATGGGAAAAATGATGAAAACCACATCACGGCTCATCGTACTCAAATTGTCTGAAGCCACTGAGAAGAAAAATCTCAAAAATGTTCAGAAGATGCCTACATCCAAAGGAGTAAAAAATGGCAGTAGATTTCTTTTTCTGAAGGAAACGACAACCAAAAAGCTAGTGGGGGATGCCAGATATGACAGCCCAGACCTGTAGCCCCAATCAAAATGCTATCTTATAATCCAGTATACATATATGTGAGACAGGGTCTTGCTATAGTCCAAGCTGGCCTTGAATTTACAGATCTCCTACCTTGGCCTTCTGAGTAATGGGATTACAGGCATGGACCAGCTTGCCCAACTTGGATGTTTCCTTTTGAAGTCATAAGGAAAGGACTGAACCAGTAGGAAAGATCTGAAGGGAGCTAAGTCCAATCTTGCTGATAAATAAATAAATAAATAAATAAATAAATAAATAAATAAATAAAACAACTGGCTGTTTTAGTCTGTAACTACCAACGCTCAATGTCATCTCTTTTTAGGTATTACTCTCATAGCTCTTATGGTCATTTCTTGTATTTGCCCACTTTTCAAATTACATTTTTTTCCTTTTTTTTTTTTTTTTAATTCAGTGCTGGGTACTGGACAAAGGGCCTTGTATATGCTAGGCAATCACTCTGCACAGAGCTACACCCTCTGCTCTATGTCATGAATTCTTAATGGCAGACATCACGATGTGGTACAAATGAAGATCTGGATACACAGACGGAAGACCTTAGAGACAGAAGTGGGAGCAGACGCCGGAAGGCAGTTGCACAGGTGGAACACATAGGAGCATAGAAGTGAGTCTTTGCAAACTGGGAGGGTTCATCTTGATTGTCAACTTGGTGGGATTTAGGATCGGCATGGCAACAAAGCTCCTGGTCCTATCTGTGAGACATCTCTAGAGTAGGTTCATAGAGGTGGGAAGGGCTGCCCTAAATGCAGTTCTATTTCCTGCACTTGGGGCTAGGACTGAATAACAAGGAGAAAGCAAGCTGAACACTAACGTTTAGCTCTCTGTTTCCAGACTGAGACACAACATGATCAAGTCCCTGCACCCACAACTTCCCCATCATGATGGACATGTACCCTCAAACTGTGAGGAAGGTCAACCCTCCTCTAAGATGCTCTGTCAGTGTTTTGTAAGCAACAAGGCAAATAACTGATGTAGAAAACACAAGTAAAATGTTATTAATATCACCAAGTAGAGCTAAGTACACAATAAATGCTAATAGACAACTGGCTAAAATAATTTCAAGGTCAGAATAATTAAGTTTAAACCAAAAAGAGAATAAAAACACAGAAAAAGAAAACTGTCTGATGCTTGAGAGGTAGAATTTCTGCCTGAAAGACCCAAAGAAAGCTGATATGAAGCCATCTATCATTTATCAGCCAGGAATGACTTTCAGTAGTATAAAGAACTGAAAATAACCCATTGGCTTATTTATTCTAGTCAAGAAAGAATAATATATATATATATATTATCAGAGAATAAAGTTTTGTGTCTAGAAAAACCTCAAAGACAGAATAATTCTTTTAGGAAAACTCAAAAGCTCTACACAGTATTTCTAGTGAATATTCTAGAAGTAAAATTTCATTAATAACATTTAGGGGTACGGAGGCCAGCAAACAGAAAAATGAATGCGTGTCTATCTCAAGCAGTATTGTAAAAAAGATGCCGTGGCCACGTTTGGTGGACACGTGTGGTGGCCCACCTGTCACAGCAGTCTGGAGGCTGAGGCAGGTGGAAGCCAGTTCTAGGTATATAACATGAAAAGAAAATTAAAGTTACATGTTAGTTGTACACAAGTCCCTAAGCTGTAGGGAGAGTTGAAGTACACTGTTTCTGGTAGACAACAGGTTATCAGTCTAACCTAGAATCCTGAAGATGTAAATAATTCAGCACAAAGAGAACATGAGCTGTTTGCTCAACCAAATGTATGCTCTAGAAAAAGGCCAGAATAAAAAAACAAATAAAAAAACAAACCTTTGTAAATATGCTGTTTCTCTATTAACAGGCCAAAACCAGAATCCAGAGGAAGCCTGGAGCGACAGTGGCATGGATCACTCAGTCATACAGCCATGGAGGAAGCCCACCAGTCAAAAATTCAGCCAGAATATCAGTTTGATTCTTTTAGAAGCAAATGAATATGGAATGATTTCAGCTTCCAGAAAGATTTATTAGTTTCCCGTCCTAGCTACTGGCCTAGGAACAGACAAGAGAGATCACTGGGACAAAAGTGGGGCAGGAGTGGACAAAGTTTCTGTTAGCAGATGACAAGGTTAGCACTTCTGGTCAGTGGAAAAGGAATTGGGGAATAAGTAAAATGCTGATTCTTAACTTCCCTCTCACATTTTAAATGGAGCAAAGGCTTCAGCTCGCTAGAACAGAGTGAATACCTTTATAATCCTTAAGACGACGCTGGCCAAAAGTGATACAAAGACCAGAACCCACGAGGATTTACTTTGGCTATTTTTGAAATTATATATTAACATTCCAAAGAGAAGGTTGAAAAAAGCTTGGAAAAATTATTGGCACTGTGACAAAATACTGTTAGATTAAGAGTTTTCAAATCAACCAGAAAAAGCAAGGATCTAATCAGGTGTGGGGAGATAGGCCTGCGATCACAGCGCTTGCAAGGTAGAAGCAGTAACACGGAAAGTTTAAGGTCAGCCTGGGCCTTTCTTCACCTGTGACAGAACCACATACTCTCCACATGACTGCAGAAGTGGACATTGTGTTACCCATGAAAATCTGTCCCACAATCTTTTAATTCTAATAAGAAAAAAAAAGATCTGGAAGAATTCCATTTAAAGTAGGAATGCACGGGTTTGATTGCCAGCACTCACATGGCAGCTCTGAAATGTCTGTGACTTCAGTTCCAGGGGATCCAACACTGTCTCCTGGCCTCTGCAGGCACCAGGCACACATGTGGTACACAGACATATATACTGGCAAAACACCCATATACATAAAGTAAAATAAAATACGAACAGTAGAATTTATGGGACACATTCCTCTTTATCGCTTTCAGCGCTGTATTTCCGGGTGGGTTGTGAGCCGCCCAATGTAGGCTGGGACCTCAACTAGTTCTGCAAGAGCAGCAAGTGCTCTTAACCACTGAGCCGTTTCTCCAGCCGTCCCCTGTATTAGTTAACTCTTCTTGAAGTCACCCTGGCTAACAGATAGATGCATCAGAAGGCTAAGGACAGGGTCAGAGAGCCCCTGTCACACAGAGTCCTAAGAATACAGGCAGCCTCGATGGAAGGCAGATTGCTTAGTTCACTTCCTAACATTGTCACTTACAGAAGCACCGATCTACCTTCCTAGTCACTTTCTGAGCTTTTTGTTCACCCCGTTGGAACTCTGGGAACTAGCAGAGCTCTGGGCAGCAGGAAGTCACTGGCTGGCATCAATAGTTGTCATCTAATTGTGGAACAGCTTTTCAGAAAACTTTTCTAACCATGCTAGAAATTAGGGGACAGCTTGTTACCCCATTCTCTGAAGATGTCCATCTGAGAGCTGGTGATGCAAGCCTCACCCGCCCACTTCCTGCCGTCTTAGCTTGGGAGGCCCACACACTTCAGACCATGGGTGGTAACACAGTGTCCCCTTCTGCAGTCATGTGGGTAATCCATGGTTCTGTTAGAGGTGAAAAAAAAACCCACAAAACACAACATTCTTTACAGAAACAACTTCATCTTCACATCTAATTAAACAGGAAGCCTAATTAAGTCACCGTCACTACAAGCTCAGAGAACTTGACGCTGGTCCAAAGAGTCACATAGCTTGGCAAAATTCAATCATGAGAAATTCATGCCTATCTAGCTATACCTGATTTAAAAATCAAATACTGAAAGAATTAATGCTTGCCCCAGTGAGCATGAGACCAGCTTACCAGAGGGGGCTGCAGGCTGAGGTAATGTTACAGTCAGGAGCAGCCTCTCTTAGCAAGCAAAGAGAAGGCAATGGTGGACTCCCATAAACTTGCCTGCCTTCAACAAACCATGTCCCCTCAGTATCTGTGGGGGATGGGCTCCTGGACCCCAGTGGATAGCACATCCATGATGCTCAAGTTCCTTAAATCCAATGTCATAATGTTTACACATAACCCCCACACATCCCCTGTTCCTTAAATCAACTCTAGATTACCTATATGACGAGAATGCCAAATAGAATAAAGTCACACCGGGTTACTGAAGACATACTGACAACAAAAACATCTGTATGTGTTCAATGCAGGCCAACAATTGTTTTTCTGAAATTTTTAAATTCAAAATCAGTTGAATCTGGGAATGCAGAACTCGTAACTGCAAAGGGCTGACTGTTCTGCACCCATCGTGTGCCTAAAGCCAATTCCAGTCCCTGGGGGAGAAGCAGGGATAACAAAGGCTCTGGGGTTTGTGCACTCGGATTCTGTAAACAGACTTCTCTCCTGCAGGAATGTAAGCACTAGGGCTAAACATGCCAGACAATCTAGAGAAGATGCCTGTCACAGTGCATGGCACTACAAACTCGCATCCTGCCGAGGCCAGTAACCAATGGGTGAGGAAAAGACGTAAATCATCTCCTCTCTTGGGAATCCATTTCCTTGAGGGTGAAAATGAATCCTCTCCCTCCACACACAGGGCTAAGAATCCAGTGGCATAGCTTTCATTGGTAAGCCTACCAAGACTGGGAATCCAGAGTTAAGCTTCCAAATTCCAACAAGAGGACACAGGGACCGGATGCATGACATGCAGGAAAGGTCTGCAACACAACACTTTGGCCGGCAGGAAGGCAATCTTTACAGAATTTAGTTCTGTTAAATGAGGCATTGCTAGCATCGGAAAACACGGGCCAAAAATAAGATCACAAATGTTCCAGTTCTCACGGAAGCTATTCTTAGAAACGAAAAAAACTAAACATTAAAAAAAAAAAAGTTTTCAAAATCTATTCAATTATTCAGAGTTCTCTTCGAGGCAGGATGATAGGGAGAACACTGAGCTAATAATCAGGCGGCCCAGGTTTATTTTCAGCTCTGCCAGAAGCCGTGCGAACTTGGGCAATGCTGTCTACCATCACGGTGGTGGGGGGAGGGCGCCGCAGTAGCAATGTCTCTCTCTGCTCCCTGAGCATTGCAGTTCTGTGACTCAGCAATACTCCAGCCTCTCNGTCTGCTCTCGGTCTGCTAAGGTGCTGGGGATTTTTGTTTTTAAATCCACAAACCGGCCCCCTAATCCCCATACCCATGTTACAAGAGCAACCCTGCAATATTTAGATACTTAGAGGAGCAGGACACCCTGAGAAAGGAAGTGGTGCAAACCAAGGGTGCAGCATATTGCATGTGTTCTGAAGCTATGCATTAAGAAGCTATGTACTATACCTGTGTGAGAAAACTGCATGCTACCATTCTAATTCAATTTACCAAAATCTGTCTTCTTAGCTTATGGAAGAAACAAATTAAAATTGGGGCATGGTGCACCTAGAGACCGACAGGGCCAGCAGCAGCAAGAGGCAGGACAGTGCAAGGAAAATATAGTTTCTGCAGAATAAACAAACAAGCAAACAAAATCTTAAGCAAGCAGACTTCAGTGCTCAGCCTGGGAATATGGGCCAGTGAATACTGGAGAAAACAGTCCTACTTCTCTGAATAGCCCTGTAGACATTAAACAACACACTACATCAAGGTAACTCGAGTTCTGGGGTAGCCTCATCTAGCTTCTTAATGCTCCAGGGCCATACAATAGACAAATAAAGCCAAGACATTTTAGGAAAAAAAATTCATTAAAAAGAACGATGTCTTCGGCACTTCAAAGAGTAGGCCTTTTTTTTTAAATCCAATTTCTTGAAACAATTCATTTCTAATCCTACCCAATAAATGAGATACATTTCACAACGTTTACCATTTTGCTTTTTACATCCAAGTCCTGACTCAAAGCAAGGCCAATGAGGAAGAGCCACATGCTAGTTGTGGGCCATGTTGGCAGGACTATATAGCTGGCTGCCCACCCCCTGGGTGTGGGGACTTAGTTCCTCACGCCCTCTGCTGTGCCACACTGGCTTTCTTCCAGATCTTGGGTACACCAAGCTCTTCCTTGCCCCAGGCCTTATGAGCATGCTGTTCTCTGCCTGGGGTGTTCCTCCTGGCAAAATCCCATTCATCTTCTCTATCAGTTTAAGCAATGAACGTCTCAACAAGACCTTAGTGTCCCAGATAAAAGGGCCTCAGCCAATTAGTCTCCCGTGGCTGCTTCTTTCCTTACCATATTTATAATTGTACATTGGTGGCCATTTTCCCATTGGTTCATAAAGCACACAGATATAAACTATAAATGTAAAGGCAGGGGGCTATCTGTTTTTTTCTGTACCAGCTCCCATGATCTGGGATCCACTATAGCACCTAACATGTGTGCACATTAAACCACTGGTGGATTAAAAAAAATTAGTGTTTAATTTTTTTTTTAAAGTAGAGTCTCAGTGTCCCATGCTGGCCTTGAGTTCCCTATGTATCATATGATGACCTTGAGCCTCTGGTCCTCCTGCCTCTACCTCTGGAGTGCTGGGATGACAGGGGAGAGCTGGGGATCAAGCTCAGGGCCTCACTCATGCATGTCAGCCAAGCACTCTACCAGCTGAGCTGCATCCCTTGCCCCTTGATAGAGCATTTATTATAGCAGTATTATAGATCATTTATGTTGGTTTTAGTGCTCTGTTTGCATGTATGCCTACATACCAGAAGAGGGCATCAGATCCCATTATAGATGGTTATGAGCCACCATGTGGTTGCTGGGAATTGAACTCAGGACCACTGGAAGAGCAGCTAGTGCTCTTAACTGCTGAGCCATCTCTCCAGTCCCTTTATTTATTTATGTATTTTTTAATGCAGTACTATATATTATTATAAAGCATCATTGCTACATTATAAATGAAGAAAGTTGCTCAGAGAAGCTAAATAATCTGCCCAAAGTCACGCAGTTGATAAGTGACAGGACATAGTTTCAGAGTCCTCTCTGTCCAACTCCAGATAACATCTAAATGTTGCTTTTGCTCCAACATTCTGTGAGACAAAACGAACCCATGATACAGGCATTAAGGAGTTTACAATCCAGAGAAAAATGCTTTTAGAAACCAAATTGAACACAAGACAGAACACTAAGCACTGTGCTATGGTACAAGTGGCTGCTACAGGATCGAACAGGAAGATGCAGCCAGCATCCAGAGGGCATTTAGACAAGCTGAGAGCCATGAGAACAAAGGTGGTGAACTGCAAAGCTAAAGAGACTGGTGAGAGGGTCACTCTAACTGGAATGGAAGATTAACATAAACCTAGAAGCTGTGACAGGTGGGTTAAAGACACACACATATAATAAACAAATTTCTTCAGCATTCTGTTCTAATACCCTACCAAGCACAGGTCAGAGAAGTACCTACCATATCTAACTGATACTTCTCTAGTCCTCACTGACATAAGTAGGGTGAAAAGCTACCACAGCTGCTCGGCTGATGAGTGCGAAGACACACAAGGTGCCGTTCCTCAGTCACTAACTCCAATAAGCTGAAACTCAAAGGCAATGTAATTGATGTAATTGTAAGTTATTTAAAACTCACTACATACCTGAAACTATCTTAACCAAATAAGTGTGTATCTGGTAACTTTTTTTCTGATTACTAATTTGACCACTATTCTACCTCCATCATCCATAGCTTCAAGAAAGTCAGTTTGAGTGGGGTGTTCAGGGGTGGATGTAATCATGATATATTGTATACATGTATGAAATTGCCAAAGAATAAATAAAAATATTTTAAAAACAGAAAATCAGTTTGAAAGGATACTCCTGAATGAGTTGGCACATGACTTTAATTTTACCACTGGGGAGGCAGAGGCAGGCGGATCTCTTGTCAATTTGAGGCCAGCCTGGGCTACAGAGTGAGTTCCAGGACGGCCAGGACTACATCAAGAAACTCTGGCTCCAGAGAAGGAAGAAAAGAAGGAAGGGAGGAAGGGAAGGAGGAAGGGAGGGAGGGAAGGAGGAAGGGAGGGAGGAAGGGATGGAGGGAGGGAGGAGATGAAGACAGGAATAGATTCTTTTACCCACCTCCACCTTTACCAAGTCCAAGGATATAAGCACCACGGTCATTCACTGGTATTCCAGAAGGGCTAGTTACAGGTGCACTGCCCCTATTCTCCTTTGGATAATAAAATCTACCAAGGTCAAGTTCTTTATATTAAATGATGGAGTGTTAGCATATACTTTACCTGTTTCTTCCCACCTAATACACTGTAAATCATCTCTATCTATAATAACCAATACCAGTTGTGATTTTTGTCTAGAGGACAAGTAAAAAGAAAGTCTATACATGTTCACTCTACATGCAATGTGTGTGTGTGTGTGTGTGTGTGTGTGAGATAGAGAGAGAGAATTTGAGTGTGTGAGAGAGAATGTGAGTGTGTATGTGTGTTGCATGGGTGTGTATGTGTTTGTGAGTAGGTGCAAATGTGTGTCCACATGCATATTGAGTCCAGAAGTTGATATCCTCTCTCTTCCACAATCACTCTTCAAGACCTTATTTTTTGAGACAGGGTTTTTCACTGAACCTGGAGATTATTCATTCAAGTAGCCTGGCTGGCCAGTAAGCCCCAGGAATCCTGTCTTTGCCTGTTCAGTGCATCATACCTGGCTTTTCATGTGGGTTCTGGGGATCAAACTCAGGTCCCTGTGCTTGCCTGGCAAGCACTCTATGGAATGAACTATTTCCCCAGCCCATAGATACAATCTGAAAAAATACTTTAAATTCATAGGTATGGAACCCACAGATACTGAGAATCCAATATACATATTTCAATACAGAGTTAGCTTCTGTGAGTACCCTGAATCCCCAAGAATATTGTGGTTATAAAAATGTGTACATAAATTTTTAAGTGTCTAATTGGTAATGCATCAGAAGTTTGTAGAGACAACTATATGACACCCTCAATAAGAGGGAAGAGCTGGCCGTGGTAGCATGAGAGCTGGCCCTGCCCCTTGCCTGGGCAGTGGGAGAGCTGGTCCTGGTGGCATGGGCACAGAACAGCTGGTGGGCTGACCAACTCAGCTGCCACCCAGACCCAGATCCAGGGCTTTGAGCTGGCCCACTCCTATATCTACCACAACTACGAGCTGCTGGAGCTGGTGAAGGTGCCGGTCCTGCAGACCCAAAGCTGCAGGGTCCCCATGACACAAGGCCACAACAGGCTTTCGAGAGGAGTCTCAGTTAGGATCCAGTGATGATGGTGTAGCAGAAGCCAGAGGCCTCCATCCAGACCAATGACTCATTGCAATAAACACTTGCAAGTGAAGCCGTTTAGGCAAAAGGGTAGACTGGCTGACACACCATGACACACTGCGGCTTCCATCGTGAGGTTTTCTTTTCTTTTGGGGGGAGGTTACAAGGGTGGAGGGCAGATATGGAAGGACTGGGAAATGAGTGGGATCAGCGTGCATGATGTGAAATTTACAAAGAATCAATTTTTTTACATTATGAAAAAAGAGATGGATTCATGCTGAATCTCAAATTGTAACTGTACAATGACCCTAGAAGGTAGATATTAGATTTCCCTTTTTAATCAATGAAAAAAAAAAAACGAGGTTAAGAAAGATTGATGTGTTCATGGTTACCACTGAAGTTCAAATCCAGGTCTAATACCTGGGATTCTGTACCACTCCCACCTTCAATTATTAACTCAAACAAGTTAAAACTTGATGCAATCACAAAGGTAAAAAAACAGAATAACTCTATAACACATGCTTCTTACATTTCTGCCAATCTTGACTCACTCTCCGTGCCACCCCTACCCAAGCCTGTCAACCAACCCTGCCAAGAGAGAAATGCATCTTTGCCTCATCCATCTCCTTTTATGCACGCTTCTTGGGAGTTGGTTCAAGGGCTGTATTTATCAGGACCATTTGGCTGACAACTGGGCCTTGTGGAGGCTGCAACAGATCAACAAGCTTATTAAGAAATTACACTTGTAGAGCGAATCTTAAACNGTCTTATTAATTGAAAACACCAGGCCAGGTATTGAGGTAAATTCTGAATGATCAGAGAGACAGAACAAGCCACAGCCAACCTCACCTTGCCAACTCCTCAGCTGATCTTGTTTC